>JAJEJO010001613.1:0-39648 GCA_020662805.1 Glaucomys volans | reverse complement strand
GGCATGTACCACCATACCTGGCGGAATGCTTTTATTTCTAAACATGAGTTTAGCACACCACATGTTAAATTTACAGTAGGATTCTTAGTATTTTAAGAACAAATAATTTCAAAGTTTTATTGGGCTAGGGGAAATACCTTTTTAAGCTTATTAACCTTTAATTCCTCCTAATTTGGTTCATTTGTGTCAGGCTGCCTGGATGTGCTCCTCCATTTATATTGGGCAAACACTTAAGTCCTTTCTGAGCTTGAAAGTTTGCTTTGTCTTGTTTAAGGACTAGAATAAACCAAGAACCAAATCCTGGTGTCACTGGAATTTCCCTTGATTCATTGTTATTCTGAGTGAATCATTACTAGTTGAGTACTTTAATTTTTTTCATTTGGTATGTGGTGGCTGGAAATTCTTGTTTATGTAGCTTGCCATAATATATACATCTAAATGTATGTGAAAGTGACTAAAATATTCACTGCTTAATCATAAGTATGTATATATTTATGATTATATATCCCTGGGTATTTGAAAAACAAGCACTGCTGACCCTTTTCATAGTTTGTACTAATAATGTAATATTAATATTTGAGTCAAGAGTGCTTAGCTCTTGGAATTGGGCAGACACTTCACAGAAGAAGATATGCAGATGACCAACAAATATATGAAAAAGTGCTCATCATCTCTAGTAATTAGAGAAATGCAAATTAAAACCACCCTAAGGTTTCATCTAACTCCAATTAGAATGGCTATTATCAGGAACACAAATAATAATAAGTGTTGGCGTGGATGTGGGGAAAAAGGCACACTCATACATTGCTGGTGGAGTTGCAAATTGGTGCAGCCATTCTGGAAAGCAGTATGGAGATTCCTCAAAAAACTTAGAATGGACCCATCATTTGACCCAGCTATCACACTTCTCGATCTATACCCAAAGGACTTAAAATCAGCATACTACAGTGATGCAACCACATCAATGTTCATAGCTGCTCAATTCACAATAGCTCGATTGTGGAACCAACCTAGATGCCCTTCAATTGATGAATGGATAAAGAAACTGTGGTATATGTACACAATGGAATATTACTCAGCCATAAAGAAGAATAAAATTATGGCATTTGCTGGTAAATGGGTAGAGTTGGAGAATATTATGCTAAGTGAAATAAGTCAAGCCCAAAAAACCAAAGGTTGAATGTTTTCTCTGATAAGTGGATAATGATACATAGGGGGGAGTGGGAACAGGGGAGGGACAGGAGAAGAAAGGAGGAACTTTGGATGGTATAGAGGAAAATGGGACGGGAGAGGGTGGAGGAAGGAAAGATAGTAGACTGAGATAGATAGTATTACCCTATGTGTTTGTAAGATTACATGAATCATGTGAATCTACATTGTGTTCAACCATAGAAATGAAAAGTTGTACCCCATTTGTATATAAAAAAAGTGAATATAAATTATATTTAAGGGAAAAAAAAGAGTCCTTAGCCCTTGTTATGTTATTTGAGATTGCTTAAATTGGATGAATAGTCAATGTGGATTCTGTTTTGTAATCTATTCCTCAGCTATTTCCAAGGTTACAATTGGGAAATTTATTTTATTTTAGATGTCTTTAGATGTCTCAGATATCATAATAGGGTGTTCAAATGTGAGAGTTTTGACCAAGAAATACAAGCAAACAACTTGTACCTAGCACATTCTCGGTCAGATCTATTGCACTCATATGAATATTTTTAAGGACAGGGTAAAAATCTAGTTTTCAATTTAGCTTATCCCTTACTGGGAGGGTATATTAGAGGTACCTAGAGGCTTGATGAGGATGTGGAGGAGGCTGTAGAGATATCTGTTTAGGGCAGGTTAACAATGCTTCCACTTTCTCATGGAGAAAGGGAAGGAGCAGCTTTATGAAGACTTTGCCCTCACCAGAAAGTAAGTAAGATGAGGTTACAAAATGTCCACTTATAGGGTCAAATAGTGTTACTTGGAGTTTTGGAGATAAATGTTTGCACCTGCCTGAAAGGTTGAGCTTGAGATGCCCCCTTCTTGACCACAGAGAGTTAGAACACTGCTCTTGGGAGTGAACTGTAATGACATATGGTGGGGGAAGTATGTGCAGTTTTTGATGGTTGATTCATGGGAATTTATTGTGCTCAGAGGGCCAGAGGTAGAAATTCTGGGACTGAGGGGAGTGAGTGGAAGCCTGCAGTAGAGAGGTGTGATCATGTCATAGGAGTTCAGAGTTCCACGAGAAATGGACAAATGTGTTCCCTCTCTCCTGAATCAGGAGTTGTCCTTCTGTCACTGAGAGGACCCTGACTCTACATGACAATGGTATCTCCTTTTTCCTAACCCACTCCTGCCATGATCCTGCCAAGCCACACAGCCTAGTGAGGAGTTGAGGAAAGACCCAGGTCCATCATTGATATAGGTTCCTCAGCATGAATTGACTCAAGGTGGGAAAAGGGAATGTTTTCTTTGTATGAAGTCTAAGGTTTTGAGTATTACACCAAAATGGACATTTTAGTTAGTGAAATGAGGTTATTCTTGTGACTGAAGAAAACTGTTAATCTGGGGAAGCTCCCTGAGATTCTGTCTAGGAACAGGGCAAGAACTAACCCAGAAAAGGTTAAAGATGGCGAGAGAAAGTTCCTTGTAACACTTAGAAGTCCAACTTCTTTTTGACATATACAATAATAATTATTTTGATTCTGACTCACTTCTAAGAACTTGGGAGATGTCTTTAATGTTTCCAAAGCTGTAGTTTCTATATCAAATCTCATCGTGAGAATTAGGTGATTATCAGCACAGTGCCTGACACAAAGCAAATATCAATTATTAATCATGTCATTGCTTTTTGTGCAAATGCCACATCTCCCTAGTATTGGACTTAGGTATTCATTGGTCATCTATCAAGTTGAATTATCAAAATGATAATTATGAAAATGACTTGGTTGAGGACATGAATAAATTTCTAAATTTGGGCTGGAAGAAAGTGGTGACCAAAAATATCATGTCAGATTCTTTGGTTCTGGCTATTGTTCCCAGATACAAGGAGAAAAGTTGCAGTTTCTCTAACCAGTCTTTCTCAACTCCTTTAATAGTAAATACACAAAAAAATAGCTTCTTAACAATACAACTAAATATATAGTTATGAAATGCAGGACACAAACTAGGGACTTGATTGGTACTTTTTATAAAGTAGTTTTAGTACAAAACACCAACATAGATTCTGATGATAACATTCAAAATGAATTATGGAAATGAAGGCAAACCAATACTTTTAGACCAGATTATATAAAAGTCCAAATTCAAATGTCAGGGGATGATTTTCAGAGCACCCAAACATCAGAGACACAGGTAGCTGAGGATAATATGTAAATGTTTCAAGTCTCAGAAGCACTACTGTGGCTTTAAACATCAGGAAAATTCCTGCTTGAACAGTGACCATCTAGGAAGTCATATTGCTTTGGTTTTCTTTGGCTTTGTAACTTTTGTTTTTCTGGGGGAAAATAAAACAATATGTTATGAAGACAAAAGATAAATACTGAATTCCAGAGAAATGACATGTTTAGCAGGTCACTAGAAAGATGCCAAAAAGAGCTTTTAGAGCCCCATAAACAGAAAGGCTTGGTTCTGGACCTTTTTATTAACTTTTAATGAAATGGCACAAGCAAGTATCTGCATGCCAGGAAGAATGCCCTCAGTTCATAAAACACCCACAGGAAGAGCTTACTGCAAGTGACCTACCACAACTTGCTCAGCTGTACACACCAAGCTTCAATATTTGAAAAGTGCTAGGTTACCATGGCTTATTATTCTGCTGAGAGAGAGAACTTGCCCAGCACTTCTGTCTCTAGCCTTTTGCCTTCTCAGCATGGTTTCAAGGTCACTTATCTCTCTGTAAATAAGTAATCACTAGAATCTGACACAGTGACAGTGCAAACTCCTGTTCATCTTCCCTCTGCAACTTCTCAGCTCTTAAATTACAGAGATAAAAAATTCCAAATGTTGGAGACAAAGGGTCAGCACAAAGTCACCTGAGTTTGAGTCTTTTTGTGTTTTAGTTAAGTTTTCATGTTGAGATACAATATTATCTTTTCATAGTATAAGCTGTTAGTTTATAATAAAATAAGCTGTTTACACAAGCTGTAAATAATATGGCTTTGGTAGAAGTTTTCATAAACGTAGACAATGCATAGCATTTAAATTTTCTCCTTCACCCATCTTGCATTCTGAAAGCAAGTGTTCAAAGCAAACTTGAAATATTCTGAATGTGAAGTATACTCAGAGGTTACCTAGTCCTTCATTTTATAAATTTTTTTTAGAGAGGTCAAGAATTTAGCTCAACCTGAAGATCAAGCAGGAAACTAAAATCTCAGTATATGTCTTCTTTATTCTCTAGGATAAAAAGCAGCCCAGGAAGCTTAAAACTCTGTGAAGATATCTTGTTTTGTCTTATTTTGGATTTTGTTATTAAAAAACTGACATTGGCCACTTTAACAAGGGTGGTATGGTGGAATAGATTAATAATTTAATATTGGTTTTATTTAATAAGGAAATAGAAAATAACATTTAAAATCATTTATATTTGTTTAGAGTTAAAAAGCTCTAGTTCAAATTTTTTAGAGAGAACACTTAGAAATTATCTGGAAAAAAAGCCATAGGTGGTTTAATCTTTTCCTCCTTTGATATGGCAATCTTTCCTAAAATCCTCAATTTTTTCCAACATTTTCTGGATTCGTGTTTGTTGATGAAGTAAAGGAAGATAAAATGTTTAAGGAATTTGTGGCAGCATTCTATTTTAAATATTTTTGTCATGTTTGTAATCTTAAATTTCAAAATTTTACATAGTAAGTATTTTATTTGCCAGTGTGCAGACTTTGCTTGAAAGTTCAAATTATGATCAGTTCAAATAGGGCCAGAGTGTTTATCAACACTTGGTATACCTTTTTTGGGGGAAAAATACTGTAATAGGAATTTTACTAAGTCATACACTAAAAATAATTTAGTTTAACCATTTGTAATTTGTGTAATTGTACATATGCATGGAAATTCATTTGCCAGTAAAATGCAACCGCCTGTAAGAATTTTTTAGATGAAAAAGGAATTATTCAATTCATAAATGATAATGGCAAAATTAGTGATCCATTTGGAATGAATCAAATGGATTGAGGACAAATTAAAATGTTTAAAAAGCTAAAATAAGCAATTATGTTTACTATAATTAGGGTATATTTTAGCCATAATTATTTTAGAGAGAATGTTGTGAAATTACAAAATCGTGAAAAATTGTGAAATTATAAAATGAGTCTTAATTTAAAAGACAACAGATTTTGTTAACATTTATATTAACATTTATATAACATTTATTATATATTAACATTTATATAACATTTATATTAACATTTATATTTATGATCAATGTTTTGATGTAAACAGTGTTTGAAATACATATTCCATTTTTCTTTAAAACTTATGAAAGTGTCTATAAGATTAGATATTTCACAAGTATTCATCTACTCTTAAAATTCCTTTAACTGAATCTCAGCCACCATCATATAATGTAAGATAAATTTTGGATTAGGTAAAGCATGATGCCTTCTAATTTAACCAATCATGTGACAGACTTGACTTGTAACTAGATAAGTAGCAATGAGAGCTCTATTACAGGTAAATGTAAAATACGTTCAGTGGTTTCATGGGGATTTTCTTTTGTGTAATGTAGGGTGATGCTAGAGTCTTTGGAGTACTTGAGGAACGACTTGGACCATAAAGTAAGAGGTAGGTGGTGGTTCATCCATATCAGTTCATGAAAGTGGTTGTAAAATGCACCATGAAATAAACTTCTTCCATTTTCTATTGTGTCCCTAGGTAACCTTGATATTATACATTAGATTACCAGACTGAAATTGTGGGACTGAAGCACTTAATTAGGTGACCCAGAATCAGATATATTGCTAAGTATAGGCAGGAGTCTGGGACATCCATAAATAACCATTTTAAACATGTAGCTTATGTATCATACTGTATCTAAGGCAGGATTGTAGTTGAGTTATATTCCCAGAAACAGTCCAAGAATCCCAAGATACATTTGGTTCTCTTACAATAATGTTGTCATTAAGTTGGACTCGTTTATTAGAAAATTAGAACAATGCTCTTGCTAGCATAAATAGTCAACGTGATTATGCTTTTAATCACATGCTAAACATTTAATATTGTCCCATGTTGGAGGCTGTTGCACTATCAATTTTAAGAAACAAAACAAGCAAATAAAACTAGCCCATAAAGAGAAGAATGTGGAGTATGGAGCCAGACAGGTTGCATGTAAATGTTGGCTCGTGATTTCCCAGCCATGTAATTTAGAACATATATTGGAAGACTCAGTTTTTTTTTTTTTTTTTTAAATGACATGCTATTTGTAATTTCTTCAAAAGGTCACTATGAGGATTGAACTACTTAATGTATATATAGCACTTTGATTTCCCCTAACACATAGGAATTATCGACAGAAATTACGTGTTTCTCTCCTTTCCCAATGCTTTCCAGAGCATTATCACATTCTAAATTCTCATCATCTTGCTTTTAATTTTTTCCCTGAACCCTACAATTATAAACAAAACATAAGACCAAAGTATTGTGTGTGTGTTTATGTGGATGTATAAATGTGTATGAGAGGAGGGAGCTGTAGTATTTTCATGACCTACCAGTATGGATATAGTTTCTTTTTTATCCTATGGAGCTGTCTTACTAGAAACAATTGCATGGACTGTTCTATATACATACTTAACCACATTTACAAGTCCAAGGCAGATCACCCATCCTCATGTACATTAAGCCACTTGTTCTCAACCTGTTCAAAGGTTCTTTTAGTGGTAAGCCATAAACCAGCACATGATAATTGAAGAATTTTTTCCCCCAATCAAAGGATACTAAAATTCAGTGTGAGAAGCTTTTATTATAGTGGTTAATTGTTCACAAGGTTGGGTAAGAGTCCTGCCTTGCTACTGAATGTGATGTTACTTGATTCCTCCTACAAAATGGTCAGAAAATTATACATATCTTAAATTTATATAAGTTCAATTCATGTTTGTCATCATTCATATAAATCCTCAAACAGGAGCTGGCCAAGAGTGAACAGTTAGAACTGTGTCTGGGAATTGCTATTTACTTTTCAATTTTACTATAGTAAAACTTACTAGTTAGCTCAAAAGTTGTGAGAAACTGCCTTGGTCTTCAGTTTTGCTTTGGTCATGGAAACTGCCTGGGATTTACTACTTTCCAGATATGTCTAATTCTTGTACTGCTAAGATCTGAACAAAAAGAGCAGTCATTTCTTATTATAGAATAAAACAATTTGTAAGTCCCCAGTGGCAGTGTCCACAAATCTGAGACTTTTTGAGATGTCTTTATGTGGGAAAAATAAGAAGGGTTAATTCAGGAACATTGACCCTTAAAGTCAATCTCGGCAAACCAACTCCCAAATTAAACTCTAACCCAGAAAGTTTTATACCTTTTAGTATGGGAATGGCACAATAGAAAATAGTTTGATGCTCCAAATATATGCAAGTCTTCATTTTATTTGAATTTTTCAGAACATTACAGGGACATTAAATAGTCCCACATAAACTAAGAGGAAGTGTGTTTGTGAGCTAAAAATGAAAAAATCTGAATGAGCAATTATCACGGCTTTCATCCTCATGACTGAGGACAGCTGCGGGGTTAGAGGCTCTTGCTAAGTCACTCGACATTTATGAACTATCTAGTATGTATGAGTTGAGTTCTGAATAATGTGTCAAAATCTATGAAATACTTTAAAAAATCATGAACAAATTTTTTAAAGCATAATTTAAAAAAAATTGCCTAGGTACATTTTTGAACAAGGTAGAACACTTTTTAAAATCAGGCATTTATTAGAAAGGGCATCACTGTTTGGAAATGAAATCTGGATATGTTATAGTTGTGATATATATTAATAATGATCACAAGACCCTTTAAAAGCTTTAAAATATTATTTTAAATAGACTTTTAAAGATTTTGGAAAATATTAACATTCTTCTATGGAAACAAATTCCTTTAGAAGCATTTCTTAAGGCAGCATCGTAGTATAGCAGTGATATTTAAGGCTATTTTTAACAACTGCAGATGTCTAGGGAGTTGTAAAGGCAGTTAAGTCATTGTATGTGTCTTTAGTACCACATTCTGCTGAGAAAGTATAAAACCCCAGGCAGAGGAGAGGTATTATTTACTCTCCAAAGATGTGAGCACATAAGAAATGGAGAAAAACAGCAAAAAAATAAAATAATAATAATAATAATAATAATAATGCTTTCATCACAGATATGCCCAAAGTTACCTTTTCTCCTCTTCTGCTTTTGCAGTGGACTGTGGAAGGAGAGGGAGCAGGAACCAGAAAGAAGTAATATCCTCCTGGCAGATCAGTGTCTGCCAGCTGGGAACTGTATGAACCAGAGATCAAGGAGATAATGGTTTCTATTATTCAGGATAGGGTGGCAAACTATAAAATTCTAAAATTAAATACAGATGAGATTGATGAAAAAGGCATTGATCTCTTAAGAAAATTCTGTAAAATTATTCTAGGGTTGAGGTTCAGTAAGATTCTATGCTCAAAAATATGAAAGGCAGATGAATACTGATCTATTTCAAAGGCAGATGAATACTGATTTTCTTTGAACACATTCTTATACATTGCTAACTGGAAATATTTTGCAGCAGCATTATTTTTAAGGATTAGAAATGATATAAAATGTAAATTCTTAGCTAATCACTTAATTCCCTCTATTTTTTTATTCCTTGCTGCTTAATATAATACCGACCCTGTCAGTCCATTTAACTTTTTTGCCTTTTTGCTTTCTTATGCCGTTTATAGCATTCTGGACTCTTTCTTCTGACTATTTTAAACATCTCTGAAGGGTCCAATCAAATTGTGCCTCCTTGATGATGCCTTTTAAGTTTTTCTGCTGCATCCCTACTTCCTTTCACTAACACAATCATGATTGATGAATGAAAATCAAATAATTAAAATAAATTACAAGTAATTATGAATTATTTCTTACCATTGCAAACTGTAAAAAGTAACTCCAACTAGAATGCAAACTCTCTGAGGCATGAATGTCATAATTCATTTCTGTTTTTTCCTCAGTGCCAGTGAAGTGACAGACACTACATTGAGCTTTGGAAACAGATGAGGGTCAATCAATGGGAGAATTTTCCTATAAGATGCTATATTGTAGTCACAACTACTAAATAATTAGCTGTTTTGTACTCCAGTGCCATGCAGTAGGCCACTGTATCATTCATTTCATAAATGTGTCCCAAATTTTGATCAATGTATAAAATTATTTTTAATACTTCAAAAATGATGCTGGGCATCAGCTAAATGTTGAACCTAATGGGACACATGTTTACTTGGAGTAGCCAAACCCAGAGTTGAAAATGTTTGGGAATGACTAACAAGGAAACCAGAGGCTTGGTGGTGGGGCAGCCACCAGTGCAAGATGCTTGGCCTGTTTTCTTCTCTGACTTGCTTCCTAGAAATCCATGAATAGGGACAGGTGTTTGCAAATATAGGTGTGGGGTGGTGGCAGTCTTCTAATTGAAACATCAGTGTATCATTAAAACTCACTGTAACTGCATGTTCTTTTAGAGGGGGGAAATTGGGAGAATGCCACGTTAAAAAAATGAAAACAATATTATGAAGATATTATTTACAATAATTTAGATGTTTCCTATTTTGTCTTATTTTACTATGATTTTTACCAAACAAAATGATAAGCAGTAAGACCTGATCCTTTCATTTTATGTTTGGGTTCAGTCACTAAGACAATCCTTTAAAAAAAAAATCTGGCATCAAGCACTACCTATTTCCCCAAAGATCTCTACTAATGTTTTAATATTTAAATGTTTTCTGAATCTAACATTATTCCTTTCTGTAGTTTTAAATTCATTTAGCTCTGGTTTATCCCCATTTTTCTATGACTTCATCTATTTTGAGCTTTATCATCATTTTCAGAAATACCACATTTTCTTTATTACTCTGAACTTGAGTTTTATTTACATGGCATTTTTAGGGCCTTAGTTGACCATCAGTGAGGTCCTGAACAATAAAGAAGTTGAGCAATGAACATGAGTAGATTTGAGTGGTAACAGGTTTCATAAATGATCAATTCCATTATGCTATTTTTGGGTAATGATGAGTTTTCTTTTTCTCTCCTACTTTGCAGATTCAGGAATTTGAAAAATGAATATTCAGATAGTGGGGAAGATCCCTATAGGTATTTTTAGTTACAGAAAGTATTCTTAAAGACAAATAGAATTTGATTTGGGGACAAAACTGTCCTTATAGAAGCATTCTCACCACTAGTTGTGGGTCCCTGTGCCAGTGGCAAAGTGGATGTTCACATCTCCAGAAGCATACAACTCTGGGTGCAAATGATCTTGTTTGACATACTGTCACTCTCTCTTATCCTTTCTAAAACACTGTTCATGCTTCTTTTCTTTTCTTTTCTTTTCTTTTTTCTTTTCTCCTTCCTGACTCCCTTCATCATTGATACTATCTTTGAGAGCAAACTCTAGCTGCTTCCTTTATAAGAGACTTTTTAATGAAGAGTTTATTTTTTAGCAGTTAGAGAGCTAGATCTTTACCTACTCAATTTCCTGTAGTTTCCCCTATTATAGATATCTTGCTTTAGTTGTGGCATATTAGTTACAATTGATGAGAAAATATTGATATGTTATAAACTAAATCTCATAGCTTACATTAGTGTTTTCTGATTTATATTCTATAGGTTTTGATAAATGTATATTGACATGTATTAACAATTGTAGAGTCATGCAGAATATATTCACTTTCCTGAAATGCCAGTGTAGTATATCTACACATCCTCCCCTTCCCCTTTCTTCCCCCTGAGGTACTGCAAACCTCTGTTCTTTTCACTGTCTCTATAATGTTGTTTCCACAGTGTCATATGACCAGAATCATATACTGTGTGGCTTTTTCAAGTCTGCCTCTTTCACTTAGCAATATGTTTTGTAAGTTCCACCATGTCTTTTTATGGCTTGGTTGTTCATATTATCAATGAATAATTCATTCTCTGAATTTACCTACTGAAAGACATCAAGGTGCTTTTAAGTTTTGAAAATTCTAAATAAAAGCTACTACAAATATTTGTGTGCAGCTTTTTGCATGAACAAAAGTTTTTAACTCCTTGGGGTAAATACTAAAGATCATGGGTGCTGGGTCATATGATCAGTGTATGTTTAGTTTTCAAAAGAAAATACCAAGCTTTCCTCCAAAGTGGCTGTTGCTACATTTTTCATTCCCAACAGCAGTGAATGAGAGTTCTGTGGTACCACATCCTCACCAACATTTGGTATTGTCAGTATTTTGGATTTTGAACATCTAATCAGTATATAATGGTGTCTCAATGTTTTTATTTGCAATTCCCTAATGACAATATATTGAGAATTTTTTCATATATTTGTTTGCAATCTGTTGTATCTTCTTTGCTGATGTATTTGTTTGGATCTTTTGCCTGCTTTTTATATAGTTTTTTTTCTTGTTGACTTTGAGACCTTTTTGTATGTTTTGGATAACCATCCATTTTTTCAGATATGTGTTTTGCAGATATGTTTCCCTAATCTGTGGATTCCTTTTCATTCTGTATCAAGAGATTTTTTTTTAAATCAATGATCCTTCTGATGATAAAGTGTTTCATTGTTTTCAGATCTAATTCAAACATCCATTCTAGTCATTCTGGATCTTGGCATCTTCAGTGTAATTTGTATATTCATCTTTTAATCTGACTTGAACAATTTGTTTGCTTAAAATTAACATATAAATTTAATGATATATTATCTAAATCAGTCTTTATTTTCTGCTTATTTCTTTTACTAGATTTTTTTTCTTTAGAAGAAAAATAACTTTGAAATACATCAAATGAACCATGGTTTATATTTTACCTCCCTCCACCCCCAAGTACTGAGGATAGAACCTGTTTTAGTCAGCTTTTTTGCTGCTGTAACCAGCACAATTGTAGAGAGGAAAGGTTTATTTGAGGGCTCACAGTTTCAGAGGTCTTAGTCCATAAAAGACTGGCTCCATTTCTCAGGGCCCGAGGTGTGGTAGAACATCATGGCCAAAGAACATGGCAGAGGAAGCAACTCACATCACCAGGAAGCAGAGACTCCATCACCAGATACAAATATATATGCCATAGCCACGCCCCCAATTAACCACTTCCTCCAGCCACACCCAACCTGCCTCCAATTACTGCTCAATTAATCCCATTAGGGATTCATTCACTGATTAGGTGAGGACTCTCAAAACCAATCATTTATCCTCTGAACCTTCTTGCATTGTCTCACATGCGAGCTTTTGGGGACACCTCACATCCAAACCATAACAGAACCCATAAGCACTTTACTAGTTAGCTAAAGCTTTAGCCCTTTTTATTTTGATACAGGTTGTAGCTAAGTTGCCTAGTCTCAAATTTAATAATCCTCCAATAAAACTGGGTATGCACAGGCATACCCAACTGTACCCTGTGATATCTTGTACATTGTATAGTGCTTGTTGAATTAAGAGATATTTTTACTTTATTGTTTTCTTACAGTGTTTTATGGAGGAATATTCAATGTATATTGAGAAGTGAAGAAACCAGTCTAAAAAAGGTTACATATTATATGCAGCCATCCATGTCCAACAGTGACATTCTGAAGAAGGCAGAGTGTATAGAGAGTGAGAAGATCAGTAGTTGCCAGGGATTTGATAGGGCCATGATGAATGGTAAAGCTTAGGGTACTTTTAAGGCAGTGAATTTATTCCATATGATTCTTTACTGGTGATATGACATTATGACATTTTATCCAAACCCCTTGAACTGTGCAACAAAAAGGAGTGGCTAATGGGGTTTCTAAAAAGTATGAAAAAGGAGGTTGAGGGTATAACTCAGTGGTATGGTATAGTGTGTGGATTTAATTCCCAGAACTGTGTGCATGTGCATGTGTACACATACACACACACACACACACACACACACACAGCACCAGAGCCGTTTGATTTCCTAATCTCTTAAGAAATAGAAGAAACCAGCTTATAAATCATTATATGCATGCATATAAACAACTTTTTAGGTTTCTATACTGTACTTCTAGAGTGCTAAGCTCAGTAGGAAAGCATGCCCTAGTTTTCCTTGACCTGTGCTGCCTAGTGGGTATTTGCACATTCTATGCACTGCTATTTTCAGTCTGAGTTACTCTTCTACAGAAAGCTATTCCAAAATTGAGTCATTAAAAACAATCATTCTGGGAATCTTAATCAAAGATTCATAGTTTGTATTCATCTGGTTCACAACTCTGAATTGCCAATTTTTTGTTGAATTATTTATATAAAAATGAATACATTCTAACTGTTCTTTAATTGGCAGTATCTAATAATATCTTCTATTTGCTACTTGCCTTGTGGACATTAAGAGAATGGTTCTGAAAACTAATTTGGCTTCTTAGAAGACTGGCCTAGATAATCCTATTTCTGGAAAATTACTGATTTATGGCAGAACATTCTTGAAAGAATCTCTTAGGAAAATTAACTCACTCTTTTTCTGTATCTTCAGTCTATGGGCTCTCCCTATATTTGTTTTAAAAATTTTGCCTTATAATAATTTGATAACCTGAAAAACTCAGGCAAAAGCCAATCAACAGAAGGATGACTCAGTTAGATGTGGTACAGTTGCTAAGAACTTGGAACTAGCAGGTCAATCAGTGGATCTGAATCCTCATCATTTCTTCTCTGGGCTGCATCAGGTAGCTTTGTTATACTCTGTGGTTCAGCTTTCTTATCTATAAAAAACAATATAACATGCCTCATACAGCATAAGAGATGTTTAAATGAGCGAATATAAATTACTGTAGTGTGTGTAACATGGAAAACACTCAGTAAAATGTATGTTTGGGTATTCATAAAATAAAGGCTAACAAAACAAATGCCAAATCTAATCTTTGTCAATAACCAAACTTCTCTTCCGTGATTACCCTTCACACAATACTTAGCATGCTGGCTTGAGAAATTCAACAAAATAGAACAAAAAATAAAGAAGAAAAAAGAACCCAGAAACATAGGACATTAGAATTTATACTGACAAAATGTTTTACTTTATGAAATACTGGCTGCACTTGAACATGATGGGATACTGTATTTTGTCAAATGCTTTTTCTGCATTTATTGAGATAATCGTTGATTCTTGTCCTTAAGTCTATTTATGTGGTGAGTTACATTTACTGATTTCTGTATGTGGAACCAACCTTGCATTCCTGGAATGAACCCCACTTGATCATGTGCACTGTCTTTTTTAATGTGTTTTTGTATGTGATTTGCCAGTGTTAAGAATTTTTCATCTATTTTCATCAAGTCTATTGGTCTTAAGTTGTGTTTCCTTGATGTGCCTTTGTCTGGTTTTGGTATCAGGGTGATACTAGCTTCATAAAATGAGTTTGGAAGGGTTTTCTCTTCTTATTTTGTGGAATAATTTGAGAAATGATTGATGTTAGTTCTTTTTTTTTAAAGTCTGGTAGCACTGGGGTGAGAAACCATCCATTTCTGGGCTTTTCCTTGTTGATAGGCTTTTCATGGCATCTTCAACTTCATTACTATAAATTGATCTGTTTAAATTTTCTATATCCTTCTGGTTCAATTTGTTAGGTCATATGTCTCTAGGAATTTGTCATTGTCTTCAAGATTTTCTAGCTTATTGGAGTATTAATTTTCAAAAGTTTCTGATAATCCTCTGTATTTCAGTAGTATCTGTGGTAATGTTTTCTTTTTATCGCAGATTTTAATAACAAGTTTTTCTCCTCTTTCTTTTAACTAGCTTGGCTAAGAGTTCATTAATTTTATTAATTCTTTCAAAAACTAGCTTTGTGTGTCATAAATTTGTTTTTCAAAGAAATTTTAAATCTCAATTTCATTGACTTTGGTGCTGATTTTAATTTTTTCCTGTCTTGATTTTGTTGTTGATTTGTTCTTTTTCTAGGACCTTGAGGTATAATATTAAATTATTTATTGCATGTCTTTCTATTATTCATCTATCCCAATCTTAAATTTGGTCTTTTCCATTTATCCCATATTTCTTATAAATTCTGTTCGTGACCTCATAACATCTTTTCTCCATGTTCAACTTTATTTTCAAGATTATATATTTTGTCTTCATTGCCTGAAACTGTCTTCCAATGGTCTGTTCTTCTGATGATGATTTCCATTGAATTTTTAATTTGGTTCATTGATTCCTTCATTTTGAGAACTTCCATTTGATTTTTTTTCAGTCTCTATCTCTTTATTTACATGATTTTTTACTTCATGTATTTTCCAATATCACTCCTTACATCATTCTTTACCTGACAGATTAGTTTAACTGTGAACATTCTAAACTCCTTCACTCAAAATTCTTCCAATGTTGTGTTGATGGATTCTGTTATTGAAGTATTTCAGTTTGTTTGGGATGAATTGTTCTTTTTCATATTGTGTGTCTACCCATCTATCAGTATGGATCTGAGGCAATAGAATTTTTACCCTGTGGACCTATAGAGTCCCTGAAGGTTTCCAGTTCCTCATTGTTTAGGAGGAGACAAATAATAATAACGACCAGTGCAAACAATGTACAACATTAAACCAACCATCTACAATGTTAATTGTCACAATAACAGAAATTATGTGATCAGTTATTGCCCATAGTAAAAACAGTAATTTTGCAAAAGAGTTTACAATTTCAAATGGTGAACAGAGAGACAACAGAAATGATATAGGATGTGATGATTATGGAGGAGGAGAAGAGAAAATCAAAGTAAAAAATTGAAATAAGAGTGAAAGAACAATAAGAATGATAAGAGTGAAAGAATTGGTTGTTAGCTGAAGAAGACAGGATCAAGGGAAACAGATAAGTGAGAAAATATATATAAAATAAAATTTTAAAAAATACAAATAAAATTCTGAAATATACTAATCAAACATCCTAGTCCTCAAAATATTGGTCCATGAAAAATAACTGCCTTCAACAAAATGCTAGAAATGAGAAAAAAGAAACAAATATGAATATGTATAACTGTCCATGAATCATTCGGGTCAAAATTAAACAGAAAAGAAACAATGAAAAGAAAAATTAAAAGAAAAACATCTCTATGAAAAGTTAAAGAATTATTTCCATTTGAGTTCAGAAGATTCTCAGCTTCCCTTCTCAGCAGTGTTGGGTAGTGTGTGCTGGAATCTGATGTCTTCTTTATCCTTGGGGCAGGGTCACTACAATGTTCTGTGAGAGGAAATCCCATAGGCAGAGCACCTGGGAGGTGGGATTTATGCTTAGGTAGTCTCCAGGTTCTTCACTGAATGGCAATTTGTCTGAAGATTTTGAATCCATGCACCTCCAGGGACCAGGAGTTGCTGGTCCATGCTGGGAAATTGCACCCAGAGATCTCCCCTGGGTTCCCCTTGTGTGGTGTAGGAGCCAATCCTTAGTCTTCTGTGTTTTCTGTTGGACCCTGTCTTTCCTGGGCTGTCAGGTTTCCTCTTCAGACCCAGTCACCTCTGTCCCCATCCTTCTGAATTCACAGCTGGATGTCTCTCTCCCAGCTGGTTCTACAAGTGACTAGAATGGAGGGGCAAAGGGGAGCTGGGTGTTTCCATGACCCCTTTCCCGTGTGTATACTCCTTTTCATGTTTTGTTTTCTTCTGGTCACATTCTGGCATGTGGTATGGGTTTGCCTGGTCTGTTTTGGGATAAGCTCAAGTTTGCCAGGAATTTGCTCCCCAAGCTGATGGCCCCTGCACTGTGGTTGCCAAGTGGTTCCTTTCTCTGTCCTCCCTAGGCAGCTGGAAGAAATGCAGCTTCTTGCCTGCACAAGGATATCATGCTGCATGCCTTTCGGCTTTGTCAGGCAGTGTCTTTGATCTCTGATCTTTTCATACCCAGACACACCTCAGGCTTCCTGAAAATGCAGAGTCCTTTTTTCCCCTTCCTTCCACTTTGTTCTGGGGGGCGGGGTAGTGGGGGGACTGCTCTGGCTGGGACTGCCACTGGTGGCAATGGTGGTGGCACTGGGGATTTCTTATTATATCCAACCTCCTGAGTCCCCAATCTGCTTGCAACATCTAGTATTAATTCCCAGTAAATCCCCCTTTTGTTTTTTTACCCACCTTGATGAGAAACTGCCTATCTGCTTTCTTGGTTTCATGCCAAGCAGCAGCCAGGAAAGAGACCTTTTCTATTCTTCCATTCTGAAAAAGTCTCTTTGTGTCTTCTTGAGGTATATACTGAGCAAAAGAGTAGTGGCTAAGGGCTGTCAAGCCCTTTCTCTTTTTGTGTTGCTTGCCAAGTTGCCAGTTAGAATTTAAAAATTCTCAGCTTCCCTTCTCAAAAATATGATGTATGGTGGGATGGGAAGTACTGTCAGCTCCATTCCCAGGGTGGAGTTGCTGCTGAGTTTGTAAACAGTTTTGTGGGTGGAGTTCCCAGAAGCAGGGCTTTATTCTACTCAGACCCCATTTATTTCAATGAGTTGTGACTGATCTAGAGACGGCACCTGACGATCTACACTGGGACACTAAATCCCAGGAGTCTCCCCAGGGTTCCACTCATGAGGCAGAGAAGCCAACCCTTTACTCCTTCTGTCCATGGATTGTGCCTTCCCTGGCTTCCTGGGCTTACTCCCCAAGCACAGTCACACCCACATTTTCAAATTCCCAGCCTATGCCAGCTAGTACTGAGAGCTGCCAGACTCAAAGCAGGAGGGGAGCCAGACCTCCCCAGTCTCTGTGACCCATATTCCCCCTGGTAAATACTCTCCATGCCTGCTTTTCTCTTGGTTTGTTAGGCACAGTCTCAGTCGTGTGGCAGGTGTCTGCCAGGACTGTGTACTGGACACAACTCAGATTTCTCAGTTCCTATAGCCAAGGATATAGCTTGCTCAAGATAGCTCTTGCCTCAGCTCTCCATGGACAATTGGGAAACATGAGGTGTCTTTCAAGCATGAGTCATTGTGCAATTCAGCCTCTGGATTAGTTAGGCAGTGTTTTTGATCACAGATTTTTCTGCACCAAGACTAGTCCCCTTCCCAAATGTGCCCGTGGTGGGCAGCTCTGGCAGCCACTACCAGAGGTGGTACGGCTTTCTTCTTTATTTTATTGTATCCATCCTTCTGGGTTTCCAGGCTGTTCTGAGTGTCCAGTTTTAAATCCCAGTGAAATCCTTCTTTTACCCACCTCACTGAGAAGCTATGTATTGGCTACCTTGGTCTCATACTGTGGAGCAGCTTAGAAACAGCCTCCTCTACTTTGTCATCTTCCCTCTCCTCCTCCTCTCATGATTCAGAGCAAATTATTCAGGAGAGTTCTTCACACTCCAGTGTCCTATTTACCTTTCTATTTCCATATTTCCTTTCTTTTCTTGAGTTGCTTTTCTTTTATAATTCTAAAGATGCAGATGGTAGTTAGTTTGTGGTCATAACAAATATCAGTGGGATGGAGAGGAAGAATATAGTTTTGGTTTCCTAGTCCTCTTTCCAGCTCCCACAGACCTGCCAACTCCTGTTCTGTTCAGAGAGCTGGGAGGATAAAAGTTCATGCCAAGATCTAGCGGTTGTCCTAAAAATGTCTCTAAACTAAGTTGATCATTATTTCCTCTCTCTTAGTTAAAATCACTTTAACTTGGCAAATGGTTTCTATTCAAATGCATCTTTTCCAGGTATATTCCATATGTCATAAGCCATAACCTTCATAAAGTCAATAATGTTACACACTTGAAAAATAAGTGACCCTTAAATTCCAATATTGATCATAGTTCTACATCAGATTAGTCTTTATATTGACCAAAACTAAGTCATTATATGTGTATTAGCTAGGTGTTACAATGTAAATGAAATTGAGGAAGTAAGTGAAAAATATACAGCTTATTATATTACCTGATTTTTGAAACTTCCAGCATAATTCTTTACCACATTTGCCACTGCTAATAAATTATTCGAATGACTAAGCTGTCTGTCTGCTCATTAAGTTAAATAAAACATGTAAAATGTCTAGAACATGCCTAGCACATAAAGAGGTTCATTAATCATTATATTCTTACCTCTAATTTTATCTTTCAAAATGAGGGTATTAAGAATTTCATCAACCCCCATCATATATAAAATATATCCATATAAGTGTGTATGTATACATATATATATATAAACATATGTGTGTGTGTGTATATGTATATGTACATATATATATAATATATATAAAATAGGAAACTCAGCATTGGAATTGAGAGACAAAACTGCCCTTAGGTGTGTGGCTCATTTATTCTTAGAGTGGAATGTGTGGTTGGAAATTACAACTTAGGGAGTGCTGAAATGTTTTGTGAGAGGATTTGACATTCAAACAGTAATTCTTCTGCTCCACTGATGGCACTGACCATGTAATCCCTGGTGAAGTAATTTTTGGGTCAAGATGAAGCATTTAAGATTCTTTTTTATTGATTGTTCTGATCCTGCCATCTCTGCCACCCCCCTCCTTCCCCACCATACACAGAGAATGAATAACTAATATATTATACCCAGGTCTATTCAAAACCAAAATCGTCTTTGTTGAAACATAAATAAATTCTGAGGTATCAAATGCACTTGTTGAGAATTGTTGTCAGACTATGTCATATTAATCCATGTTTACATTAATAGATTGAGTCATATGAAATTGCTGATACTTAGCTATATTAGACCTTGGGAAAAACCTCAAATATATTTGTCTCACTCAGCCTACTTGGTCATTTCCCTGCTGGTCAGCAGAGATATTGCCCTGTCATTCTCACTTCCAGGATACTGCTTTTTGTTTTCCGCTTGTGCCATAGTCTGCTCCTCTCGTCTGCATTGTTTAGTGGGGCTTGCTCTCTCTGCTCCAGTTGAAGGCATTCTTTCTTTTCTGTGATGAAAGACAACTAGACTAACCATTTTCTTAGATTTAAACTCCTACCAAAAAAAAAAAAAATCTTAAAATAGGTTTTGCTGGGCGTAAAAGGTTATCTGACATAAGGAGATGCTAAGGGTATGACTTTGTATGGAATAGGTAAAAAGCAAAAGGCAAAATGAGAATATACCAAAAGAACCTGGTCACATGTGTGTTAACTTGATCTATTTAATATATCATACAAAGAAATAGGAATTCAGATCGTTTTTGACCTCCCACCTACTTTACAGTTGCTTCGATACAGGAGGCAGAGATGCATGTGGGTTGGGGAAACAGACTTAAGTAAACCAATGTTTGTCAACTGTTGAGAGTGATAAACAGTGATTTTGTCCAGTCATTTCTGGACCAGTAGTTTTTTGTAAGATACACTAAAAATGAATTACTTTCAGTATGGAATAATAGACCTCAAAAATACAATTTTTTAAAAAAGTATTTATTCTAATTAGTTATACATGACAGAATGCATTTATGTACTTTGATATATCATACATAAATGGGGCATAATTTCCCATTTTTCTGATTGTACATGTTGTAGAATCACATCGTTCATGCAGTCATGTATCTAAATAAGGTAATAGTGTCTGTTTTATGTCTGTTTTATTCTGCTCTCTTTCCTAACCCATATCCCCTCCCCTCCTTTCTCTACCCTCTTCTTAATCTAATGTAACTCTATTTGATTCAATAGGCATAAGATTATATAAATTCAATAAATATGAGGACAAATATAACAGGAGGAAAGGAAATGTGTGATATTATGTATTGTACACTAAAAATGATACACTGAGGACAGAATCACTACTATATTCATAATGTTTTGTGTAGTTAAGAGAAGAGCTATAAAGGAGATATTCTCATTATCAATACCTATATACATATTTTGAATAATCTCTATTGACACACACACACACACACACACACGCACACACACACACACTTTTTTTCAGTATTAGGGATTGAATCCAGGGATGCTCTACCACTGAGTTATACTTATAAATCCTTTTTATTTTGAAATAAGGTCTAAGTTGACAGGATGACCTTGAACTTGTGATCCTCCTGCCTCAGCCTCCTGAGTTGCTGGGTCTACAGGCCTGTGTTACTGGGCATACATTGATATTTAATGCATGAGCTTGATTATGGTGTACTATTCTAAACTAGGTTGAATTGACGGGGATGTTAAGAGGTAATCTTCTATCTTGTTTTGAAATGTTAATGTCACAGTAGAGAAACCATATCATACAGGTGTGCTCATGGAATAGGGGAAGAAATTTTGAAGCAGTTTTGGCAAGTTCAGAATGTCCTTTAATTTTTTTTAATAATTTTTTTATTTCCTCTTATTTATTATCCAAGACAACACAAGGAATTCTATATTTTCCAAAAGCATTTTCAATCGCTTGTCAGGATCCACTTTGAAAAATATATCTTCAAAATATAGAATATCTTTTTATTTAACATTCCTTACTTGCATGAACATATGAAGATCATTTAAAAATACTGAAAACATTGTCTATGTCCAATTTTCACATTCATAGGCTTGAGACCAAGTGTTTACCATTTGTAAAACTAAAAGTCCACTGCATACTTCAAACATGTGCAATAAAACTTTCCTTCAAGATCAACACCTTACCTCAGCATACAGTATTAGTTTTTTATGATCTTCATCTATGTTATTTTATATGGTGAAGAAATAATTTGAATTTAGCACATATAATGTGATTTATATAATTCTTTTTCATTATTATATAAGTACAGTTTAGATCTTTTTACTTTTGTTCCAGCAGGATCATTTTTCAAGGATGTAAAGCAGTGTGTGATTTCTTTCAACTATAAATTTCTTAATCTATTTAACATTTCAGAATATTTTGTCATTGTGTATTCCATTTATAATACTCTTACATAAACCAAAAAAATATTTCCATACAAATTAAACACAAAAAACTTTTACAGACACAGATCAGGCACTTGCATATTCAGGCAATGTCAATGTTTACTGTCAATTTCTGTTCTCAAGGCAGGTGAGTAAATGGTTCACAGACCAGCTCTGATCCATGGACTTACTTTGAAGGTCATTGATCTAAATGACCGCTGTAAAAAGAAAAAAAAATTAAAAGCTGTTGTGGGCATAAGGATCATCCTCGTCAAAGCACAGTGAATGGGACATATTTTCTTCGTTCATTAATCATTCTTCAGTGTGTTTTCCCTGTCTTCTCATTTCCAGGGATATCTCTGCTCCTTATTTGAGAACTATTTACCCACAGAAATTATCGGGCAATTTACAGATACATGCTAGGCTTCCTGTGTCCCTGAGGGTACTCCTCTCCTTAAGTCCCTAACATGCTAGTGGGAATATAAAACTGCTTAGTATATTCCACTTTATTGATCCACATCAGTTCAGGTTAGTCTTATTTTCCGTGGAAGGTAGGAAGTATCCTTTTCTAAATATCCAGTTTAACTTGGACTCAGTCACAAAAGAAGGTTACAACTTTGGTATTTAAAATTTCTAAAGTTGCTAAAGAAGGATATCACGTTCAGATGAGCATTAAAAACACTTTGGATCTGTGTTCTTTGAATTCTAATCCCCTACTTATTGTCTCTAACCCTGCACCATAATTCTCAGGAGAAAATTCCTTCAGAGAAATTGTCAGAAATCAGATTTTAATGATTTTTGTCATTACTTTAAGAAATTAAAGCTATTAAACAATATAAAAGAACTCAATAATTTAAACTAAGGATTTATTATTATAATTTTGCAAACTTTAATATAGGAAACACAGGAATTAAGAATTCCTGGTTTCTAATATTTAGGCTGCCTCTGGAAAGCTTGATCACTTACTTACTTCTGATTAGACCATGTTAAAATTGAATGTCTTTAATATAAGTAGAACCAGTCACAATTTTATGTAAAAGGATATGGTCCAATAAAAGCAGACTCCCATATGAGAGTTTCTGGAACAATCTTCTGGGTGTACCGACTTTCCTGGGATTATTGCTATAGCCTTCCAGTCAGTCATCTTCCTAACCCAGTCTTGATATTTTTTTATCCCTATTGCTGCCAGGGCAATTATATAAATATGAAATGATCAGTTTCAAAATGTGTATAGATCTTCAGTCACTAAGAAATTTTTGCTAAATGTTTTTTGGTGCCCTTTGAGTATTATGGGCATGTTACAAAAAAGTGCCCGTATATTCTGTTCATAATAGAAATATGAAATAACTAATATTGCTTTTCATAATTAGAATTATATGAATTTTTATATTTTTTTCTTGGCCTTGCTTTATAGTTTTGTAATAAGGGATGAAATCCAGGGGTGCTCTGTTGCTGAACTACATCCTAACCCTTTTGAGATTGGGTCTTACTAAATTGCTTAGGGACTCGCAGAGTGGCTGAGGCTAGCCTTATTCTTGAGATCCTTCTACCTCAGCCTCCTGAATTGTTGGGATTACAGGCATGCATCACTGTACCTGGATCCTTTGCTTTATTTTCTTATTTTTAATTCTAAGAAAATATTTTTATAAGTATAAATAATTCAATTTTATTACTATATAAAAAATTCTTAAATGGCTTTAGTTTAAAATAGCTTTTTAGTATAATATTAAAAGTACTGCCTATCTTTCTATCACATTTTATTTTCTCCAAGTCCTGTGTTCCAAATATACCAAGATAATTAAATTCAGTTTTCTTATTTGTCCTTTCTTTTTTTTTTTTTTTTTGCGGTGCTGGGGACTGAACCTTGTGCTTGCGAGGCAGGCACTCTACCCACTGAGCTATATCCCCAGCCCCTGATTTGTCCTTTCTTGTCTCTCTGTGTTTTGTACTGTTCTTGCCAGTGACTACTGTCTTTCTCAATTTTAATTTCTGTGCTTCTTTAGCAACTAGTGCACATACATATTATTACATTTTCATTATACTGCATTTAGTCATGCATTTTTCTGATGCTTGTTAGTGAACTGCATACTTGAGAGAAGATATATCTTTTCTATCTTTATCTTAAGTGGCCACAGGAAGAACAACCCTTCTGGGGCACACCCCCAGTGACCTACCTTCTCCAACCATGTCCCACCTGTCTACAGTTGTCACCAAGTCAGTCCATTCAAAGTAGGATGGACTGAGGAGGTTACAGCTCTCATAATCCAATCATTTCACTTCTGAATATTACTCTATTAACAGGAGCTTTTAGTAGACTCTTCATAGTCAAACCATGAAAGCATTTGTTTAGTGAAAAATTAAATAAATTTATAACCCAAAGCATTTTCCCTCATCTAGTATACTGTGCTTACCATGTTTAACTATCAGAGGCAAAGTTTCTAACCAAGAACAAAGAAACTTAGATCATGGAGTTGAGACATCAATTACCTTTTTTCCTTTTCTTCCTCCTCTCTCACCATAATTCTGCTTCCTGTTTTCCCACAAATATTAACAAATTGGATATGGGGATAAATAAGAATGTACTCTATTACGAAGTCCTCCATGCCATCATTTTTGATATTTTAAAGACCTTCCACCTTTCATTTCTTTATGTGGGCTATACTAGAGTATAATTTACACATTCTGCATTCACAGGATTTATTTTCTTTAAATTAAATTAATCAAACTTGATAGCCACAATTTGTGACATTATCTAAAATAGTCAAAGTATTCTTTTTGTTTTCTTTTTTAACACGGATTATAATCTTTCAACATAGAACAATAAAATGGTGCCTCACAAGAATACTCTTTACTCATTCATTAGTATTCATTACTACAGCAGAGCAATTTATAATCTTTTTTTAATCCCTGAATTTGTATGTAGATTATTTTCTTCCCTATTTCCAAAAACATGATAAGAAATTATTTAACTTTTGCTTCTAGCTGAATGTTGCTTATAGATTTTAAGAAAACTTTTAGTGGTTATTTGAAGGTCTAACTTGATTGAAAAAGCAAGAAGCTATTATTTTACTGATTCATGTTCCAGCAAAATGAGCACTTTTTAGTTTTCATCAATAGTATAATCTGCTAGAAAAATTAATATAATATCTCCTTCTAATACCTCTGAATCTAAAAAAACTTGATACCATATTAGATGTAGTAGTGATAATGAAAACTAAAATTGGGTTATGTCCCACAATTTCCATTTTTCAAACAAAAGCTAACTGTAGATCATATTTTCTTGCATTATTATAAAAATAATATGATAGATTTTTTAAATAAATGCTTATTGTTACAAAAATCAGCCTTCCTGACTAATACAAATGTTATGTATATGAAATAATATTACATTGCTTCTAGTACTGTGGATAAAAGTTCATGAATATAATATCTAGAAAATGTTAAAATGAAAAACTAATGTTATGCTTCCTTACAAATAATCAGTATGACAATAAGAAAATACTTTTTAATGTAGAAGATAAAAATAGAAAAATAAAAGATACAGTCATGAGCTCTATGACAATGTCTCCATCAGTGATATACCACACATACATTAGTGATCCTACAGTTAAGAATGGAGCTGAAAAATTCCCATTGCCTTCGGATTTCATAATGGTCCTAATGTCACAAAGAAATGCATTCATTACTTATGCGTTTGTGTTGATAATGTACATAAACCTGTACTGAGAGATGCATATATTAAATACACTAAAATGTGTTAATAAATGACTACTAGTTTATATATTTACTAAGCTTTTATCATGATTTTATATTGTACTTACTAAAAACAACTTATTGTGAAACAGTGTGTCATGATATGCTGGCAGCAGCTCATAGGTCCCCTCTGTACCACATCCCTTTTTTGCATCGTGTTCCCTTGTGCTTGATTTACTCTGTTATTTTATTCAACATGGCCCTAGAGCAACAGGTCACACCACATGTGAATACACACACACACACACAAAATGTGGTCTGTGTTTAGTAGGCTGTGCCATCTAGGTTTGTGTAATTACATGTACGATGTTTGCACAATGAGGAAATTGCCTAATGATTCATTTCTCAAAATGAATGTATAACCCACTGCTAAGGGATACGTGATGTGTATATAACATAACTTATTACAAATCCTAATGCTTTAAGAGTATTTTAAGTGCATTTCAATTTTGCAAAACTTAAAAAATGGACAAGTTACTCAGAAATTTAATCCTTTCAAGGATAATATAAAACGCAATTAAAACCGTTCTTGGTAATATGTGAGGCAGAACATTTTTCAGAGAAATATGAGGCATTTGTCATCTTGCTTTGCCATACCTATCATTTTGTATTTTTCCATTGACTTGGTCATTCCCTTTCCTTCTAAGGGCCTTTGGCATCTTAAACAGAAATTGAATATTCCTCCCAAGACATGCTGCCATCCAGCTTTTTTGCTGATGTGACTAAAAGACCTGATAAGCACAATTATAGAGGAGGAAAAGTTTATTTGAAGACTCACAGTTTCAGAGGTTTCCATCCATAGAAGGCTCACCCCATTCCTTGGGGCTCGAGGTGAGGCAGAACATCATGGTGCAAGAGTGAGGCAGAGGAAAGTGCCTCACGTGACGATCAGGAAGCAGAGAGACTCCACTCACCAGATACAAACTTATACACCATAGCCATACCTCCAATTACCCACTTTCCCAGTGCCCCGCCACCTCCAGTTACCACTCAGTTAATCCCATCAGGGATCAATTAATTGATTTGGTTAAAGCTATAGAAAATCATTTCTCCTCCAAACCTTGCATTGTCTCACATGTGAGCTTTTGGGGAACACCACATCTAAACCATAACACTTAGTTTTTCTAACCATATTCAATTGCAGAAAATTCATGGAAGATTTGGACAGACCCTTGGTGTTTCTTGTTGGATGTAATTGACAAGCTATTTGTCTAAAGTTTCTGTGATCAGCTTCTCTGAAGAGAAAGGTCTAAACTACCTATTGTACCTGAGAGTGAAATTTTTAAAAAATAGTTTATACCCAAGAGAAGAGACAGACTGAATCCTGATTTTGTGCTCTGGGTCCTCTAGAATTAAATTTAGAATTTACTTGAGCCAATACATTGTTTTTCTCCATAATCACTTTTGTTTATGATCTTTATATAAATCATTCCTAATAGATACTACCTGTAATCTTAATTTCAAATTTTTCTAGTTCTTTCTTGCAGTTTTTCCACTTTAATTTTCTTTAGATTTCCAGGTCTTTTACTCTTTAATGCCTAGAATAGACTGGCACATAGTAGGTCCTTATAGATCTCTCTCAAGTGAATGGACAATGAAGGAGTTAGTGATATGAATCTTTTATTCATCTCTCTTCTCCCTTTAGTGCTTCCTCTGATCTCATTTAGATAAGGTTATGTTACCATACCTTCCTATATATTAAATTCATATTCACAATTATATATAGTAATCAGCACGTTTTGACTAATGTCTATCTCTTCTGCCTGCTTCTACAATGCAAGGCAATACTTATGCCCATCTTTTTCACCCTAGATACTCATGTATTTCTGGATACCCATATTAAATACATTTAATGGTGGTAGAGATATTTTCTAACTCAGCATTCTAGGTGGAATTATAATCTCCCAAAACATCCATGTCCTTTTACACAGCAAAAGGACTTTACAGATATGACTAGATTAAGCATGTCGAGATGGCAGATTATCTGGGTGAGTCGGATGTAATCACAAGAAATTTTAAAGGGAAAAAGTGATGCAAGAGGGTCAAAGAAGAGTGACGCCAGAAGTAGGCAGTCTGATGCACCTATGAGCCAGGGCATGCAGATGACCTCTAGATGCAGGAAAGCATAGGGAATAGATTCTCCCTAAGCTTCTGAAAGAATGCAACTGTCAACATCTTCATTTTAGAATTATGAGACCCCATTTCAGACTTCTACTCCAGAGCAGTGAGATATAGACATGTGTTTTAAAACACTAAGTTTGTGGTAATTTGTGGCAGTGACAATAGAGATGAATGCATTCACCGATTTGCTGATGATATTCTTCTGCCTGATATCCTTCAGAGACAGGTGTTCTCCTA
Source organism: Glaucomys volans (assembly GCA_020662805.1). NCBI lineage: Eukaryota > Metazoa > Chordata > Mammalia > Rodentia > Sciuridae > Glaucomys > Glaucomys volans. Next base: position 11,686 of record JAJEJO010001613.1, on the reverse strand, counting down.
AAATAAATTCCCCACTACTTAATATTGAAATGTACTGTCACAAAGTGGCTCCTATTAATCACTCCAGCCTTTCTTTGATCTCAAACTTGAAGGAATATATAACTACTCTATATACAAGTTCCAGTTCCAAAAATATGAAGATATTTCTCTGATGCCTCTCTGACGTGTTTTGGAAAATGATCATACCTTTGAGAACCTGGAAAATTATATTTCACTAACCTTGTGACACATTTCTAATATTTTTAAAAAATGGAACATTTTAGAGTTTGTATAAGTCAAGGCTCCAAATGACCATATTACTTTCTTTCTTGTTTTGCCATCATGAGTTTGAGTACTGTTTTTATAGAAGGAATGTAATATTTGGTAAAATATATTGAATAGAGTTCTATAGTTTCTTTTCAGATAACTCCTCTAACCAAATGCCATTTTAAAATGCTCTTTGGACATCTTATTTTTAAAAAAATATTCTGCTATAATATGATTTTAATAATGTGTTACTCAGTTTTTGTCGTTTGAACCAAAACACCCAGTAAGAACAACTTAAAGGAAGAAAAGTTTGTTTTTTTGCTCTAGGTTTCAGAGATTCAGTACTTGGTCAGCTGACTCCATAGTTCCGGACCAAAGACTAGGCAGAACATCATGATGGAAGAGTGTGGCAGAGGAAATCTGCTCAATTCTTGGTAGCCAGGAAGGAGAGAGGGAGGATCCAGGAACCGAATATAATTTCCAAGGGCATGGCCCTGGTGTTCTACTTCCTCCAGCTATGCCCCACTTGTCCATAGCTACCACTCAGTAGTCCATTACTATTATTAATCCATCAAATAGCTGAATCCAGTGATTAGATTACATACTCAGAATTTATACTTTCATCTCTGAACATTCCTGCATTGCTGCATGGGCTTTTTGGGGCACATCTCATATTTGAACCATAATAAATAATGTCATTTTAATTAAGTGTCTTAGATAACCTGATGTAACACAACTAAGTTCACTGAAAAATATCTTCCTATGCATGTCTCAATAGACAAAATAGTGCTATATTTGAACCCAAGATTTTCACACAGATGTATTTAAGCCATCTTTCAATGAGAGGGTAATGAAGTTGCACAATGCCTGTGGTAGGGAAGTTTACAGACAGTTTCAAAGGTTCTATAATAACTAGCAAGAGCTTTTGAATTATGAGTACTTAATGTTGATTTTTTTCAGTGTACTAAGAAAATAATTATGAGCAGTAGGACATAACCTAGTACCTAACCTCTTCAGACTAACACCGTCACACCAGTATGGACACAGAGAAAGAGAGACAGACATATGATGATTTTTAAGTGGAAAAAGTTACAATCTTTTATCTATAAAGGTATAGTAGTAGTAGAATAAAACTGCATGTGAGAGAGGCCTCTTTATGGTATTCATCATGTATTTGTGTATATGATAGAAATTTCGTAATCTATTTAGATGGATTGTGTATTGATAAATTCTAAGTTGACTGTACAAGGTGTAATTGTGAGGCATCATTTGGTATAAATATATGTATTGCTGACAGTATTTTTTATTAGAGCATTATAATTACACATAGTATTTGAGTTCCTTTTGACAAAATTATATAAAGAATTTTGTTGAATTTTCTTTGAATTCAACCCCCATTCTCTCTCCTTTTTTCTCCCCTCCTCCCTCCCCCCTTTTCTCCCTTTTCCATTCTGCTGATCTTCCTTTCACTTCTTTATTTTTGATCGGTATTTGTACATATACATAAAGGAGAAACTCCCTTTGGTATATTTATACATGTGTATAATGTAATTCTGTTAACAGTATCTTTAAAGATTGAATTTTATTTGGCTCATGTTATACCAATTGCAAGTATTCTGTGATTTGAATGGTAGGTAACAGTAAAGACAACTTTTTAGATAATATTAAACAATAGTTTTAGTTTGTGCATGAATGACCATTGCTTCACTTAATACCATATTTCCTTCATATTTATACAAATTAAAATTTTAGTTATTGAGGATATTGTAAAGGTTTCTGTCATGTTCTTTGTAAGAACTATGCCATTCAAAATTTTAACTTTTGTTCAGTAGATCTTCATCTAAGCAAGAATAATTTTCCTCATTCTAATTTTTTATCCCTAAAATGAATACTTTCAAAGAAGACAAACTTCAAAGACTCTAATTTTATATAATGTCTAGTAAGACGGTGAATGTGGAAGTTATTAAATCACACGATTGCTCAAAATTATTTGATGTTTTTAGTAAGTTAATTGAAGTAGGATAGAGAAAAGGTATATTTTACTGCTTCTACACATTTCTTTAAAAAACGATTATTTCTTTCAGTTTCTAGTGATGAATATTCTTTCTTACAATCTTATAATTTCTTAGTGAATTTTTCTTTCAGAACTTGGAATAATTCCTCCTTCTCAACTATCTGGTGTTTCAAGTCTGGCATCTAATGCTTTGATTTTTAAAATAGTCTCTTTAGATAGACTACAAGCCTCCAGTGCAGTGGGTCTTATTTGTTTTGGAAATATCTTTTGGGAAAAGTAGTGGACACTCCCTTTCCTCTACTGGGTTCAGCATGGAAATTCAAGCCAGAAATTGAATTTTATTTAGCTCATGACATACTGATTGCAATTATTTAATTCCTTGCTTTTAATGGTGGGTAAGAGTAAGGACAAATTTATAGATAACCTTAGATAACAGTTCTACTAGTTTGTGTGTGAATGAATGACCATTGCTTCTCACGATGGAACATTCTCTTCATGTTTATATAAATTAAACTCAGCTTTTATATTTGCTCCTAGTCTATAGCTTTTTGGCCTCATCTCAGAATTTGGTTTTTGTGCAGAGTCCTTATATTTTTCCATTAATTTCTGAAAACCAAGAAAAATATTAGAAATATGTTTTATGTTGGATTCAGTCGTTAATGCTTTTCCTTTTTTATAATATATAAGGTTTGTAGCATGATGTTTTGGTATAATGTACATACTGAGAACTATTATTATAGTTAAGCAAACTAACATAGCTATCTCCTCAAATAGTTGCCTTTGAGTGTGTGCTTGTGAATAAAAGTTCCTGGAATCTACACTCTCAGGGAATTTATAGTATAGAGTAACTTATAAACTATAGTCATCATACTGTACATTAGATTGTCAGACTTATACTACAACAGTGTACCTTTTGACCAATACATTCCCATTTCCCCACCCTAGTAACTCCCATTCTCTTCTCCATTTCAGTGACATATTTTAATTCTTTTAAAATTTTTTTTTATTTTTACAGACTGCATTTTTATTCATTGTACACAAATGGGGTACATCTTTTCGTTTCTATGGTTGTGCACAATGTAAATTCATGCCAGTCATGTAATCATACATGTACATAGGGTAATGATGTCTGTCTCATTCCACCATTTTTCATAACCCCCCTCTCATTTCCCTCTAAATAATCTAAAAACATTTTTAAATTCTTAATGCCTAGTACTGTGCAGTTAGAGCCTAAGTGTCCAGGATGAATATGTAACTGATTACCTGACTTTATAGTTGTATTGCACGTTATGTGAGATTTTTGAAAGTTGAGTTTATTTCACTTACTATTGTTAAAATTGTTCCATTCGTTTTAGTTTAGTTTCTTTAATCCAGTTCACGCAAATTGTTTTTGGATACATCTTATGTGCTGGGCTCTTGTGCAAAAAAGAGAGGTACATTTGCTAGTTTGACCTTGCCTGTTATCTGGGAATTTAAATGGTAACAATTCCCTACAACTTTAAATAAATGAACTATTGTCTCAGTATGGTTAGACTATTCAATGGGATTTATACTGAACACTTTCTGGGAGTCTGGATTTTGCTATAGTTCAAGCAAAGAGTACCTATATGCTAAATGTCCAGTAAAAATCTTGGACTGGAATTTTGATGAGCTTCTCTGATAAGACAACACTTCAAATGTATTGCCAGGATCCAATGCAGAAGGATAAAAGCATATCCTGAGTGATTCCACAGGAAGAGGACTCTTGGACTCTTGCACCTGTTCTTGTATTTGTACCATGCTCCTGTTTGCTTCTGTTCATTTAGCTGTGTAACCCATAATAAATCATAGCCATGGATATAAGCATGTGCTGCCCTGTGAGCCCTCCTTGTGATGCACTGAACCTGGGATGGTCTTGGGGATTCTCGACAGAGATATGCATCAAACCAATTGAGAACAAATTGAGAAAGGCAGCCATTGCTTCTGATGTGTTGATAGTGTTATAGGAGAAGGGGAGGAGGCAGTAAGGGGATCCTAGATAATTTCAGTATAATTTTGTAATGATCATACAGAGTGCTACGAAAATGCTGAAAAAGGACATTGTTCTAGGTGTTCAGGACTAGTTTGAAAGTGAGATGATATTTAATCAGGGAAGGAAAGGTAGGCAATGAATACTGAACAGGGGAACCAGAATATAAGAAATAATAGTAAGAGCCACAAGAATAACAGCAAACACACCGTGCTTGTTAAGTGCCACAAATTGTTTTAAACACTTTTCATATATTATATAATCACTAACAGCAATCCTATGAAGTAGGTGATAAGACTGTGTGTTTTTAAAAATGAGGAAAGTTGGGCTCAGGGAGATTAGGTAGAAGGTACAGACTCAAAAAACCAGTGTAGCGAATCCAGGCAATCAGGTACTTACTATGCTAGCTTTTTAAAGAGTGGAAGCAGTATCTCTAGTAATAGGATGAATTCAAATTAAAACAACTCTAAGATTTCATCTTACTCCAATTAGAATAGCTATTATCAAGAACACAAACAATAATAGATGTTGGCGTGGCTGTGGGGAAAAAGGCACACTTTTACATTGCTGGTGGAGTCGCAAATTGGTGCAGCCACTCTGAAAAGCAGTGTGGAGATTCCTCAGAAAACTTGGAATGGACCCACTTTTTGACCAAGTTATCCCACTCCTAGGTTTATACCCAAAGGACTTAAAATCAGCATACTACAGTAACACAGCCACATCAATGTTTATAGCAGCTCAATTCACAATAGCTAGACTGGGAACCAACCTAGATGCCCTTCAACAGATGAATGGATAAAGAAACTGTGGAATATATACATAATGGACTATTATTTAGTCATAAAGAAGAATAATATTATGGCATTTGCAGATAAATGAATGGAATTGGGGAGTATCATGCTAAGTGAAATAAGCCAATCCCAAAAAACCAAAGGCCAAATGTTTTCCCTCATAAGTGGATGATGATATATAATTGGGTTGGGGGTGTAGGAGATGAGAGAAGAATGGAGGAACTTTAGATTACGTAGCGTGAAATGAGAGGGAGGAGGGGACAGGGGTATGAAAAATGGTGGAATGAGACAGACATCATTACCCTATGTACATGTACGATTACATGAATAGTATGAATCTACATTATGCACAACCACAGAAATGAAAAGTTGTACCCCATTTGTGTACAATGAATCAAAATGTGGTCTGTAAAAATAAAAAATAAATTTAAAAAAAAGAATGGAAGCAGAGAAGATATTTGTTTAATATTTTCAATTTTTATCTTTTATTTCAACTCTGATATAGGACAAGCTTTTAAATTGTGTGAAATTTCCAGAATAAAATATTTTATTGTCTCAATGGGAAAGTAAAATTTGCAAACATAAAATAATATAAATCAATATGGAAAAATAACATTTAAATATAAAAAATACTCTAAAATAGCAATATAGATATTATGTATTTCCTTTGTTCACATAAAAAGGCCCAATTTTGTCCTCAGATTACCTAGATTAGTGATAAAACCATAACATATTAATAAATACAATGAATAATTGCTTTATTTATTGAATAAGATCTAGCTTGGATAACCTTTAATTTGTAGCTTCTCTACTATTATATCTGATTTAATTTGGTGGTGAAACTTATGTTTTATATCTTTGTGTTTGTGTATGTGCATATGACTTTAGACTTAGGTGAAGTCTAAAGAATATATATGTGATCTATATAAAAAGAATATATGATATATAATGTGATACATAACTTTACATAAAATTAGGACGAATAGCTGTCTTTTAAAACATTTTCTCCTTCAAAGCTGTAATGAGTCCTAGAACTATAAATGAAAAACAAGCTCTTGACATATCTTTAGATCTATTTAGTTTATCAGTATTCTCTCTGATTGGCTTTCTGACTGCAGTATAATCATGAACAGTACTCATTTCTAATGCACTTAGGAAAGTAATATTTTCAAGTAGTCTGATAATTATGGATTAAAAATGACACTCTCAAAAAATGAAAGCCAGACCCTATATTTGAGTGTAACAAGGAGAGTCATAAAGTAATGGAGTAATTTTTTTAGGAAAATTACCCCTCCCAATTTTTAAATGATAAGCTTTTAGGAGAGCAAATGATATTAATCATATGTGGGCAGAATTTAGTGTGATGGCCAATATAAATTATATGCTTAGTGTCACACAGCATGTCACTTAGAGTTATATTTATTAACTTCTAAAATCACCATTTAATTTTTAATTTCCAGCTATTGAAGTTCTCTACCTTGTTATCTAACTATGTGATTATATTTACCATGTTTTTTTTTTAACATCCATGTCTTATAACTCCAATATCCATTTGTGTCATAGGTCCGTTTCTATTGGATTTGATGCATTTTGGTCTTTTTTTCTTTATGCATGATTGTTTACTGGAGCATTGTACATTGTGCATGAAAATTGTAGGGGTCATTTGATTCTTACATATTTTCTTAATGAGAGAACTCACTTAATGAAAGTTGGTTTGTTTTTGGTTCACCCCTGTAATAAATATGAGTAAGTGTTCATGTGTGTACACATACATATAGACACACAAGTACAAATATAAGCATATCTAAAGTGTCTTGTTTATCTATGTAGAATGGATATCAACATTCAGTTTCCAACTGCGATAGTTGCCAGAATCGCTTCCCCTTGATGTCCCTGTATACCAATTTCAGGCTCTTCAGTCCTGTAAGAAGCTCTGCTTTGTTAACTAGCTGCTTACTCTATGGTTATGAATCTGCAAACACTTCAAAGGAAAAAGCATTAATGAATGTTGAGCTCAGTCCTTTGTACTTCCTTGATCTCTGGGATCATGACCTCTCAATTCAGGTCTTTGATTTGTCCAGTGTCATCACATTGGCTTCATTTGGATTTTGGACAGTTTTCCCACTTCTCACCAGGAACGTCATTAGTCTGCAACAGGGTTTTCTACAGAAAACTCAAGGCATTATTGAGAATACAAAATGTAAAGCACATTTAAGAATATTATTCTCTGTAGAGTTTTTGATAAAACTTTCAGGACTCTGAATTCTTAAATACTTCCACTATGTAATAAACAGCAGCATTTTAACCTGGAGGTAAATAATCTAAAGTGCTTTAAAGACTCTTAACACATAATGCATAATTTAGTTTAATAGCTGGTTAGAGCTGGATTTTCCAGTCCAGAGCATGGTCTAAATCTTCAACTTTATAAAACCATGCCATTGAAGAAGTTAAGTAACTGTGTAATCTATAATTCAAACTACATATGTGACCTAGAACCAAGTTTCAAGGGAATTCCTACTATGGCTTGTGTCTGAACTTAATCTATTTTAATCTTTTCGTCATTGTAATAATTTTGTTTCTGTAATACATTGATAACAGGTAAAGGACTTGAGTATGAATGATAATAAAAGCAACGATGACAAATATAAAGAATCTAAAAACATGTATTTCTTGTTCTTTACTGTCCCCATGTAAGTTCACTTCTTATAAAAATGTCATTTTCTTCAGTTCCTGATGAGAACCTTGTCCCTCAATAAATTAGAGGAATGCTATTTTATTATTTCACATAACTCAACACTATAAATTACTACAAATGCTCATTAATAAAGCATTTCTCCAGTAGCCTATTTCATATAGCTTTGCAAACAAATGAGAAAGGTACTCAAGAAGAATTAGATATTTAATCATTTAGTAGCAGTTTTAACTTACAGCTTTGACACAGCACTATAACATAACAATGAAGTGATTGATTCAAGAAAAGAAGTTAAACTATATATTACTCTTTTTGGAAGTATTTAGTTCCAAAAATTTCAAATGTGAGTTATTAAATACCATAATCCATCAACATTCATTTATGTATTGATGCATTTTATAGGTAGTTTGTGCAAATCAGTTTAACAAGAGAAAAGTTCCTTCTTATTACCACCCTCAAATCACAGTCGTCAATTAATATGTAGAGGCCATTTATAGGAGGGAGAATTGGGGAAAGCTGGACTGAATTCATTGGTGTATATACATACTAGAAAAGTTTTACTTCCACATTTTGAGTTTTTTAATACCTGAAAATTCAGGTAGCAAAACTTTTGCTTATGACATATGCGACAACTGAAATATTGTATGCAAAAGCTGTACACAGTGGCACACAATCCCAGTAACTTGGGAGCCTGAGGCAGAAGGATTGCAAGTTCAAGGCCTGTCTCCTCAATTTGATGAGGGCCTAAACAACTTAGCAAGACCCTATATCAAAATAAAAAATAAAAAGGAGAGGTAGCTCAGTGGTAAAGTGCCCCTGAATTCAATTCCCACTGCCAAATAATAATAAATATTCAAGATGAATAATTTGTGAAATAATTTGACTCTGACACGTAATCCTTTTTTTACGAATGATTTAATATCACTAGTCTTTATTTCTATTTAATCCTAATCATCACCATCCTCCATGGGTGAAAACATGAGATTCTGTGCATTATTTTGCTTTTGCATTTTTTCCTATGCTGAATAAATCCTAGAGAATACATTCTTGTTAGAAGGAATTTTCTGGGTTTTTTTTGAAAAAGAAATAAAAGTTAATTTAATGTTATATATGTTTTATCACAATAAAAAGGGAATCTATTTCTTTTCATTGGTTCGTTTTTGTTGTACAGAACATTAGAATTCATTTTGACATAATTTTATAAAAGCAAGGCATGTAATTTGCTCTGATTCAGTCCCTGGTACTTCCCCTTTCCATCCTGTCCTTCCTCCCCTGTTCCCTTCCCCTTACTATACTCATTTTTATGCTATTTACTTATAGTTTTTTTTTAAATTAGTGTCTTGTGGATGTACATGATAGTGAGATTCACTATGGCTTATTTATATATGTACATAGGAAAGTTAAGTCAGATTCATTCCACAGTAGTTCTTCCATTATCCTGTCCCTCCTTCTTACTCTTGAAGCCCTTCCTCTACTCCACTGATCTTTCTTCTATTTTGATGAAATATACACCCCCTTTCTTTTTTTAATTTTATTTTTACAGACCGCATTTTGTTTCATTGTACACAAATGGGGTGCAACTTTTCATTTCTATGGTTGTGCATGATGTAGATTCATACTATTCATGTAATCATACATGTACATAAGGTAATGATCTCTGCCTCATTCCATCATTCTTCATACCCCTGTCCCCTCCTTCCTCTCTGTGAGAGAAGAATGGAGGAACTTCAGATTATGTAGAGGGAAATGAAAGGAATTTTCAGTTTTTATCTCTAAATATTGTCTGTCAGTTTTAAGATATGGAAATTTTTAAAGACATATGAATGGGTCTGATGCATTTAAACATTGATCCCTTAACCACGCTTTGCATTCTGTTTTTCACAATGCTATTTATGTGACTACAACCAAAAAATGTGTGGAATCTTTGAGTAAGAGGTATAGAAGTAGATGCTACCCATCAAGAGTTTCTTCTTTCAGAAAAGAGAAAAATTTACAGTTTAGACAAGGTAATAATAATCATTATTTTTGAATTGTTTCCTAAAGTGTAGAATATTCATGAAATGCCAGTCTGTGTTCTCAGAGCTTAGAATTCCTGACATCTTGGCACAGCTTCACATAAAGCAGGAAAGATAGGAAAACAGGGTTGGGGGAGCTGGTTCAGGGATGAAAACACAGGTTAATGAACAATTCTGGAAAAAATATATGCAGTTGTGGCCCAAATGTGCTTAAAAATGGGTGACTCCAAGTAATAGTTCCTTGCCATGTACTATGTTACTATTCATAGTTTAGAAAAATGATTTGATTTATGTGACACATCACTAATTTAATTGTATAATTTTATATATGTTAAAATGCATTAATTTTCCATAATAAAAATAGTGTTCAGTTATTCATGACAAATTGGAGGGGTGACATCTGCCACCAGAAGAGCTTCCAGTCACTCCTTCCACTTGGAAATGCCTTAAGTGTACTCGAGTAATTTTTCAGATAATAATGAATAGAAACAGCATTTCACATATGAGGAATACGAAGTCAATGAGATGTGCTTTCTGTCCTCTGGAACCTTATAAAGCAATTTAATATTAACCACAAATAAATCAAAATGAAATTTTCCAAACTGCAGGAAAAGCAAATGGAAAAAGCATAGGTTTGAGGAAGCAACATTTTACTCTTAAAGAACCTGTGCTCTCAGAACACAGAAAAAATGCACTGCAATTCAGAAACCTCTAAGAATCCATCTGTCCTTGAGGAGTTGTGTAAGAGTGTGCACACCTGGCTTTCTCCAGATCTCAGTGCACCCTTCAATGGTTTCTTGGTGGCTTTCGCCCTGAACTATGCATACACAGGTTGGCCCTGTCTCCCCCCATGCTGCCACTCTTCCCCTGCTCTTGAGGCCACTGTACTCCTCAGGCTACATTTAAAGCAGGAACACAGCTTATTTACAAATAAACCTTTGTCCTTTCCAGGCCAATAAAGTAATGTTGTCAAAATTCTTTCCTCAGCCCCCAGTTTCTCAGTTATCACATGTACAAAGGGGGAGGGTAGAGCTGCATGAATTTACCAAAATTTGGTGAAAGATTTTAGTTTTTACAATGACATTGACAGTATGCTAATCCTCTAATAACCCAATAATTGTTATGCTGATTCAAGCTAAAATGTTAGCCCATGTGGCATATTTATCTTGTCCCCTAGCATCTGTGGTGAAAACAACTGATTTGAACCCTAACTCTATTGAATGGGATGAATTTCAAAAAGTACATTGTCATTTTGGTATAAACACAAATGTACCTCAATAAACAAGGAAAGTAATTGGTCGAATGTGGTTCTGGGGTTGACTTCTACAGGGATAACACAAATAGAGTGAATAAAACAGTAATTAAAATATGAGCAGGTGAACTCCCTCCAGTGCTGTTTTAATGATGGACACATTCCAAGAGGGCCCCTATCTCCTCAGGGCAAAGTCTGGAAGCACCTTTTCTGACTTTCAGACACAAGATGATGGCATCTCATTTTGGTTGTCAAGTCACAGTTTAGGTGAAAAAACATCTGGAAATACACAAAACCCACTGCTTTTCGGGATGGAAAATTATAGCAACCATAAGGATCAATTTAAGAGATGTTTTTGCTTTTGTTTCTGCATGTATAAATTTTCGAATATTTAGAACAAAAATAGATTTTATAAATTAAGACTGGATGAATTTTGTACAAAGGGAAATGTGAATATTTCTTTGTATTATGTCTTCGACTGAAACTGAAATAAATTTAGGGCATCTTGTTTTTAATGGGCACTTATGCAGGTTGTTAAGTCATACCTGTTTTAATGATCCATTTTAGGATATATATTCTTATGGACATCAAGTTTATTTTTTTTCTGCTGTAGGATGATGTGCATGTCATCTCAACTGGCATGGTACCCCAGCAATTTCCTCCCCATA
>JAJEJO010001612.1:0-141175 GCA_020662805.1 Glaucomys volans | reverse complement strand
AGGGTATAAAGTGATCAATAGCTTGGGTATAGAGATCCTGATGGAGAGCAGAGCTGTGGACTAACTCTAGCTGCGTTTTTCTAGTTATTTCCTTAATCTTGGCACTAACATCCAGCTTTTTCAGAATCACGGGAGGTGATGCAGTTAGAACAGAGACAATGCAGTCTGCCTACCTTGGTTTGGACCCGAGTGCTTCCTTTATTAATTTGTGTGTTCTCGGGCAAGTAACTTTACTTTTCTGAGATTCAATTTCCTTATGTGTATGGAATCTGTAATGTTAGAGCCTTCCTGGCAGGGCTGCCTTTGAAAATTATTATTATTATTTAATATCTGTCAGGTGCTGGGAGTACTGCCTGGTTCATCAAGATTATGAAATAAGTGTTTGTCCAAAAACAAACAAGCAAAAACCTTGTTGTTTGTGGATTTTGTTTTTTCACAAATAGCATGTTATGCCATTATGGAATTTGCTGTTTTCATTCATGTGTTTTGAGATACATTCACTATGATACACATATCTAGCTTTTTATTCCCTTTTGACTGCTGTATAGAATTTCATTGTGTGAATATATTTCATTAATCCACATTTAAGTTGTTTCTAAGTTTTTGCTAGGGCAATGAATATTTAATAATTCATATATTAAGTCAAAAATGCTATTATTAACGTGCATTACTAAGGTTTTTTTTTTAAAAAAGCTTAGTTATGTAAAGTCTCAGATTAAATGTCATATTTAATCATAACTAAAATATGCTTTAAAATATGAAGGAGGCAGAAAATTAACTTGAGAAAACATCATTGCATTACTTTCAAAATAAGCATATATTTTAAACAGACATGGTTTTGGAGAGAATATCTCACTAAACTGTACATAAATGTCCATATTTCACTAAATTCCTGCATCTTTGTGGAATAATTTTTTTCTGAGTAAAGAGTATAATGTATCATTCACATGCAGGACTGAATTCTGGTTTTTTGGTTTTTTGGTTTTTTTTTTTTGGTACTGGAGGTTGAACCCAGGGGAACTCAATCACTAAGCCACATTTCCAGCCCTTTTTAAAAAATTTTGGAGATAGGTTCTCACTAAGTTGCTGAAGCTGGTTTTGAACTTACGATCCTCCTGCCTCCAGAGCTGCTGGGATTACAGGCATGTGCCACAGCATCCAGCTGAATTCTTTGTTTTCCAGCATCTATTTTAATGTTTTCCTTTTGCTCATAAGTCCTTACTTGGCAATGAATTCCACTTTTAAGGACTTAAAAACATATTTTTATCAACATAACACAATTGCATATAGTTACTGGCCAATCTTTGCATCGTATAGACCAAACCTGCTGTATTTTTATCTGAACCTCTTCACATAGTGACAGGAAATAAGTACACACCCTTACTTGTATTCTATTGTGTTTAATATTATTTGCTTTTAATTTAGTTTTGCTTTTAATGTTTTGTTTTTTGGAGTATGTGTATGTTGTGCTTAATTACTCATTTTTAAATATTAAAAATGTACAGAGTGAGATAAAATGACATATTAAACCCTTTACTGAGGCTTCCCAGTCCCACTACCAATGGTCACTCCTATCTCTTGTTTGGGTCTTGGCAGGCAACCTATGGTACTCACAAAAAGGGTCCAAACTAGAAGAAGGCTTCAGGAAGGAACTATTTTAAAAGGAGTGGGCAGGGTTAAGAGAAGTGAGCAAAAATCAGTGAGTATCCAGGGGCAGGGGCGGCCCCTCCTTTATCACTCTCAAGGCCTGCAGGAACAAAGGAAGAGGTGGTTACCAATCCCACAAGAGCAGCCATCATAGAAAAAGGCCCTAAGGAGGAACCATGGCCTTAGGTAGAGGAATTCCACTGTTGCCAACAGGGGGCCTGCCCAGGAAGAGCAGGGAAAGTAAATACTCCATTATCTTTCTCCCTTGGCCTCTAATCTCTTAGCAGTATCTCCAAGCATCCAGATCCAGCAAGAAATAAGAGGGCAAGGGAGCCCATTGGTGCAGTCCATGGCAGTATGGCTCCTTGGTGGAAAGCAGGAAGGAGAAGAGTGGGACCAGACAAGGAGAAAGTCTTGCCAGGTAGCTCACCCACCACCTCAGTGACTCCGTTCTCATAAAGTCTCCCCCCAACACATGCCATCTGCAGCTTTCCCTGGCTTTGTTCTTAGGACAGAGGTAGCCTCCTGTCTCTGTGAAGGATGATCCCGAGCTGGCAGGGGGAGTAAGAGGCTCCCAAATGGTTAGTTGCTAGTCAGTTTACCACAAAGGGCAGACCAGAGCAACAGATGTGGCCTGTGGGGATGTTTTAATATTTAAAGCCTGATTCATCAAATTCAAGTGGTAATCACTTAGATCCTTGGGTCACCGAGCAGAAGTTTATGAAAGAACATTTAGCTCTTAACCACTGCATGACAAATTATAGAGGCATTTTTCCTTCCTGGAAATACAATGTTTAGACTGGTCTGACCATGTTTAGAACCACAGAATTTCTTTTGTTTATCTCTCATCCTTTCCTCAATGTGTACCATATTGTAATACTAGTATAGATATTAGCAAACTCTAAAAAATTGCTTATATTCCAATGTTTCTAGCCATATAATTCACACATGGATCGGGTAAGGTTGGTTTTTAAACTATCAACACAATTGTTCTTTAATTTTGCCCGTGGGATTGATTAGGATAGACTTCTAGTAATCAATGCTATACAAAATGACAGCAGACCTCTACAGTTGAGTCTATGAGTTAGGAAGAGAGCAGGGCACCAAGAGAGAAATTAAATTTTAGTAGACAGCATCATTTCCCACTTTGGTTATACTAACACTGTTGAAAAATGGTAGGTTGAACTCCGTGTCTATTTTGTGCTGTTATAACAAAACACCACAGACCAGGTAATTTATAAATAACAGAAATATACTTCTCACAGTTCTTTAACCTGGGAAGTCCAAGATCACAGTGCAGGCTGATTCACTGTCTGGTGAGGATCAGGTCTCTGCTTCCAAGAGGGTGTCTGGAAGGCTGCATCCTCTGAATGGGAGGACTGACAGGAAGGACAGAGGGCAAGAAAGAGGGCAACTAGTCCCATTCACTTCTTAAAGCCCCTACTTCTCAATATGATCACATTGGCCTTTATGTTTCAACCCCTGAATTTTGGAGGGAACACATTCAAATCATAGCCCTGGTTTAGGAGAGAATTCAAGACAGTAACTGGAACAATGTGGAAGTAAATTAATTATGGTATTTATAGCGTAGAGAATATACTTTTGGCTGAGCAGTGATTAGCTTAGGAAGAACCTGTCTTGAAATAAAACATAAAAAGGGCTGGGGGTGTGCCCTGGGTTCCATCCCCAGAACTGCAAAACAAAACAAAACAAAAACAAATACAAAAATAAAACACCAAAAAGCAAACAACAACAAAGCACCCAATGCATTTCCCAGTGGTGAGCCATACGCAGCCCGCATTGGCATCATCAGACCTTTTCTAAAACCGCAGGTCTTTTCCCCACTCTCCTTGGCATGGCCCTTAAACCAGTCACCCACTTCGTAGTGCTCAGTTCCTTATGTGAACACAGTCCTCTGTTTGTGGTATCACAAGTGACAGTGGCAGACAGGTGGTCCCCAACACAAATGGAGATCCATATGGCACGCGTCTAGGTATTCAACAGGTCTACATCAAGCTAAGCAACTGTTAAAATGTGTTTGGCAAAATCCTTTACCATCTTAATTTTGTTTTGTCTTTTTATCAGTTTTATTGAGATAAAATATACAGCATGATAGCATAACATTTGCCTCATCTATGTAATTCAAATAATCTCAGGGTTTTTTTTTTTTGCAGGTATGTATAATGAGCACCACAATCTAGTTTTAGAACATGTCCATGACTGTAAAAGGAAATCTCTATCTACTAGCAGTCATTCCCCATTTCCACTTGACCTTAGATGAATTCTAATCAGTCTGTCTCTTCTATTGCCCTTTTGTTTATTATTATTAGTTAAGGTTTCCATTACTGCATTATAGTTAAACATAGTAGTGGGATTCATTCTGACATATTCATAAATACATATAACATAATGTGCTCCATTTTGGTCCCTTACACTTTCCCATGTCTTCCCCTGCTAATCCCTCTGCTCCCCTTCCTCTATTGCTCTTCCCTCTATTTATATTGTTTATTTAAAATTTGGTACATTATGGTTATATATAAAAGTGGAATTCATTGTGATATATTCATACATGCACAAGCATAATTTGGTCAATTGCATTCCTCCTGTTTCCTGTCCTTCCTCTTGCCCCTTCAATCCCTTTTTTCTACTCCAAGGCTCCTCTTCTATTTTCAAGAAATCCCCTTTTTAAAAATTCCTTATTTCTCTCTAACTTCTGCATGTGAAAGAAAACATTTGACCCTTGATGTTCTGAGCCTGGCTTATTACAATTAGTATTCTACAGTTCCATCCATTACCAGCCAATGACATAATTTCATTCTTCTTCATGACTGGGTTAAAAACTCATATTTTACCCTATTGTCTGTTGTCAGGTACCTAGGCTGATTCCATAACTTGCTATTGTTAATTGCTTTGCTATAAACGTTGGTATGTATGTATCACTATAACATGCTCATTTTAGCTCTTTTGGGTAATCCAAGGAGTGGCATTGCTGGATCATAAGATAGTTCTACTCCTAGTCTTATGAGGATTCTCCATATTGCTTTACAAAGTGGGTATACTAATTACAAGTCCACCATCTTACTGCTTTTCTATAACCACACCACCTAATTCCCCCACTCATCCACACTATTCCACACCCACTGTTCCTAATCTCTGACAACCATATATCTATTTTCCATTTCTATAATTCTATCATTTCAAGAATGCCATATCAATGGAATGATAGAGTATGTAACCTTTGAAGATTGGATTTTTTTTACTCATCAGAATTCTCTGGAAATTCATTCAAGCTGTTACATATATCAGTAGTTCATATTTTTTTATTACTGAGTTGTATTTCATGATATGAATGTATTGTGGTTTCCAGGTTTTGACTATGTAATTAAAGGTTTTATGAACATTCATCCATTTGTTTTAGTGTTTAAAGAATTTTCATTTCCTTGACATAAATTCTAAAGCATGAAATTACAGTCATTTGGTAATCCCATGTTTAGTTTTATATGAAAGTGTCAAATTGATTCCCAGAGTGGCTGAACCATTTTTCATTTCTAATAGTAACGTATGAGCAATCCATTTTCTCTGGAGGCATCCTTGCCAGCATTTGGTGGTGTCACTATTTTTTATTTTAGTTATTCTTTAGTTATGGTATATCACCATAACTCATTGCAAATTTAATTTGCATTCCTCCTGATGGCTAATGATGTTGAGCATCCTTTCATGGCCTGATATTTGATATCAGTGAAAGGTCTGTTCTTGTCTTATGCCAGTCTTTTAATGGACCTACTTCTCTATTAACCACTGAAATTTAAAAAAAAATTTTTTTTACTTGTCAGCAAACCTTTAGTTTATTTTTTTAACTTATATGCAGTGCTGAGAATCAAACCCAGTGAGTGCCTCATGCATGCTAGGCAAGCACTCTACCACTGAGCCACAACCCCAACCCCTTAACCACTGAATTCTGAGGGTTAAGTATTCTAGATATAAGTTCTTTATCAGACACACATATGATTTGAAAATATTTTTTCCTATTCTTATCATTCCTAGCTTCATTTTTACTTTCTTGAGGGGTTTTTCTGACATCCAAAAGTTTTTAATTTTAAATTTGAATTATCATTATTTTCTTTTATTCAAGTGTTATACATATGAAACCATTGCCTAACTCAAGACCATAAAGATTTACTCCTGTCCCTTCTCCTAAGATGTTTAAAGTTTTAGGTCCTGCATTGAGGTCTATGATCAGTTTTGTGTTAATTTTTGTGTGCAGTGTAAGGTATTTTGCTTGTGTATATTCCATTGTAGCCCATCATTGACTAAAAACAACTACTTCTTTCTCATTGCATTTCATTGACTTTTTTAAAAATTAAATATCAGCTGGCCAGCTGGACATAGTGGCACATGCCTGTAATCCCAACTATTTGGGAAGCTGAGGTAGGTGGATTATAAATTCGTGGCCAGCCTCAGCAACTTAAGGGGACCCTGTGTCAAAATAAAATAAAAAGGAATGGGGCATGATGCGATGGTAGAGGGCCTCTGGGTTCAATCTCTCAGTAGTGGAAAAAAGAAGGGAGAGAGAGAGAGAGAGAGAGAAAAGAAGAAGAAGAAGAAGAAGAAGAAGAAGAAGAAGAAGAAGAAGAGGAGGAGGGGGGGGGGGAGGAGGAGGAGGAGGAGGAGGAGGAGGAGGAGGAGGGAGAAGAAGGAGGAGGAGGAGGAGGAGGAGAAGAAAAGAAGAAGGGGAAGAGGAGGGGGAGGAGGAGGGAGGGAGGGAGAAAGGAAGGAGGGAAGGAAAGGGAAAATCAATTGGCCCTAAGTGTAGGTACTTAATTCTGGGCTTTCCATTCTTTTCTATTGATTAATATGTCTGTCCCTAAGCTAATACCATAATGTCTTGATTCTTGTAGTCTTTTTATTTTGATGAATATACTGTTATGATTTCCTCTACATTCAGATTCTAATTTAGAATTATTCTATTCTTTGTTTTGGAGTTTTGCCTCAGATCATTGAGAGGCAGCCCTTTGCTCCTAGCCTGACCTTTCCCCACTTCTTTTCCCACTCCTAGATCTGTCTCATAGCATTAAAAGTGTCCTGGGCACATGTTTAGATACCTCAACTCTCAATGTAGGATGAAGGTTCTGTTTCTTTGCTGCTTCTCAGCTGGGACACCCATTGCTCCTAGAGGTCTCTCTCTGGTTCTTCCTCACGGGCCTCCACTCCCTAGAACCAGTGATGATGCACCAAATCCTTCTCACCTTTGAAATCTCTCTGGCTTCCCCATCTGCCTCCTCTTTCTTCTGCCTTCAACTGGAAGAAAGTTCTCCTTATAAGGACTTATGTGATTACATGGATCCACTCAGATAATCCAGAATCATCTCTATATTTTAAGGTCAACCAACAAATTAGTGAGCTTGATTACATCTTCAAAGTCCCTTTTTCCATGTAATGTAAAATATTCACAGGTTTGAGTGATTATGGTGTGGAGAGTTTTGAAAGACCATTGTTCATCCTACCACAAAGAGGTTAGAATTATTAAATTAGTGATGTGATTTTGATTATCTAAAAATTTTAGTTTACCTTCATTTTGAAAGATTATTTTCATTGGAAATAATTCTAAGCTGACAACTATTTACTTTTGATATTTAAAAATATATTCCATCGTCTTTCAATTTCATCCTTTCTATTGAGAAGTCAGCAAAATGTTGTATTGTTATATATTTGAAGTTAATGTGACGTCTTTCCCCTGGCTACTTTTAGGATTCTTTTTATGTTTTGTTTTCAGCAGTTTTATCTTGATAAGCCCATGAGTGATTTCTTTGTGTTTATTTTACTTGTTGCAAAATCTATGAGATCATGTTATATAATAGTTTAGGAAATTTTTCTTATCTCTTCAAATATTTCTCTGCCTCATTCTTATGGAATTTAAATTACACATATACTAGATTGCTTCAATAAACCCCACTTAATTCCTTACACACTTTTTACATTTTTTCTTTTGTGCTTTAAATTTTGTGTAGTTTCTATTCATCTCTTTTTCAGCTCAACAATACTTTCTTATTCTGTATATTGTTGGATTTTGAACTTATCTATTGAATATTATTTTCAGAGATTGTACTTTCCATTCCATTCTAGAATTTCATTTTAATTCCTCCCTCCCCCCGCCCCCGCCCATGGCAAAATTTTCCTTTGCTTTGTTTTTCTTCACATTTTTCTTGAACATTTTAGTTTTCTTAAGAGTTCTTCTTGCTATGGGCCTGTTTTTGGTATATATTTATCTCTCCCACCCAAGGAACTCAACAAACTAAGTACAGTAATTTTCCTTCACATACCTTATAACTTTTAACTGAATGCTGGACATTGTCTATGAAATCTTGGAAAATCTCCAGATGATGTCATCTTCCACCAGAAAAAATCACCCTTTCCCTTGCTAAGTTCTATCACTTTTGTTTAATAAGGAACTGAGAAACCTCTAGTCTGGCTTACACTTTGACATAGCTTGGTTTACCTTATGCTCCTCCTTCCTCTTATGCTAATGTGCTCTGGGGCTTTCAACTGAGCACCTGAGGAGTGCCCTAGGGTTCCTCTCCCTGTTAGGTCATAAACTCTAATTTTTGTCTCATCATTATGATGAGTCTGCCAAAACTTTACTGTTTTTCAGCTGAGTGTTTGATCCTCCCATCCTTTGTAGGTGTCTTAAAGAGAAAACTGTCCTTGTTTGAGACCTTTTAATTTGTGTCACTCCAGCTGCATAAAACCACCAAAGAGTCTGCTTGTTTCTCTGTCCATTAGAGGCAGCTCTACTCAGGCAAACCCTGAGGATTACCCAGTTTCCTTCAGGAAAGGTGATTGTAGGAGGTTGGCTCATGGTCTCATAGTTCTTCCATCTGCAATTGTATTACCTTTTTGCTTCAGGAGCTGTGTAATCTCTTTAAGCAGACATGCTTATATTTTATCTAACTTTTCTAATCATTCCTGAAAGAATCTTTGACCTGACATATGCAACACCATTCTACTTGGAAGCACAGGGTCAGTGCTAGAAATGATATATATATATATATTTTAATAACTTCTCAGAGCTATTTATTGTGGTGGTAGGTTTCATATGTCAGTTGTTTCTGAGACATTTACTATCAATGTCTAAAACTACTTAAATAAAAAAGAACTATTATTTTAAGATTACTCTCAATTTTCTAGAAAATATGTGTATGTGGAATATAGAGGCGATATTCTTATAGATATATAAATTTAAGTGCTTGTAGTGAAAAAAATTAGAGTAACTTATGAGCTCTATTGCTAGAAATGGAAGGCTTAAATGTACTTTTTCTTGAGGGTACATTTTCTATAAAGATACACTATTTTTCCTGTAAATATATATTCAATTCTGGTATGAAATGTCATTTCTTGACATGAAGTGCTTATCTGGCTACTTTTTCAAATTATATTTAAACCTTGCAAAATATTTAAATGGATAAATAGAACATATTAAATGTCATAGGTTGAAAAGACACTTAGTTTGCATAATTGACAAGTGTCTTGTCAGGTGGTAGACAAGTCTTGTAGATGTGTTACTTATTTCTAGTATTAAGACAATCCCCATTAATAGCATTAAGGAAATGTTAAATTACACACAAAACTACTTCAATTTTTAAAGTGAACATATATATTTTTTCATCAAGAATAAACAGGGTAAATGACTAAAAGTTAATGACTTTATTTTGAATCACCAGGAAAAACCAACTACATATAATATTTTTCTAAACATGTAAAGTGATTTAAGTATAAAACAACATCAGAATCTAGTTTCTTTTATAATTATATGCTCCAATCAGGTGGTTTTGAAGCTCTACCCTTCAATAAATGCAACATGAATTAGATCATTATGCTTTTTCTTATGAATGACTATGTTTCTGCCTTTTAAATATTTTGATATCTGCATGTTTCAGATAGCAGTTATCTGATTAACCATACAATTTTCCTAAAACTCCCTATTTTTAGTTGGCTCTTTCCTTCCCTTTGGAAATCTGCCATCTGCAGTAATCACCGACGGGGGAGGACCTGTTTACCGGAGAATATGAGCTTGGGGCAAGATGGCAGCCTCTTGGCAGGTTATAATTTCCCCTGCTGGAGATCTCAGATATTGAGTATTCCCTTCCTTCTTAGGGGGAGATACAATCAAGGATAGAACTTAGCAATTACATTTTTTTGAAAAATGAATGGATAATGAACTGCTGTTATTGCAGTGAGTAGGAGAAAATACATAAAATTGTGTTCTACCATGTAGCTTTGTTATGAACGTCAGCAACTATTGTTATTTCACATGAAGTAGCAACAGGGTATTGCCTGTATCCATCTGTATATAATAATAATAATGATAATATAGTATGTCTTTATGGCAGTGGTTGGTCAGTTTTCCCCACCTGGCCTTCATGGGAGATGCCCTTTACAAGAAGAACACAAACCCCTGGGAGTACCAGTGAGATGCAAAGATCCTTCCAGGATTTCTGTAAGTCCACTCCTTTCTTTCTTACCTAAGAGAGACATAAATATGCAAAGGAATGAGAGTGAAATTATTACGGAGAAACTTTGAATCCACCCTAATTTTAAAAGAAATCAATCCCAAAGTGACCTTTTAATGTTAATAACCATTTTCTTATAACACACTTTCCAGTTATAGACACTCAGCCATAGATCAAGATCCCTAAGTTGGGCTGGGGTTGTAGCTCAGTGGCAGAGTACTTGCCTTGCATGTGTGATTCACTGGGTTTGATCCTTAGAACCACATAAAAATAAATAAAATAAAAAAATAAATTATTACTAGATAAAAGAATCTTAAGAAAAAGACCCCTAGGTTGCAAAAAGCTGTCTATAAGTACATCAACATCATACTGTAAGTCCTTATTTTTAGGGCACTGTACAAAATGTACTAATCTTTCAAGAGTTAGTTTAATATTACCCGCTGCATGAAGTCTTCTCTCATTCCCAATGTCACCCATTTATAATTAACCTCTCCTTCCTTTAATCCCTTCCTATTTTTCTGCAGTCTTGCTTCTATCATTGCAGCAATAAGGCATAAATTCATTTTGTGGGGATTACTTGTCTTCTCTTACAAATCATAAGCTTCCCCCAAATAAGGGCCATGCCATATCTTTTTCTCAATGTCTAGTGCTCAGTGCATTGCTTAGAATACAATAGTTGTTTGGTACATGATTGTTGATAAATGGGAGCAAGACTTGGTAAGTTCTGGTCATTCTGAATTAAAGCTTGAGGCGAGCATGCTCATGGTGCAGACATGAGTGCTATAAAACATTTCAAAAATTTGGTTTGCATGATTGAGTGAAAATGAGCATGAAATAATTTTGATTGGGTTTATGGAGTCAAGGAAGAAAAGAATAAAATATTTTAAAGGAAAAAATATTACCTTAGCTGTTTTCTGCTCTCAATTACTGCCATGCACAGGTAAAGGAATTGAACAGAAGCAAATCATTAATAGAAAAATAAGAAAAATAATTTTGCACACTGCTCTTTGAAAATTTATTTTAGCCCACGATGTGCTTCTGTCATTATAATTAAGGTGCCCAGGCCAGTACCAGATACAGGCCAGAGTGAAGAAGGGTCAAGGGTGGTGCAGGTCAGAAGAAGTTATTATGGCCTGGACCAGAGTGTTCCAAAGGTCCATGTGTTAAATGCCTTGTCTCTACCCATGGCAGTATTGGGAGGTGATGGAGCATTTGAGAAGATGGAGTCTAGTGGAAGGAAGTGAGGTAACTGTGGGTGTGCCCTCAAAGGGGAGTGTGGTATTCCTCTTCCTTTGTTTCCTGGCCACCATGAAGTGAGTGAGCAGCTTCCTATGATGTGCTGTTTCACCACAGGTCCCAAATAGTTTGAGATTTCTCAAACTATGAACCCAAATAAATCTTTCCTCTTTATAAAGTTGATTATCACAAATATTTTGTTACAGAAAGTTGACTAACACAGAAGCGTTATTCAGAAGCATTGCCAGAGCCATCCAAAGATCATGTTTAGGTAACATGAGGCTTTTACTTCTAGTGACAATATTAAATTTTGTTCTAGAACAGATTTATTGTCTTTGGGAAAAATAGGGGAATCAGAATAGAGAGACCAGTATCCAGGAGCACTTTGAGCCATTTTGAGAAAGTGTCTTAGGTAGTTAGAAAGTCTTTCCTGTAAGGAAAATCCACCTAGGATCTTGAGAATGTTAAGCGTCATTAGTAGGTTGCAGGGAGAAGTGAGGCATGGGATGTGCTTTTGCAGTCTTTTAAATATCAGTGTAATTCTCAACCACAAGACAGCACCAATATCCTCAAAGTAAGTAATTCACATGTGTGCCCCTGATAAAAAGATTATCAACTCAGAAAAAGTGCTGAGGTCTTTATAGTATAGTTGTTGTGAGCACAGACTCTAAAACCAGACGTCTTGGCTTTGAATCCTGGCTTGGTGACTTAACAGCTGAGATGCTGCAAATGTTGCAAAACTTCTCTGTGAATCAGTTTCTCATCTGTAAAATTAGGATAACAACAGTATCTCGCCCATATGGTTGTCATGCGGATTAAATGAATGAATATACATGAAGTGTGTAGCATGGTACATGACGCATAGGAAGCACCATATAACATCAGCTATGTTATCATTCATCTGAGATCAGTTATAACTTAGGCATTAATAATTGATTCTGTTCTTTCTGGATAGTAGGTGAGCACAGAGTCACAGCATCAAGCAAAATCATGAATACTGGAAAAGAGAAGTGATACAATTACAATTTTTTTTTTTTTAGTGTTTCTGGGAATCCAGCTTGCCTGGCATGCACTCAACCACTGAACTACATCCCCAGCCCTGATGTAACACAATTAAAAGTGGATTATCCTTGAAAGAATCCTTTGGAAGTCTTGTAATTAGAACAAATGGTCACCTCATGGTTACAGGAGTTGTGTGGAAATTCTAGACTCCTACCGCAATAAGATTTTATTGAGTGGTTTGAGCAGATGCCATTGTTTCTGACACATACCCATAATACCAGAAAGTATGGACTTATGTACCTAAATCCACCCACCACATTTTTTTATAAAAATAGTATATCAGGACTTACTTTTTTTTTTTTTTAATAAAAGTTGACTTTTCATAAATGCCACAATCAGGATGTCAATGGCATATCATTTCCTGTCTGGATTTATGTCAATTATAGTTCTATGTGAATCATGCATATATTGCGAGAGCAACAGTATTCCAAGGGTCTATTTCTATGCAACCAATCATCCCAAAAGTTGGAGATGTAAAATTGCCACCATTTTATTATGCTCATGATTCTGTAGGTCAGATATTCAGACAGGGCACAGTAGGGATGGCTCATCTTCTGTATGCAAAAATGGAAGCTTCAACTGAGTGCCTTGTATGTCTGGAGATGTTTGGGACAGCTCTCCGTTGGGGTCTCAGTCTGGAACCTCAGTTCTTCTATTCTGTTGGGGCTAGAATATCTCTCTTATTTATATTTCTGGTGACTGGTCTGGGATGGTGAGGACAACAGAGGATTGGCCAGAGTTGCTCTCTGTCTGCACATCTTCTCCATGTTCCCAGTCAGAGCCTCCTCACAGCATAATGGTCTTAGGGTAGTTGCACTTGTTACATGGTGCTGGCTTGGAAGAGCAGAATTGGGAGCTATGAGCTCAATAAAGTTTACACCCATCTGGTACAGTTCTATTCTATTGGTCAAAGAAATCACAATGCCTGACCAGAGTCAAAGCTGCGGAAAGACTGCTTCTTCATGTGTCCTATCACAGAAATGCACACAAATATGTGAGAGATTGTGGCAGAAAACACCATCTGCCACAAACAGAAATTCCAATCTGAAGGCACTTAGGTTGGAATGCACCTTCCTTAGTGATGATTGTTGGAATGCACCTCCCTTAGTGATGATTGTTTGGGCTTCTGTTATAGCACAGGAGACAAGCAGCAATTGGTAAGCTTGGACAAGAACAAGTTTAGCAAAGCACTCTTTCCCAGCCAAAATGGCAGGCTACTGGCTGCAAGCAATGGGGAGAAGGGCTGACAAAGAGTTTCATTCACAATGCTCTTTCATCCTGCACAAAATCCCACTCATCCTGAACTTCGATCTTGAGACAACTGAAGCAAGTGTTCTCCCCAGGATATTTGAGATGGTTTGGAGGATTATGTGGTTAGATATTAATGCACTTCTACATCATTTTTATCTGAATGTTTTCAAGTAAATTGGAGCATGAATTTCTTGTGAATAATGTAACACCAGTTTATCTTGTAGGTTCTTAGCTCTTTCAGAAGCTGCAGTAGATGGTGAGGAGTCAGAGATCAAGTTCACATTTTGGCTTTATCAAGTATTAATGCATGACCTTGAGCATCGATTGCTTAACATCTGAGAAACTAGTTTTTCTTGTTGGAAAATTAGAATAATAATTGTTCTTCCTTACTGAGTTTTGTAAGAATGAGGCATTTATTAAATGTTAAATGTTTTTCCTCAGAAAATAACCAGGAAATCTAACCACTACTAAAGTCAATACAAAAGTCTTGGATACTGAATCCAGGGAAGCAAATAGTTCCTTGCAAGCAAAGTTTACTTCCTTTTTTTTTTTTTTTTTTTTTTTTGCAGTGCTGGGGATTGAACCCAGGGCCTTGTGCTTACATGGCAAGCACTCTACCAACTGTGCTATGTCCCCAGCCCTCCTATTTCTTTTTGATGGTATGTATAAGCACTTCTTTGAAGGGATATAATAACAGTAACAATATTTCCAGCAATTTCAACAGTGTAATCAATGAAATCTTGACAAGTTAAGCTCCTTTTCATCTTAAGGACTAGTAAAAGCTCACATCTTCTGAGAAGTCTTCCCTCATCCTATCCAGGACCTACCTGCTTCTTTATCACTTACCTGTTCAACATGCTGTAAATACACTTTTGGTCATTTCTTTACTTAGTAATTGCTTCCCCTATGACCATTTATTTTCTTTGACTGGTGTTTCTTTTGTTTTCATAACAACCATTTGAAGAGATACTCAATTTATTTCTGTTCTAGCTCTCTGCTACTTAAGCAACTGGAGATTGGAGGTGAGGGAGGAGAGATTGGGGTGGTATGAAAGTGAGCGGGAGGAAAAAAGAAGGAAAGACTGAAAAGAAAACTATCTTCATGGACAAATTTTGGTGAGTTGACATGGAGCAGAAATAACTGAGCCCATAATGGAGAACACTATGGGACAGTTGGGAACTGAGAATAATTGAAAATAAAAATACATTGGGTTACTTATCTCAAAATAGTACTACCATTATATCAGCCTCTTAAAAAAATCACAATAAAATGACTATATAAGAAAAGTTGATGGTGATGTTAATGAGATTGATTATAATGCAGATGGTGACAGTAGTAAGAACCAATAGAGTATCTCTTCTTAATTTTATTGAGCTCTAATGGTGCATTCTCTAAGATGGCCCTTGTTTTGGACAGATAGTTTTTCTGATATTTGTTTGCTTGCATGTATGTGTGTATTAACAGCTTTCTATGTGTGAAGGAGAGCATTTATATTAGAAATTGCTCTTTTAATTTGTCATGTCATTGCAATTGTCTGAGTAGTGGAACTTTATCATGGTTCATTATAAATGTTGTGGTAGGCAGCTTCTAAGACTTCTAATGATCTCTACCTCTTGATATTCATACCTTTGCTTAATTCCCTCTCCTTGAGTGTGGGCTTGGCTTGAGTGACTCATTTCCAGCAAATGGAATGCAGCAGTGGTGATGGGATATCATTTCTAAGAGTAGACTGTGACTTCCATCTTAGATGATATGAAGAAAGCCATCTGGCATGTGGTGAGCTACCATAGGGTCCATGTTACAAGGAACAAGGTGGACCTCAAGAGAGTGAGGACCCGAGGCCCTAAAACTAACTCTCCAAACTGAATCCTGCCAATAGTCTTGTAGGAGAGGTTGGAGGTAGATCCATACCCACTTGAACCTTCGGATGAGACCACAGCCCTGGCTTAACTATAAGTTCATAAAGACCTCAAGTCAAAGGCAACCAGTAGGGCTGAATTTGGATTCCTAACCACAGAAACTGAGATGATGAATTTTTGTTGTTTTAAACTGCTAGGTTTTGAGATAATTTGCTATGTAGCAATTGAAACAAAGGTCAAATATCCTTTATTCAAGAGATAGTGTTGGACTTACTGAGAAAACTCTACCTTACCAGTAGTTAGTTAGCTAGGTGGAACACCTGGAGATTGAGCTCTGCAGACAAGCTGGCTAGATTAGGATTCTAGTTCTGCTACCTCACTGATGGGGAATCTGAGACAAATTACTCACATTTTGTGTGTCTTAGTTTCCTCATCCATAAAACAATGAGAATGGTAATAATATGTACTATAAAGGGCCATTGTAAGAATTAAAGTCCTTTTCATAGGTTAAGTACTGAAGTAAATTTCACTCTATTATTTTTAACAGGAGGGACTGCTGCTTGAGGAAGACAATAAATGACCCTTGGATCTAGAAGTGGAAAGAATATGTAGATAGGATTTGTTCACATTCTCAGAGCTGAGCTCCTAAGTTATGTATTTTGGAAAAGAGGCTTTATTTCTTCATATTTAGGATAGGATAGGGAATGTTTTAGTCATAGTCTTGACTTTTGAGCCTAGGTAAGAGTAAAAGAAATGGGAGCCTTGGTAAGAGTAGCAAAAGGGGAAACCCCTTTTTTTTTTTTTTCATTTTGAAGCAATCTTTCAGCAAGTAACTATTTGAAAACACTGTTCCTTTGAGTGTAGGAAATATTCTTTGTTCTGGAAAAATCATTTGAACAAGTGCATTTAGTTATGCAATACATAGTAGATGTATTAATACATAGCAATACATCTCCTCTGGATGGAAGATGTTGAGATGGAGTTCAAAGGTTGAACTGGTTGTCAGAGGTGCCCCATGTTGGAGGTAGTCTTGCATTTATTTTCCTAGGAAAATGTATTACATATGCAAGTGCTTTTTCTTTTGGTAGTCTGGTATTTTTGTTCCAAAACTGCTGATGGAAAATGAAAAGTATGTGTGGTGATATTCTGGGAACAAACAAAACTGCCTTAGGGCAAGATGACCAACAGTGTCCCTGAATTGGGAAGAAGGCCTGCATCATGGACCATTCTGCCTTGGTTCCTTGAAGCAGCATGGTTTAGGCAAGATTGGGAGATAATTCTGGGCATCAGGATGAGATAAGGAGACTTTGAGGAGCTTCTTGAGCAGGGATTAGGATAAAGGGGAGGCATGGCAGAAGACCCCAAATATAGCTGATGCTATATTTCTGTTGCTGGCATATTAGTTGGGAAGCAATCACATGGAAAAGGCTGGATCACAAGAAGATCTTTCACTTAAGTAGTAGTTATTTAGAAAATCTCTGAAAAGGATTCAGCCTGGAAGGGATAGTTTGCCCAGGTGATCTTTAAGGTCCCTTGCTTCTTATGATTATATGCTATTTAAAAATGCAAGACATGATAGAACTTGCAGTAGAAGCAGCAAAATTCCCACCTCTGATTCACTGGAGGGAAAGCCTAAACATTGCAATGCAGTTGTATTCTGGGCTCTGGGAGAAGCAGAAATTGGAAATGGGAAGGAACTATACCAAAGGAAAAATGTATCTCCATATGTGAATGACTAGAGAAGGAAGAAATTGGTGTTTCATCGAACACCTGCCACTTTCCACATTATCTTGCTTCTCATAGCAACTCTCCATTTTGGAGATGAGAAATTTGAGAGGGACAGAGGCAACTTGCCTAAGGTTCCTCATCTGTCTGATAAGTAGACTGAATATCTAAGGCCACACTCCATAGCCAAACTCCTTGTACTAAGCCATGCTGTGCATTATTTACCATACAGATTACTGAGGACATTTATATTATAAAGGGGAAGTATCTTGGAGAGGGAAATGCTCATGAATAAGTGGACTAATCACAAACAAATGTCACCTCAGTAGCAGTGAACACCCCTATTGGCCAGATGTTGGCTTCTGAGTAACAATCTTCAATAAAAAGAACCACAATTCCCTGTTAAAATGACTGATCACCCCCATCCCCACCCCTGAAGTGAAAAGATCCTGGAACATCTTGAAATGCCAGAAAGTAAGAACATTCTCAGAGATGATTGGATCAATCCAAAAGCCAGCTTTAGAGGATCATACTGGGTTAATTTGGGATCTTATGAGCACAAAAATAAATGTTAAGAATTATAACCGTAAAGTAGAAATGCATAGTCTCAGTCAATGCCAATAATAGAGAAGCAATGAAAGCTTATCCTTACCGTGTAATGGCAACTAATAAATATAGAGGGAATGATGGAATTATATTACCAGAATTTAGCAACCATTATAATAATCAAACCAAGCTAGAATCACTAATCTCTAATCACTATATCTAATCAGTAAAATTTTGAGGAGTAATGGGATGATATATACATAGTCTCAAAGCCTCTCTCAAAAAGATACTTGTTCATTGCAAAGAGTAAAAGGAGTCTGTACTCGAGAGATGTTAAAAACAGCTTAGAAAAGGAATTAGAGGGTAAAGTTTTAAAACCTGCGGAACCTGAAGAAAGATATGTGGGTGACTCTTTGTACAATTCTTACAACTTTTATCTGTCTGAAATTATGTCAAAATAAAAAAATTAAAGAGATAAGTACAAATAAACAAGCAAATCACAAACATTTTTCTTTCTCCCTTTTCCTCTTCACCATTACTTCTCTTTTGGAGGACCAGGCACTGAGGAAGGAGGTGATGAATGTGGCATTTCAGCAGCGCCAAATTGAGGCTTAGAGCTAAATCACTAAAAGCTTTGCAAGAAAATAACAGGTCTCATCCCACAGTGTGTGCCTAGGAAATTCTCAGGGCAGGATCAGAGCTCCAGCTGCTTTTCTCATGCCAAACCCAGGATTCAGCTTTGTGAGGTCTGAGGAGCACCTGGTGTCTGTGATGTGCCCTGGTAATGATGCAAATTTTGTAATCTGAGGTGACTTCATATCCCTTTCCTCTCTTGATTCTTTCCCCAGCTCAGTGACAGGGGCTGAGTTGGACTTAACTACCATTTTAGAGATGGGGAGACAGAATTATGTGTTCAAGGTCACCCTCCTCAAAGACTAGGCCTTCAAACCTAAGGTTGGTGACTATTTCATGAAAGGAAAATCACAGGACCCCAGTAACAAAGTGTTCAGTTATTCCTTCCAATCACCAAGCCTAGGCTGGACAACATTTTTTTCTGGTTCATTGTTTTTCAAAGCACGATCTAGGACCACCGCCGAGGAATTTGTTAGGAAAAAAAAAAAAAAAAGGAATATTAAAAAACCAAGTATCTCCAAGATCTCTCTCAAGATCTACTGAATCAGAGACTCTGGGAATGGGACCCACATACTTGGTTATAATAATTGTTCCAGGTGGTTCTGATGCACATTGAAGAAGGACAACCACAATTCTAGGTAAACGGAGCTTTAACCCCTAATGCTTCTTACATCAATCACCTCTTCAGATAAGACTTCAAGTCTCTCGATTTAATAAAAGCAGGCAAAAACAGAACCCTGTACAGAAACAAGCCTAAAAAAAAAAGTGTGCTCATTTCCTTTTCTAGTAAATTTCTAATGACCTCTTAATAAACTGAGAACTGCGATGCTAATACTAGGAATTACTGGGTTTCTTTTAGGGTAGGCCCACAGTACCTGTTGGAGAGCGACAGTAGGGTTTCACAAGACTTGGAGAGGAGGTACTGATGACAATTTTTCGTGGTTGACTTAGTTTTTTAGAAAGCCACTTCCAAGGGTACATTAAGTAGTCAGCGGGAGGTGGGGGCGGGGGTGGAGCGTGGGGAGGAGCGACACTCGAAGCTCCGGAATCGGTGCCTTCCAAGTGTCGCCGAGTCCCTCCCTCTCCCCCCCGCGCCTCCCGGTAGGTTCACGGCCCCGCCACCTAAACGCACCCCTCTGGCCATCCACGCCACTTAGATCACCTTGGACACGGGACTCCTCGGAATTCCTCGGGCCGAGTCCAGCCAAGGGGATTCCCGGGCTCTGTGCGAACTGCCCGCCCCTGGGCACCCTCCTCCCGGTCTCCGCCCCCGCCGGAGCCGCCGGGTGCCGGGGGAGGAGAGGGTGCAGCCGCTGGAAAATGAGCGGTGCCGGGAGGGTGGCCCGGAGCTGCAGGTAACGTGCTCGCGACCTCGGGCGAGGGCGGGCTCCGCACCCCTTCCCTTTCCTGCGCGGCGACCTGCTGCGCCCGCCTGCGGGCTGGGACTCGGCTCTGGCCGGCGTCCACAGCAGCTGGGTCTCGGGGGGCGGTCAGCTGCACGCGGCGGGGACACTGACGCTCCGCACTTGCTGTGCAGCTACGTCCGGGCGGCTGTTCTCAGGACCGGCGAGAGACGGCGGCCGCGGTGAGCGGGGCCGTGCGGCGGATGCCTCAGAAGATGGAGAAGTTTCTGCAGATCGCGCCTCACTCTCTAGCCATCGTCCTGGGCCCGGCCGAGGGGCCGGCTGGAGAGAGGCCCCGGGCAGCCCAGCCCGAGACCCAGGTCCAGCCCCGGCAACTCGCCCGGCACCACATTGGCTACGAGATCTTTGCGGATTTCAAGGCCGAGAACATGCAGCACTTCTGGAACAAGAAGGTCACGGCGGCGGTGGCCGAGACTTTCTTCCTGGGCTGGATCGACGAGCAGGTCCTGCTGATCCAGGGAAAGGAGGAGCATCTGGAAGCGCTGCGCGAGGGCTGGACCCGCCGGGCGCTGCGGCCACCTTCGGGCTTCCACATCCGCTGCCTGGGTGAGTGAGGCCGCCGCGCGCCCCGTCTGATCGGGTCCATTTGGTCCGCGGCACCCCCAGCCTGCCCTGCCGGCCCGCCGCCAGCACCGCGGAGGTGACCGGTGCCTGGGCATCTTTGGATGCCTGCGCCTCGGCGGAGGGCGCGGGGACTGTCGGCCCTCTGGAAGCTCTGGATTGGGGAACTTCCTGGCACCTAAAAGAGGGAGCTGTGCCTTTCCCTTTACGCCTCCCGGGCCGGCCCACGGAGCCTCCCTGCCGGCGCGGGCGGCGCACCCCGGCGGGGCGGTGCCTGGGGGCGGCCAGGTAGGCGGCGCGGTGGCGGCGCGGGAGCTCAGCGGTGCGCCGCCGCTCCGGGGTCTGTGAGTCTCACCTTGTCCGCGCAGCACTGGCCGCGGAGGTGCGTGCGGAGCTGAAGAAGGTGAAGCGCCCAGATTCAGGTAGCGTCAGGTAGCTGCGAGCTCTAACTCCCAAGCAATGGCTGGCAGTTCAGGTGCGCCGCCGGCCCCCGGGCGTCCTTTCCCAGGGTGGCGACCTCAGGGGACGCGTCAGGTAGCTTAGGTGTTGGCTGACTTTTTACGCACCTGCATTTCAGACAGAACGGTGGATTTCGTTTTAAATGTCTTGCCTCCAGTACTTTTTTTCAAGTCATTTTGTGTGATTGAAGGAAGAAAGGGACAACAAAGGACAGAGAAAAAGCCCGATCTCTTGTTGAGGAAAGAGAAAAAGAAAAATGTTAAGAGGGGAAAGGAATCCGAGAGGTGATTTTCGCCGCCGCACTTCCAATGTTGCCTTGACTTGCTGTTTTTTATTGCACTACTTAACATTTTTTCTTAATCCAGTTTGCATAGCTTTTAGAATTTGCTTTTTAGTTTTGTACCCTGGGCCCGGTGGCTAAAGGGAGTATAGTAAATAGTAATGCTTTATTAAATGATTTCAAGGAAGAAAGCATTCTTTCTAGTTCCGTGCTTTAGAAATTCTTTCGTGACATTTTGGCAAGAGGTCAAAAGTTCAATCTCTAAAAGCAAAGTCGCCGTTTTCGTTACCCACGGTTGCTATGATGCTTTCCTTTGAAGGATTAGCTTTTACCTGCTAATGTGTTTTATATGCGCATGACAAATTTATAGCATTTTCAATTTTGTTGTGTTTTGTCTATTTTTGTATAGCAGAGAATTTTTACAAAGCTATCCTTGAGTAGACACAAAGCAACTTGCATCATGTGGGTTTCTTAACCTGTGCTGCATTTCAAAAGATGCTTTAATTCTCCTCCACCATCTCCTCCTCCTCTTTTCTTTTTCTCTTTCTTTCTTTCTTTCTTTCTTTTCTTTCTTTCTTTTTCTTTTTCTCTTTCTTTCTCTTTTTTCTTTTTAGTTTAGAAGAACCCTCAGTTCCCTTCATGTAATTAGGCTGACTTAAGGACTGAGGACAATACTTCTGAGACTTGATCTGCTCTTGTATTGTAGGACTTTAACACATTAGGAAGAATATACGTATACATAAATATGTATTCATAGTCATATTTATACACTATATAGATTTTTTTTCCTACAGCATTTTGTTAGTTTGAGACTTGTTTTCATACTTTTTTTTGCTTTTTATATTGGAAGTGTTCAAATATATAAAAAGGTAGTATAATATAAAAACAGCATATTGAAACCTTGAGGTACCCATTATCCAACTTCCAAATGTATCAGTGGCCTTGCCAGTTTTACTTCATTCACCCCTACCACCACCATTTTGAAATCTCAGATATGATAACACAATTTAATTTGTAAATATTTTAGTGTGTTCATTTTTTCCATGTCAGCAGAATTTATAATAAGTCCATAGGAATTCATGATCTATCATATCAACGAAAGAGAAATATGTTGGCAGTTTTCAAAGGTTCCAAATTGCTGGAGTTGATTGTTGCCCTGATCTGGGTAGGTTGAGGGAGCCATCTCAGGCTAACTGTCCTCTGATGGGGCTTGCTATGGCTACTGCAGATTGGCTCAACCCTTAACTTAGTTTCATTCTAGGAAGCAAAGGGACTTCCTCTTAAAAAGGAGGCTTCAGATGAAAGAGCAGGGGTGATACCTGCTGATATCTGAGTGAGAACTTTCTTTTGAACTCCCTTGGCAGAACATCTCTACTGGAATTCCCGTTTTGCTTCAATAACGATGGCACAATGCTGAATTGTTTGAAAGATTTTATCTGCTGTAAAAATTCTCTAATGGAACCTTCCTTAGTGTCTGTTGCAGGCTTCCTCATTTTTCCTTCTTGCCAGATCTTTTATTGGGCTTTGTAATGGCTTTTTTTTTCTGAGTCACAATACGAGTGATGACAAGTTCAAATGCTCAGAAAGAAGGGGCTGGGGAGGCAGAAACCACAGGGGAATGTCCACTGGGATCCTGGCTGAAAAACTCTGCTCTGAGAAGAGTGATTGATGTTAACATAGGAATATCCTGGAATCTTTGAAATTTATGTACAGAAACAGGAATCAGTCACTGTCTTTGACACTTGAGTATTAGTAATACATTTCTTGCAGCATCTCTTTCAATTGACCCTCTAGTCTGCATACTTATATTATCAGATAGTTTTATACTCCTTTGTGATTTTAGGTAATTATTTCATGAATGTGAAACACCTACAGAATTATTCTCATCAATGAGTACTGCAGAGGCACTGTTATTCCTATTGGTTAAACTTGAATGAAACTCGTCAATCACCAGTAGTCCTTTGAAAAAACTGGCAGCCAAATGCTGGCTCAAGTTTATTATTCTTATGGTAGATAATGATTGTTCATAAAATTGGCTGTTTTCTAGGTGTTCTCTTGAACTCCACTGTGGAGAGTTGTAATGAAACTCTTCTCTTAGACTTTCCCACTGAAGAACAGAGAGGAATGACTTTGCTTCCACTCTGGATTTTGATTTTCCTGGGTTTGTGCACCCACAAAACCTGCAGGAGAGAAGCTGCTCAGGGAGAAGCAGAGAAGAGGTCTTGCTGAGCATCTTTTTCTGGCTGTTCTGCAGTACATTGAGGCAAATCCACAAGTTTATAAATGTTTTTGTAACTTGAAAAATCTGTGTTGAAGAAATGCAAACACTTTGTTGCCTGTAATTCCAAAAGTTTATGGTTCTAACCAACCAAAAAATTTTGGCAAAGGTTGGAAAACAAGGTAGTAATCACATGCTTTAACAAAAAGCAGGGAATTAAGAAACTCGAAGGGAAAATAGTTTTAATTTTTTTATATTCAAATCTACTACTTAGAAATAACCTGCTATAATATTCAAGTCTATTCTTAGAAATAACCTACTCTGGGCAAATGGAACAAAAGGTCAGACATTTGATTTCTAGAACTCCCTTAAAAGGGCTGCATATGTGAAATTAGTAGCATTTTAAAATTGTACTATATATTTTTAGTAAATCATGTTAAATTAAATCCCATACATATTTATTGAGGACTTACTGTGTCATTTTCTGAGACTAATAAGGCATGCAGTTTGGGGGAGGGTATTCGGACATGAAAAACTGAGTGTATAAAGTGTTTTGAGGACTTCTGCTTTTTGAGTGAGCAAGAAGCAGTTACTTTTGCCTTGTGAGCAGGTAGGGGAGGTTTCTTGGGGATGAGATGAGCTAGGCCTTGTGCAGGTGGGGATGGGAGACAGTGCAGAGTGGAGAGTTCAAACCATGTTGGGAACTGGGTGGGGTGCACAGGGGAGAGTGGTATAAGACAACAGAAAGGTAGGCAAGGGCTAGCTATGAAGATTTAGAAGCCACTGGGGACTTTTAAACAGGAGGAGGGTGACAGTTTTTGATCTGTGATATAATGAGATTTGAGGTGCCAGTGCGGGTGATGAATGGGACTTAGAGGGACTTAGAAACAGGAACAGCAGCTAAGAGTCTATTGAAGCAGTCATGGGCAAAATGATAAGGGTTGTATTTGTCTCTTCCTGGGTGAGCCCAGAGGACCTTAACCATAAACCATACCATAAACCTTAACCATAAAAGATCTCACCTTATAAAACCAACACAATGGCAAGTTACAACCTGAGTTTCTGAGAGGACAAAGCATATTTAAACCACAGCACTTATCTTTCTGTTCCTTAATGTCCCATATTCAAAATACGTAATTATAATGGTTTGGATATGAGGTGTTTTTCAAAATCTCAACAGGACCCAAGCATAAACTCCATAAACCCTCAGGCATTAATGTGGACCCACATGTTCCCCTCCCTCCTGGGGCTCCTGGATTTTCTCACCTGTCAATCTCCATGGGTTCCCTTGATTTCAGATCTCAGGGAACATGAGTGACTCATTTTTGTCCCTTTCAGTGGCTCTTTGCACTTTCCTGTTTGATCCTTAGATATTCAAATAATTAGGACCAAATATACTTTTTAAGACTTGAATATTCTTTTTTAGACTGTGTGTAGTTTGTCTAAGAAATCAAATTTTAAGACAGAGTTATTTTTTAAAAAAAACGACTCCAAAAACATTTGTATACACAAAGAGTTCTAGTTAAAGTGCTTGTTTAGGTCAGTTTAAAATTGAATAGTATTTCTAGACTGATAGTTCGAATTACTCAACAATCATTTTGAAGCTTTTTGAATTATAAATATTGATTCATTCAGCAACTGGAGCATTTGCCAATTTCTAGGGTTCATTCTAGGCAGCACTAAAGTGGAGAATGAGGCAGGCATGGTTCTTTTGGAGGTTACCTTTCAGTGAGGCATCAGATATTTAAAAAATTAAAGAAAGGTGGTAGGATAGAGAGTAATGGGGAGAAATGTCATAATTATTATTTGTTGATCATTTACTATTTTAGGTGCTTTATTTTTATTAGCTGATCTTTTAGACTCCTATACTCTTTAGATGTCATTATTTTAGTGTTTTAGTCAGCTTTTTCACTGCTGTGACTAAAAAGGACCCAAGCAGAACAACTGTAGAGGAGGAAAAGTTTATTTAAAGGCTCACATTTCAGGGATCTCAGTCCATAGACTGCAGACTGCATTCCTGGGGACTCAAGGTGAGGCTGAACATCATGGCGGAAGAGTGTGGCAGAGGGAAGCAGCTCATATGATGATCTGGAAGCAGAGGATGGAGTTCTACTTGCCAGATATAACAATACCCCAAAACCACACCCCAATGCCCCACCTCCTCTAGCCACATCCCACCTGCCTTCAGTTACCAATTAATCCTATCAGATAATTAATTCACTGATTGGATTAAGACTCTCAGCCCTATCATTTCTCTCTGAAGCTTTTTGCATTGTCTCTCACCTGAGATTTTGAAAAACACCTCATATCCAAACCATTATAATTACGTATTTTGAATATGGGACATTAAGGAACAGAAAGATAAGTGCTGTGGTTTAAATATGCTTTGTCCTCTCAGAAACTCAGGTTGTAACTTGCCATTGTGTTGGTTTTATAAGGTGAGATCTTTTAAGAGGTGATTAGATTGTTAAGTGGAGAATTTTGCCTTTCTCAAAGGACTGAGTTAATTTTTGCAGTAATTACCTGGAGAGTGTGCTGTTACAAAATGAGGCTGCCTCTAGCATTTTTGCACCCGCTTGTCCTTTCACTTTTCCACCATGTTATGATACTCTTGGAAGACAATGTAGCTAATGCTCTTGGACTTCCTAACCTCCAAAAGCATTGGACAAAGACATTCTTTTCTTTGTAAGTGGCTCAGTCTCAGGTATTCTGTTATAGCAATAGAAAATGAACTTAGAACAGTAAGTATTTCTCTAAGGACATTTAATTAGTAAATGATAGAGATAGAATCTATATCCAGGCAGATATATGTGAGAGCAGTGTTTTGAATAATTACTTATACAACTTTATTTGAGGGAACACTTGAATGATGGGTCAGGCATCAGCCAGCAGTGATGGAGGAACAAGTGGAAGCCATACTGATGTATTGCAGGAACAGAAAAGAAAGCCAGAGGGCCTGGCCAAGTTCAGGTCTGGAGGGGAATTGTAGGCATATGTTCTGTGGTGAGAAGATATGCACATCCAATAAATATAGAGTGATGTACTGGGGACTGTAGAAAATCCAGAAAAGTCTGATGTGGGCCTCATTCTTAAAGAAGCTTACCTCTCATATTAAAATCTTAGGATTAAGTCTAAACAGGGAACAAGGATGTATTTAAAGTTTTATTAACTTTTAGGTAGTCATAATTTTTTTATGAATTACCTCAGTCTGGCTCAAAGATATTTTAAGCAAAGGCATGTCGATATCATTATACTAAAGCATTTAGAATGAACCTGTGAGATCTAGGCCTTGCCTAACCATACCTGAGAGGTTTTGCAAAGATTTATATATTTCATTACTGATAGCTTACTTGTGGTCTTGAGCACATGTCTGGTTCCTTGAGGGCTGCCTTTGAATTTGGAAAAGAAATTGCATTGAAAGGTAAATCTGCCAGTTGTTACTAAGCTCTTTAAAGGATGCATAGAACAGAAAGGGTGTCTACCTGGGCGTAGTGTGCAGGAGTGAAAGGTGCTTCTGTTCCGGAGGATCATCATGTATTTCAGAATAAAACAAAAAACGGAAGAGCAGGAAAGGGAAGTTTGTTGTATATAAACTTTTTGCTCCTAGTAATTTAAACATTTTCAGTCTACTTACAGTATCTGATGTGATGATTTAAGCAACTTAATAACAGAATTTTCAGC
Source organism: Glaucomys volans (assembly GCA_020662805.1). Classification (NCBI taxonomy): domain Eukaryota; kingdom Metazoa; phylum Chordata; class Mammalia; order Rodentia; family Sciuridae; genus Glaucomys; species Glaucomys volans. The sequence goes on along the minus strand of JAJEJO010001612.1, from coordinate 114,086 downwards.
CCAGCATGGTAGCCCATGTCATTTGTGCCATACTGGGGAGGAGTATCCCATCCCCTGCTGAGGCAGGAGGATGCTTGAGCCCAAGAGTTTGGGGCCAGCCTGAGCAACACTATAAGTCTCCATTTCTAAAAGCTAAAACAAAATCAGAATTTTCAGTGTGTGCAGTGGTGTTAGCTTAGTTACTGGAAGTTTGGAGATTATATTGTATCACTTTATTCAGTTTATATTTGTGAAAGAAACTGTAAGCCTTGTAATGTAGCTGTAGACATGAGATAATTGCAGACACTTGGTAATACAGGCAACAAATTATCTGGTTTATAATTTATCTCACTTAAGATTAAATAGGAATATTTATAAGAAATTAGCTGTAGATCTAATCTACTAATATATAATACTATAATAATAAATTTATCTTTAAGAAGGTCTTATGCTAAGAGTTTTTGACACACTTGATGTATTAGTCAGCTTTAGGTTGCTGTTACAAAAATACCTGAAAGAAAAACCTTAGAGGGGGGAGAGTTTATTTTGATTCACAGTTCCACAGCTTCAGTCCATGATGGGTCCATTCCAATGCTCTTTTCCCAAGGTGAGGCAGGACATCATGGCAGAAGGGTGTGGTGGATGATTCTTCTCACCTCATGGCAGCCAGGAAGCAGAGAGAGGGAAGTGGGAAGGGGCCTCAGGGAAGATGCACTCTTCCAGGGAATGTCCCCAGTGACTACCTCCTCTAGCCACACCCCACCTGACTACAGTTACTACCTAGTCCATTTAAACTAGGATGGAGGGCTGGGGATATAGCTCAGTTGGTAGAGTGCTTACCTTGTAAGCACAAGACCCCAGGGTTCAATCCCCGGCACTGCAAAACAAACAAACAAAAAAACAAAACTAAACTAGGATGGTTCATGAGGCTATAGGTCTCACAATCCAGTCATTTCACCTCTGAGCATGCCTGCATTAACACAGGATTCATCCAATCCTTTGGGTTGAAGATGAGGATATACCCTCCTAGGGTTGAGAAGGTCCACATGAGCAGACTCCAGGTCTTCAGATGTTCTTATGATGTTAAAAATGTGAATAAATACTTTTGTGTTGGACAATTCACTCTGTTTTGTTTTTGTTTTGTTTTGTTTTGTTTTGTTTTGTTTTGGTACCCAGGGGTGCTTAGCCAGTAAACCACATCCTCAACCTTTTTTAAAATATTTTATTTTGACACGGGGTCTCAGGATTTCTCTAAGTTGCTGAGGACCTTGCTAAATTGCTGAGGTTGGCTTTGAACTTGCAATCTTCCTTCCTCAGCCTTCCGAGCCACGGGGACAATTCTCTGGTGCCTAGTGAGAATTTACTCTTAAGACCTAAACATACACCATAACATCTATTTTCTCAATTTAGTATGAAAGTCCTAGAATATTATTTTCTAAAATGATTGTCTCTGTAACCAGGATGTCACCTGATCCTTTGCAGAGCATGTCATATCTTTTAGTTTATTTCTAGGTCATGAATGCCAGTGACTAGTAATAAGTTCAAAATAATCTCCTTCTCTTGGATCTAGGGTCCTTGGCACCCCCTAAAGGTTTACCAGAGTCTTTAAGAGGTAGAATCCAGTCAGGTGGGATTCCATCTTATTACTGCCTGAGATTGCTTCAGTCTTCTGTCTTCATGGTGGACCCAAGGATGCTGAGAGATGCTGGCTCAAAGGTTGGGCACAGAACCCAACAGTCCTCTCTTTGGATTCTTCCTCAGGAACTTTGGATTTCATAGCATTTTTTGTCTCTCTCTGCACCCTTTATTCAGTGCTGGCCCAGACAGCTTCCCTGGTCCTTCCTGCATAGCTCCCCTATTTTCCCTTCAGGGTTTGGGCAATTTTTCCTTTCATACTTTTGCAACAAAATGTTAGGATTAGATTACATCTACCTTTGTACTTGTAAGTAAAGTTTTATGCTCCCCCAACTCTTTTTTTTTTTTAAAGTTCTTTTTATGTGTCCATTTCAAAGACAACAGATCCAGCACATGTTCTTCCAGGGAAATCTCCTTCAGAGATTCCACACTTCTCCTACTGCCACCACATCAACCATCATACCTGGAGGTGGCCTTCTAGGTCCAAGATTTCCTGACATCTTCATGCTGAAAAAGAGGGGAGAGCTTCTCGAGTTCTCGAGGGGGGACACAACCACTGAGACCATCTTCAAAATAAAATTTTACTTCTGTTACCCCTTTAAGAAGTTCTCTCCTTTTGGGATGGACCTGCAGATTTCCTAAGCCAGACAAAGCCACTAGCCAGCCTGCTGCAGCTGTCAGTGTTTGCTGCCACTTCCACTCCTGCCACCAGTTCTCCTTCCTTCTTGGTAATTTGGCTTTGACACCTTCTTCAAGGTGGCATCTGTACTTTATGCTATTGATTTTCCAGCTCAGTTTTTTATACTTTCCACTTGCTTGATGGCCTTTGGTGGGAGGATTAAACTGGGAGAGGCTGAGCTTGGGGATGGAGGGATAGACAGGTCCCACGATGCTTTTGGAGCCAAGGGAGATACACAGGGTGTGTGATGGGGAGAAAGTGGGAGTGTGGGAAAGAGCACACATCTAGGTTGGGGAGCTGAGCAATGGCAAGGTGGTAACAGAAGGGGAGAGAGAAGAGAGGAGGATCATCTGTCAGCGTTGGAGCTGTGTGGCTAATATGAGATTGCAGGATGACTTTAGGGTGGAAGGAATCTTGCTGTGAGTCAGGTCCCTTTGTTGGCAGTTCTGTCTACTGGGGCTTGGGGCTGAACCCTCTGCATTCTCTCAGCCCATCTTGCCAAGGCAGGAGGAGGATTAGGATATATCTAACATGGTCATCTCTTGGTATCCTTATGAGACTGATTCCAGACCCTTCTTGGATACCAAAATCCTTAGATGTTCAAGGCCCCAAGAATGGTGTAGCATTTGCATGTGACCTACATGCATCCTCCAGTATACTTTAAATAATCTCTAGATGACCTGTAAACCTAATACAGTATAAATGCTGTGTAAATAGTTGTTATACTGTATTGTTTAGGGAAAAAGGACAAGATCAAAGTCTGTCCATGTTCATCACAGATGCAGTTTTTTTTTTCCTGAATATTTTGTTTTGTGGTTGGTTGAATCTGCAGATGCTGAAACTGCAAATAAGAAATGCTTATTCTGGACTGTTCACCTTGGTTTTTTTTCTCTCCAAATCTCTGTTGTCTGGCCAATAAACTAGACACTTCTGGACCCCCTGTAGGATCACAAGGATGTTTCAGCTCAGTGAACACCACCATCCTTTTACAAAGACATTCCCATTCTTCATCTCATCCGTTGCACCTGCATCCATCCTGGACTCTTACCATGTTGCCCATATTCCTCCAGGTTTTCCAATCTTTCTCCTTCTGAGATAATGACCTAGTACCCTCTAGGTTCTTGTAACTCATCATTTCCCCCTGTTCCTTCTGGTTCGGTTCTGATAAGCTTGGAAAGTCTTGGAAAGCCTGCTGACTTTGGAGTTAATACAGAACCATAGGAAACATGAGTAATTCTTTTTTTCTTACTATGGGAGACTGTGACTTGCATGATTTATCTGGGTTGATCACTTTCCTTTCATCAGAGCCTGGTTATTAATTTGTTAAAAGAAAGTTTGTTCAAGGCAAGTGTTTAATGGTTAGTAGACCATGAAGCACGAATAACAAAAGCAGTACTTTAGAAACCGCCTCTGCTTCCAGAAAATGGTAGTTACTCTAGTGTCTTTAAAAAAAAAATTTACCTGTATCTTCAACATTTCCTTTTATATTGAAAAAGGAACATTCTAGATGATGATCTGCATACATATGCTTCTTCATTTCATTAATACTTGCTATTCCCACTTCAGAGTTGGGAGGGATGGAGTAACAGAAGAGGAAGAATTAACAATTATTAAATTTACTGTGGATCAGAGATTATTCTAAGCACTTTATATACATTCTCAATTAATCTTTAGAGAGGTAGTGTTAGTATTGTTTCCATTTCATCGAAGAGGAGGCTGAGATTCAGGGAGTAGCTTTGAATGAGCAAATACAAATTTCAGTCCAGTAATCTGACTCTAGAATTTCTGCTGTTAACCCTGCTTGCAAAGTATGATTTTGTTCACCAGCATTGATAAAAAATAAATAATGCACACATTGAAAAAAATATATAATACACACATATGCATATATGTATATATATGATACTGTAATTTCTTCTGAAAGTTATAAGTGGAAGACTTGTATTATGATTTATGAAACTTGATTAAAATGTGCAAATATCTCAGCAAATAAATTAAGCAGAATACTAAAGATAATGCTCTGGTCTCAATATTTTAAGCCAGACAAGTGGTACTGCTTGGAGCATCTGTAGAAAGTGACACAAACTTTTGGGTGACTCCCAAGTCCAGTTCTTGATAGAAAGCGTTTTAAAATGCAGCAACAGCAGGTGATTGCAGCATAATGGTGGTACCAGATGTGCATTCAATGTATTGCCAAACTGGAGCCTTAGGAGATAACTCAAATTTTGCAACCAAATGAGAAGTACTTTATTTTTGAAAAGAAGACACTGTGAAGGATATTGAGAAAATTGTTTTAATGATAAAAATGGGAAATGGTACTGGAAGGAACTTTAATCATATCATTCTTCACTGTTCTTTATTTTTCTTTTTTGAGGATCCAGAATTAAATGGCATTTGAGTCTTCAGATTCTGAGTAAACAAATTATCAACATTATTGTACTTAATCTAATTCAGGGCATTGCTTCTCCTAGTTAAGTCTGTTTATTTTCTACATTAAAGTTTACACTATAAGTATTAGATGTGAAAGTATTATGTTGAATTTTCCCAAATTAAAAAAAAATTAATTATGCATGGCAAAGTATTTTCAATTCTTTTTAATTTTACTCTTGGTTATGCTACAGATTTTTTCAAAATTATTTAGGTTCTGTGAAATAAATTGTTGGGCTGCATGATTTATATGGTACATATGTATTGAATAAATGTAAAACATAAAGTCTTCGAAGTTATGAAAATGATTTTTTTTTTGTGATGCTGGGGATTGAACCCAGGGCCTCCTGAATGCTAGGCAAGCACTATCCCACTGAACTACATCCCCAGCTCCAGGAAAATGCTTTTGAGTACAGCTTTGACTCTTCCATGAGCTTTGATTTACAGTATTCTCATTGTGGTCATTTAGATAGTCTATCATTGTAGTCAATGTGGGGGGTCTTTGAGGTGATGAGGCGAAGGAGCAATGAGAATCAGCCCCAGGAGACAGGTTCTGTGACGCAGTCTCAGCTTTATTCAGGAAGCATGCATGTTTTATAGAGGTAGGGAGCCAAGGAGTAAAGAGAAGCAATGTTGCAAGAGCCTATCAGAGCAAGCCAGCCAGAAACTGCACAGTATGGAAGAAGGAAGACCGGGAACAGGGTGAGACTCTCCTGAGACACTGCCCCATTGGCGGGGGGGGGGGGTGTGCGGAGGGGTGGTGTCACTTGGGGGTGTGCTCCCCAATCATGATAATCATCGGTGTGCCATAGGATCTTCCCCACTCTGCAGCTGCAAGGATGCATGTGCCTCAGTGGCTCTTCCCATATTTCCCACATATCATTAGTATTTTGATTTCCTATTGACCTAGTCACCATCCTAGACTAGTTTCTTCCTTTTCTCTCTAGAAACTGTTTTTTTTAAACTGTTCTTTTTGATTTCTCATATTTTATAGTAGTCAGTGTTGACTCTATTTCATAACCATTAGGTGAAACCAAAAATCAGAGGGGGAGAAGTATAAAACTTGACCTCCTATTATAGCAGTTTCAAAGTATCAGTACATTTACAGTCATTCCTCTGTACACAGAAGGGACTTGGTCCTAGGATTCCTGTGGATACCAGTATCTGCTGATGTTCAAGTTCATGATATCAAATGCATAATACTTGCCTATAACCTCCTTACATCCTCCCATAGACTTTAAGTCATCTCTACATTACTTTCAATACCTGATACAATGTAAATACTGTGTAAGTAGTTGTTATACTTTGTTGTCTAGAGAATAAGGACAAGACAAAATATCTCTACATATTCAATGTGGACACAGTATTTTTCTTTGCATATTTTCAATCTGCTTTTGGTTGAATCTGTAGATAAAGAACCCATGGATTTGGAGGGCCTACCGTATGTTTTTTTTCCAAGTTTATTGATAGTATATTATTGCCTAAGAGAGATCAAGTTTTTATGTCCCAGAGAAACTTTAAAAAAAGGAATTTTTCCATAGGATATGTTTGTGTCTTAAATTTTGTTATTAAATGTATGTTAAATTTATTATATTATTCAAATGTGTTCTTTTTTTGTGTTTTGGGGGGTTAGATGTTGTAATAAGTCATCTCTCAAAAGTTATGTAAGTTTTTTTATTATATTACCAATATTTGGCCTCTTTGTATTTTGATATTTTGATATCCTACACATCTTTATTGATTTTGCCTTTTATATATGTATATGTATTCATATATTTTTTATTTGTCCAATTTTTGTAAGTTATATATTTATACAAATTTGACATTCTAGAAAACAAAACAGAAAAACAGACTTTCAACATAACTCTTATATGTTTTCCTTTAATATATTTACTTTGCATTAGCTGTTTTTGATAAAATATTTTAACTGCTAAATTTTTCCTTTGAAATACCTTTGTACCAAACTGAATTATGAACACCTTTTATTCCCCTTTCATTATCCAAAATTATGTGTCTGTATGTGAGACAGTAAAATATCAGCTTTTTGTAAATCATTTACATTGAACTGATTAAAGTAATAAAGTATAAGACTCAAATGGACACTGCCATCTTTTTGTTTGTTTGTTTGATACTGGGAATTGAACAGGAGCACTTTACCACTCAGCTATATTCCCAGCCCGTTTTATTTTTTATTCTGAGACAGGGTCTCTATGTCCAGCTGAGGCTGGCTTTGAACTTGCCATCCTCCTGCCTCAGCCTCCCCAGTAGCTGGGAATACAGATATGTACCACTGTGCCCCACTTGGTCACTGCCATTTTTACTAGTGAAAAATTAAATACCATCTTTGGTGTTTTCCTTTTTAAAAATAAATTTCTTTAATACATTTTGCATTTTAATTACACAGAATAATGGGTTTCATTGTGAATGGCAGTTTCCTTTTGACCTTGTAATTGCAGCACTGGTGTGTAAACAGATTATTCTATGGATAAGTGAACTCTGTATTCTTTACCACTGACCCTAAGGAAGTGAAGTAGGGAGAAGTAACTGTAATTGCTACTTTTAGTTGCACAGAAGGAGCCGGTGTGGGTGTGAGCTGGTAAAACGTTCACTTCTTAGCCTGGCAACACCCTATGGCTGTTGAGATTGCTCCTGCCTGATATTAAGGAAATTATTTAAGCTAGGTGTGGTGGCACACACCTGTAAGACTGAGGAGGCTGACGCAGGAGGATCACAAGTTCAAGGTCAGCCTGGTCTACTTAGTGAGACTTTGTCTCAAAACATAAAAAGGGCTGGGGATGTGGCTCAGTGACAGAGTGCCCTAGATTTAATCCCCAGAACCACAAAGGAAGACTTTGTACAGGACCATTGTAGTAGATACAGGACCACTTCAGTGGGGTTTTGCAGTGGGGAAGAGATTGGGTTCAACCAAAGATAGAGTGTGGGCAAGTAGCAATTTATAGTCAAGGATCAGAGATGGGTCAGTGGATGGAAAATGACTTAAAAATCAGACGTAAGACAGATATTTTGGGTAAACCATCCTAACAGGATTCTTGCTGCAGGTGGTTCCCAGGTGGTTGAGCATCCCCTGTGGAATGATGGAGGACAAGGAATGTAATCAGATATTGAGAGCCATCAGGTATCAAGGATGGGGGTTTCTGCAAAGCTGACTTAGCAGGAATTTTTGCCGAAAATGCATTCTACAAACGCACAGATGGGCCTAGAAGAAGGTTCAGGAACCAGACTAAAGTTCAGTCAAGCAAATGCTTTCTGTTACTGAACAGGACTTATAGGACAGGACTTATAGGACATCATGGGATTTTGGAGAGTACATGGGCTGCGACATCCATTTTTCCTAAAGAGACTACCTCAGTGTCACTTGAAATTCAGATAGATTTTTGTTCGTGTGCCAGTTTATACTGTGTAAATTGCATGTTGTTTAAGTATTTTATTTATTTATTTATTTTTTTGCGGTGCTGGGGATTGAACCCAGGGCCTTGTGCTTACGAGACAGGCACTCAACCAACTGAGCTACATCCCCAGCCCTGTTTAAGTATTTTAGATCCAGGATTCAGAAGCAGAAAAGTGAGGATGTTGGCACTGTTTCTGAGTTAAACTGGCTCACAAAGCCAGCAGTACTCTCCAGGCAATTCCAGAGAATTTCAGATGGTACAAGCCCCAGATATTTGGTGCAGGCTTGAAGAATGGGAGTCATGATCTTCCTCTGGGTGACAAGTTTTGTTCTTGTCACACTCTTCTCATTACAAATCTCCCTTCTCCTTTATGTTCGAAACTATCACAAATCAAGAAGTAGATAAAGGCAGGAACAAATATAGAAGTTTCTCCTAAGGAAAGTCTTCCCTTTGAAGAGGACCAAGGAGACAGAAATCACATGGAAGTGGATGGGTTGCCTCAGCTGTGTATGATCAATAAGAAAATGCTTCCTGAGAAAAACGTTTAAGCAATAAATTTCTTTCCTCTTCAAAATGAACGCTGTGTATTTCATTGAGACCGTGGAACAAAGATCACTCAGAAAACTTCAAGATTTCCTGTTTTCTTCAAATAGTGTCAGTTTCTTTTGTTATCAAGCATGTACTCTTCTCTCACAAAGTGGTCAAAAGAAAGAAAGCCTGGGACTGGGTTGTGGCTCGGTGGTAGAGCGCTTGCCTAGCGTGTGTGAGGCACTGGGTTCCATCCTCAGCACCGCAAAAAAATAAATAAATAAAGTAAAGATATTGTGCCCATCTACAACTAAAAATATTTTTTAAAAAAGAAAGAAAGGCTGGATTCCTTAGAGTCCCACTCTACATAGCTAAATGTATAGTGAAAATGTAAAAAACGGATTTAGCCAGCCAATTTACATGAGTAAGTTTTACCTAAATGTTTATGTATTCAAGCAGGTGATTAGTTGATCAAGTCACATTGTGCATCATACCTTTGTGCACAAACTAAAAGGCTTTCGATTGGTTTTTTTAAAAACTGCTAAAATTAGTATTACATTCAAAGTGATTTTTTTTCTTTCCTGTCTCCATTAAAATTTCTGAAAATTTATTAGAAGATAAGTCATATGCTGATAGACTATTAACTGAAGCTATTTCTCAAGAACAGTTTTATGTGAATTGATGAGTTCATGTAATTTCCATGGTATTTGTAAGATTGACTCCTTTGTTAGGATGTCAATCTTTCCCTAGCCAACCTGAGGGTCAGGAGTATGGTCTATTCAAAAAATGCTTCTGTTTTCAAGGAGAGGGATTTGGATATGTGAGGTTGTTCAGAGGGAGACTGTAAGTGTTTTACTCTAAACCCTGACCATCTGTTCTCAAAAATTCTGATGACAGAAATGTGAACTCCAGTGAATGAAGGTAGTCCTTTGTAATTTGGGAACATATTTAATTTTCCAAGTAGTAGGTCATTGTGCTGACTTTGTCCTCATGCCAAAAAGATTATCCAGGCATTTCAATTAAGATACTGCCTTCTCAAGTCATAAAATTTGCAAATGGTTCCCTTTTATATGATCAATTATTTTAAAACATAGTTGGCATTTATATTCTACTTGCTTATATGAGCAGTTCACTTTGTGTCTTTTCCATTAGAAATGTGATTTCTTTGAAGGTGGAAACTACAAACTTCAGTTTATATTTTCTGGTCCAATTCTTTATGTAATGTGGATTTATAGACAAAGTGTAAGTCTATTTAAATTATAGTTAATATTAACAAGCTGCTGCTGGTAGTTTCTAAGCTACTAGTTTAACATTGAGGGAAAACGTGTTGGTAAGGGTGAATTAAGTCTGACATCTTAATGCATTACCAATGATACTGTAAATTGAAAAACTTTTTTTTTTTTTTTTAGAAAGCATCTCTAAATGTGCACATGGCTTGATGTAGTAATTCTACCTCTAGGACTGCATCTAAGATATTAATCCAAAATGCAGAGAACACAATTTCTTTCTTTGTTTTTCTTTTTCTTTTTGGTACCAGGGTTTGATCCCAGGGGCGCTTAACCACTGACCCATATCCCCAGACCTTTTTAAAATATTTTATTTACAGCCAGGGTCTCACTGAGTTGCTCAGGGCCTCACTAAATTGCTGAGGCTGGCTTTGAACTTGTGGTCCTCCTGCCTCAGCCTCCCGAGCTGCTTACAGGTGCATCAATGCACCTGCCTGCACAATTTCTAAGAAAGAAAAATTTCAAGTAGTCTAAATGACATGAGTGGAAAATAATTAGATAAATGACAGTTCTATTTACTGGATAGAAAACTATACAGCCATTAAAATGTCTATGAAGGTCATGAAGCAACATGAAAAAATATTTATAGTATCTAATGTTATTTAAAATGCATTTAATATTTCATAGCATACAAATCAGAACTAAATTTTAAACTAGATATTTAGGACATAGTGGGAAAGGATTACATGTTACTGTGTATTGAATAATTACCATGTTCTGGGTCCTATGCCAAGTGCATTTTCTCACTTAGTTTTCATAAGTGGCTCTCAATGTGCCCATTTTGTGGGCAAAAAAGCTGAGTTTAGAGAACTTGGGTAATCTTGCTCAGCTCAGCTGGGTTAAATAATAGAATATCCATGGTATTTCTAAGATTGGCTCCTGTTAGAATGTCAATCTTTCTTAGCTAATCTGAGGGTCAGGTCTGTCTTTGAGATTCAAAGTCTGTTCTTGAAACAGGGGATTCACAAATTCTCTCTACATAGGCATCATCTGAGAACTTTGAATGAATGCATGAATGAATGAATCTTCTCTGGCCTACCTCCTGAATTAGAGCCACCCAATGGATAGCCAGAAGCCTGTGTTCTTAACATACCCTGGTTTGGTTACCAGTCTGTGACGAGCATTTAGGATCCTCTGCACATGTCGATTATCGTATATTAAAAGGAAATAGATTAAATACTAATACTATTGCAAATACTAATACTGTTGCAATATTAATACTGTTGCAAATACTAATAGTGTTTGAATTTGGGTAATAGGACTAAGGGTGACTTTTTTTTCTATTTTTAAGATTTTCTTCAGCAAGACATGATGTTACTTTGAGTATAAGAATTTAGCAAACAGAAAATTGAATAAAAGATTTTATTGAAATAGTACCTCTATTTAAATATATGTACCTTCTTTAAACAGTTTAGCATGGGGGCGGGCAGTAAGAGGAGAAAATGGAATTATATCCCAAAGAAGCTTAATCTTGGCAAAATCCTACAAAATATTACATCAGTCTAATGATGATTATAGTCAGTAACATATATTAAATCTATTTGATTTATGACAGTGTTTTAGAAATTAAGACTTGGACTATCAGTTTTTAATTAGTTAAATGGTATGTTAATTGTATCTCAATTTAAAAAATAAAACAAATTGGATAATTATGAAATGATCCAGGTAGACTGGTCTGTTTAGCTCTTTGATATAAGAGAGAGGAAACTCTAATCACAGAACATTTTTTCTTAGGGGGAGAAAGAGGTCTTTTTCTTAGAGTTCAGAGGAAAGGGTGTGAGGTTAAATAGTAACTACAGGACTTAATGGACGTTATTGTAAATGTTCAACCATGTGATATTCAGTATCAGGTCTCCAAGTCACTGCAGGTTGCCATATTGGGTCACCCCAGGCAGGAATAAATATATCCCTTAATTGAAATAAAAAGGAAACTGAAGAGTTTCTATTTTTTTAAGAAGGCCATGGAAGATGTCAAAATTTATACAAGTTGTATGTGCGTATTCTAAAATGTTTAAAAGCAGTTATATTATTGTATATATTAGGATACATAGGATCAAAAATTGTGCTGACACAATTGGATGGAGTAGTTAGCATTAGCCTCCAATGCCCAACATCAGCATCTTCCTGACTCTCTAGGCCTGGCCAAACAATCCTCAAAATTCTTTTCTTTTGGTACCAGTGATTAAAACCAGAGGCACTTAACCACTGAGCCATAGCCCCAGACCTTTTAATATATATATTTTTTGAGACAGGGTCTCTTGAAGTTGTAGGGCCTTGCTTAGTTGCTGAGGCTGGCTTTGAACTTGTGATCCTACTGCCTCAGCTTCCGTAGGTGCTGGGATTACAGGTGTGCATCACTCTGCCCAGCCTCAAAATTCTTAAGTCACCTCAGAAGATAACCAGTAATTTCATGAGGTTTATGTCATGTGTGAATTTATTTATTCATTTTTTATGTGTGAATTTATGAGCATATATTTTAAAGAATAAGATGAATATTTACTAATTTATTTATTTTTATTTTCCTGTGCTAGGGATTGAATCCAGGGCCTCATGCATGACAGGGGCTGTACCCCCAGCCTCTTGTATTTATTTTTAAAAACTGAGCAATGATATCATTTTGCCTTAATCATAAAAGCCTTATTAAAAATAGTGTTTTTTTCTCCCTGGGGAATTCAGTTTTCCTCCTTAAATGAGACTGAATAGAACTGGAATGCATTATCAAAAAGCTAAGAAAACTGTGAAAGTTTTATATTAAATAATTCTTTAATTGAAAGGGTTCAAAAGTTCTCTTTAAAGATATTCTCATGAAAACTGACATTTTACATCTGCCAAAACCTCTTTGGAGAGGAAATGGAGAAGAAATTCCAGATGACAGAGCTAAAATTTGGCTGAATTGATGACAGTTGAAACTACTGAATTTCTGGTGCAGCCACAGATGGAATCATCGCTTTTGCTTTTAGCTGTGATAAATTGAAATTGTGTTCAGTCCCTGGTCTGGATGCAGTATATGCCTGAAGTTGTGATAGGAGAAAAAGACTGTTGTTTTCCGTATGGGAAACCACTGTTTTCAAAGCTTTGAAATGGTGTCAACTTTCTTGAAAAGTAATAAACTGTATCAGTGGGGGGAAAATGAAAACAAAAACAAACAACAAAAATAACAAAAAACCTTCCAACTATTTTAGCGTCTCAACTGTGTCATTGAACTTTAGGCTGGGGAGTGATGGTGCACACCTGTAATCCCCAGTGGTTCCGGAGGCTGAGGCAGGAGGATCTCAAATTCAAAGACAGCCTCAGCAACTTAGTGAGGCCCTAAAGCAACTTAGCAAGACCCTGTCTGTAAATATTTTTCTTTTAAAATATTACTTCAGTATTTTTCTATGACATATGTAAGTTTGAAATTTCAGGTAAAATTAAAGGAGAAGGTGTTTATTTATTTATTTATTTTTTAATTTTAATGTTTACTCAAAGGAGGCCCAAGTTGAGAAAGCTTGAAACATGTTGTCACAGTAAATCACAAGTAGGAAAATAGCAGTCTTCCTGTGTTTGACTTGCAGGTTTTAGGGCTGTGATTTTTTTCTATGCAAACTGCCCCTGGAAGAAAAGGGGGCAAGGTGATACTCTCAAATAAAAGAATATTCTGGAAAATGGTTTTATAGTTGAGGTTTGGAATGCTTAGGGGATAAGAATTGTGACACAAGTATCCAAGTTAGAGTAAAAGCCCAATAGATATTAGAGGTTAAAATGATTATTTTATTAGAATGTGTTGGATAGTAGGGCTTAAAAATGAGTTTCCTCATTCTCTGTTTTTGAAGTGTGCTTTTGTTGTATAGTTTTTAAAAATCCAAAAATTCCAGATATTTAAAATTTCTTGACTAAAATCATGTTCTGTGTCTACGAGGCTGATAGGCTGCTTGCATGTGTGTCTCTCAGTTTGGTGTTCACAGCTTGTCCCTGTTATTAGGATCCCACCTTGCAAGGCAGTGGGTGGCCCTGCCTTATTTCCACACCCTAGTCTGCCCTCTGAGGAAGGGCTTGGTGGGGGTGCGATGAGCAATCTGCTTTTCTTTCCTCTCCTGTTGCCACTTCTCTTATTGATGTCTTGTCAAGGGACAAACCTGGGTGCCTGGTCAGGATCTCTGGATTTCCATCCCCACTCTGCCCTTTACCAGTCTGAGGGCTTGGACATGTTGCTGCCCTGTTGGAGGATTAAATGAAATAAAAGGGACTATGAATGTAGTCATTTATTCATTATCTCTTTTTTTTTTTTTTTAAACGGTGCTGGAGACCAAACCTGGGGCCTGGTGCATGCTAGACAAGCACTCTACCATTGAGCCACATTCCCAACCCCTAAAGCTGTGAATTTTAAACAAATAAAGCAGGATACTTTTTTTTTCCCTCCTTGGGTCTGCCTGCTTATTTGCAGAGTAGTAGATGATTATTTTATACTATTAGGTTATGTATCATTTTCCTACTTGGTTTCAAAGTGTGCTGAGTACCATAAGCTGCTGGTTGAATTCAACCTGGCTGATTCCAGCTGTGGGTTTTTAGACACTCAGGGTTAACCCTGGAACCAGAAGATAAAACACTGAAGTCAAAGTGTTTTCTGTGCACAGTTCTGTTGACTTCCTGGCCCTCCTTTCCTGATGCTAATCCTGTGTAGTGTAACGACTTTATTTTGCACTTGAATTGTGCCCAGAGGCTTGGTGAGGACCCTCCCTTGGCTGGTTGCCCGTGTATAACTCCATGGCACTTCATGGAATGCAGATAATGGCTTCATTTCCCCCTGTGTTTTAATAGGCAGAGACCTGTGCGAGCAGGTAAATCTTTCACAAAGCACAAATGAAAGCATTACGCTGGTATTATTCATGCCAGAGCACAACGGGCTGCTAATCTGTTCTGAAAAGTCTAGCTCTCTTCCTACTACCAGCTCCATCGCCCCTTCCCACCAAAGCACCCCATCCCCGTTCTGCCAGGCTTGCTGATCCTTGCCCCAGGAGTGTGTCACTCTGTAGCTGGAGTCCACGGAGCTGGGGTTTAGGAGACTCGATTGGATAGGACCTCAAAGCTCAGAATCCCCTCCCCAGCCCTTCACTGGTAGGAACCTGAAGAGTAGGAAGGTGACGTGATTTGTGTAGGGTCCCCCAGCCAGGGTGACCCACGGCCCACTCAGGGCTTGGGGCTTTGTTTCCTAATATGGTTGCCTTTCAGATTTGTTTCCTTCCCTGTTCCAGTCAGCTTTGCAGGGACTGTGGTATATTTGCCACCCACGTGATGGGAGTAAAATGGCCTTCCCAGGCTGGCCAGGGAGGGCCAAAGTCCCATAAACCACAAACCTGGAAGGGATTTCTGTGCCCTCTCAGAGATGCCAGAACCCATTGTTGCTTAAGAGTGAACTTTAAGCCAGGTATGGTGGGGCACACCTGTAATGCCAGCGGCTCAGGAGGCTGAGGCAGGAGGATCATGAGTTCAAGGTCAGCCTCAGCAACTTGGTGAGGCCCTAAGCAACTCAGTGAGACCCTGTTTCTAAATAAAATATATATTTTAAAAAAGGGGTGGGGAGATGTGGCTCACAGGTTAAGCACTCCTGGGTTTAATCCCCAAAATAAATGGGCTTTACCAAGCTACCATCTACTGAATATTCACTGTATGTTATGTTCTGATCCATCCCGTTTACCTACAGTGATGTGGCCCATAACGGCATTCTGGTCGGCAACGGGCTGCCTATCCTGTATTGGAGTTGTGCAGCTTAGGTGTGTAGCCGGCCGTACCACGTAGGTTTGTACAAGTCCACTCTGACGTTCACACAATGCCTAAATTAGCTAATGATACATTCCCAGACCGCATCCCTGCTGTTAAGCCATGCATGACTGTTAGGTATTTAATTTAATCTTTGCAGAGACTCAGTGAGGTTCCTCTTATTATCTCTGTTTTGTAAGAAGCTGAAGTTCAGAGGATTTATGTGTCTTATCCAGGGCCAGCTGGGTAAAGAGTGGTAGTGCTGAGACTTCAGCCCAGATCCAGCCAACTCTGCAGCCCAGGCTTTCCCCACAGGGCCTCCCACCAGGGCATATTTCTTCTCACAGATGTACATGCGTCCAGCCTGTCTGCTTTGGCTCTGTGGGCAACCTGCAGGTGGTCTTCAAACCTTATTCCATCATTTTTTTCTTTGAATACAATCTTTTGCGGGGGGGGGGGGTAATCAGGGATTGAACCCAGGAGCGCTTTTCCACTGAGCCACGTCCCCTGCCCTTTTTAATATTTTACTTAGAGACAGGGTCTCACTGAGTTGCTCAGGGTCTCCCTAAGTTGCTGAGTCTGGCTTTGAACTCGTGATCCTCCTGCCTCAATCTCCTAAATTGCTGGGATTATAGGCGTGCGCCACTGAATTTGGCTACAGTGATCTAATAATGTTTCTTTTGCTTTTTAAAACATCGTGTAGAGGCCACGGCCGTCGAAGGAGTCATCAAAGGCAGATTGTGCAATCATAGGCTTTCTTTCCTCCTCACCCATTACATCCTCTAGGCTCTCAGACCTGGAGAAGGAGGGACTGTGGTAGTCTGCGACTCTGCCCTTTTCTCCCTAGTCACCGTGGTTCTCCTGAGTCACCAGACATTTGACTCACACGGGGTTACAGCAAAGCATGTGTTCAGAAATCTCAAACCAGAGACAGCAGTGCCTAAAGACGTTTCGCCTTCCCACGTCCATCTGGTGGACAGCTGCAGCAGCTTTGAAATTTTACCTGAGGAATAGGCTTTTCAATTCCAGCAACTTCCCCAACTACCCTGGGTTTTTCCTTGGCTCTTCCCATCTGTGCTTCTAGATTGTAAATGCTCCAGGGCAAGGATTGGTTCTTTGGCACATCTTAACTACCATACAGGGTGGTGCACACCATACTTTAAAGATGGTACAACAACAATACAACCTTGTGCCTCAAATGCAGCCCCGGGTCTCGATCTTTCTCCAAGATATGCAGACGTGTATAGCCATGTATCTTGTAAGATCAGCTACTGAACTGCAGGCGAGAAGTGGTTTTTACAAGATGCATTTTGCTGTGTTCTTGCAAACTCGGAGACGGCATCAAGCATTACAATAAAATTGAACAGTTTTATGTAATGATTTTTTTGAGCTATATGTCATAAACTCTCACCTACTGGAAAATAATTTTGAGATTAAAACAATCCGGTAATCAATTGAGACTGGCCAGAATAGGAGAATTTAAACAGTGATATTCTCAGAGTGAACTTTACATTTTATTTTCTGGGTCATAAAGCTATTAAAATATTCTTACTACTGCCTGATGCTCCCTAACATAATTTATTTTAATATAAATTATTTCTCACCTATATTCTACTTTCATTGAAGTCTATTGTATTATCCAAGGCCATGGACCTTGAGTGAATTCCTTAGGTAAATTTCAGTTTCGTCTAAAATGAGAATGCATAGCAGAGAGTAAAATGGAATCACCTGCCTTCTCAAAAAGCTTCAGGAGCTTCTCAAACAACTATAAGATATTCTGATGTGATTATAGGAAAAAAAGTTATTTCTTAACAAACTTGTAAATGAAAGTGATATTCACTGACTTGTGGAATAAACTTCAGAGGGAAGCAAAGAGAAAAATATATGTTTTGTGAAAATAGGAATATTTGAGCCAAACATTTTAGTGCACGTTATGTGATACACACGCATCACCAAGGGTACAGTGTCATGTGTGTGGTCCCAGCTCCTCAGGGGCTCGTGGCTTCACCAGGAACCACAGGGTAGACTGGGGTGGGTGGCCCAAATGAGTTAGTTGTTGGGTGGGAAACCAGTTGGTCTCTTCCTGGACTGCAAATCCAGAATGTTCTCCATGTCTTTTCTCTCTTCACACGGCCTCAGGCTTGGGGACAGGGGGAGAAACATGGTGGATAATCCTTGTCTCTTAGGAACCAAGGGAACTGCACATCAAAGGCATTTGCTAAAAATGCACATCAAAGACAGTTGCTAAGTAGAGGCGAAGGTAGGAGTGAGGGTCAGTCCACAGTGTCAGGAGGTCAGCTGTGGGCAGGGCAGTTCGAGGTAGCTGGGACATTCTTTTCTTTAATGCTCTTGAGCTTATTCATAGAAGAGATGAGAAGCTGTGAGTGAGGAAGAAAGGAGGCAGCCTGAGGAAGGAGGAGCGGCTTGAATAAGGCCTCCAAAGCAATGAGAGCAAGCCAGCCCAGGGCCTGTCAACATCTGACGCACTTCGGGCTTGTGTTGTGCTCCTGTTGGGGATGGCAGAGGTCACATCACCCCTGTACCAGTGAAAGGTGAATTGCATGGTACATGATGCACCTTTAGCAGAATGGAGAAAGACTTCACCCCAGGTCTGTTGGCAGTTTTTGAGGGGAGTTGATGGTCGGCAACCACTTGGATTTTTTAGCCTAGGTGCCTCATAATGTCCCTACCCTTTGGCCTGGATTGAATGATACTTCCTCCTTCCTCTGTGTCCCCCTGTTTTCTCATTGTAAAGCCCTGAACTCTTGCTTCTGTTGATATTCTCTGGGGTTAGCTTTGGGATGGGTCAACCTTAACCTTAGTGCAGCATTAAGTAGAGTGGAATGAGGAGGTTGTTGGGCCTGACTTGCTCAAGGAGGAGAGCTGGTGGAAGGGTTTAGAGTGGATGTGGTAAGCAGTGGAAAGCTGCCTGGGTTCCCGAGGAAGACTGTCCAGCAATGAGTATGGCACTTGGTATGGTGGATGGGGAGAAGGCAGGAGAAGCAATGGCTCATTGGGCTATGAGCTGGAAATGGTCATCCTTTCTAGCCGCTGATCCTTTGGGTAATCTGACTTCTTCTGCTGCTCCTTCCTGTTCATCTAATCTAGAAGTTCTGTGTTTTCAGTGCATGCCAAATTCACTTGAGAGCATATTAACAACATAGACTTTAGGGTTCTCTCTGATTCAGGAGGCCAGAAGCAGGGTTGGGAATCTACATTTCCATTTGTTACCTGGGTGATTCTGGTGCATTTGTACTGAGGACCACCTTTGAGAAAACTGACCCCACTGGTTGTCACGATAGAACAACTTTTGTTCTTTTTGTCTTTTCAGCTGGGCCCTTCTTTCTGTTCTTATTGCCACTTACTGTCCTGACCCTTGGACGCTTCCCCCAGCCTTACCTCTCCCTATCCTGGTGGTGGTGAGCCCTGTTGCCTGCTCATTTATACCAGGGCACACCTCTCCAGCTCACAGCAGCCCATGGCTCAGAGGACCCCCTGTCCCCATCACTGGCCCTCGAGGTGCAGCTCAGTTCATCTTCTCTGGGAAACCTCTGACCTGACCTCCCCAGCTCAGTAAGAGCTCCTCTACCTGCTATTTCTATGACTTTTATTATGTACACTGCTGAATTCTTCTCAAGTACAAACTACCAGCTTATGGAGAGAGCGAGGGCCTACAGTCAGATGGCCTTGGGCTGCTGCTCACTGGCCCTGTGCCCATCTCCCTCCCCTTCACTCTTCCCCACTATGAATCCATCCTGCGGGTCTTGGTAAGGCTTCATCAAGAGAATACACATGAAGGGACTGCACAGTTCTAGTTCATAGAATGTGTTTAGGCAAATATTATTTCTCAATTTCCCTGTTTGCCCTAATCCCCAGCTGAACCAAAAGATGTTTTATGTTCTCCATCCTCAGAATGGAGCTTCCTGCTTGACAGGTAGTAATAACACAAGAAGGAGTTAACAGTGGTCATGGTAATGGTAGTGATAGTAATAAGAATTTGTAAGTACTTATAATATTCCAGGCACTACATATAATGTTACTCATTCAGCCTTCTCAATGAAGCTTTGAAGTAGGTGCCATTATTAGCAGCAGCTGGGAGAACTGAGGCCCAGAGTGGTTAAGTAAGTGGCCCAGGTTCACCTCACTGTGACCTTGTCAGTATTTGAACTCAGAAAGTCTGGCTCCAGCCTCTGTACTTCTACAGCAGTTAAATGTCAGACATGTGGAAGTAGAGGGAATGACAGAATCAATTCCTGTTTACTTAGCTTCCATGGCAATCAACAAATGGCCTTTGTGTGTGTGTGTGTGTGTGTGTGTGTGTGTACATGAGTGTTTCATCTGTACTACTACCTACTCCCCTGTCCCCATTTTGGATTATAATGAAGCAAATTTCAGATATCATATCACTTCAATGGAAATACTTGGTGAATACATTTCTAAAAGATGCCTTTTTCCCAATATAAACTCAATGCCATTATCCCACTTAAAAATATTGTTAGTTCCTTAATATCCAATATTCAGTTTGTGTTCACATGCAGTTCATTTGTTCAAATTGGGATTCAAACCAAAGATAACCTATTCTTAATAATGGTTTTTATTCTTCTTTATGACTGAGTAGTATTCCATTGTGTATATATACCACATCATCTTTAACCATTCATCTGTTGAAGGGCATCTAAGTTGGTTCCACAGTCTAGCTATTGTGAATTGAGCTGCTATAAACATTGATGTGGCTGTGTTACTGTAGTATGCTAATTTTAAATCCTCTGGGTAAAAACCAAGGAGTGGGATAACTGGGTCAAAAGGTGGGTCCATTCCAAGTTTTCTGAGGAATCTACATACTGCTTTCCAGGGTGACTATACCAATTTGCAACTCTACCAATGTATGAGTGTGCCTTTTACCCCACAGCCACACCAGCATCTATTATTGTTTGTGTTCTTGATAAAAGCCATTCTAATTGGAGTAAGATGAATAATATTATGGCATTTCCAGATAAATGGATGGAATTGGAGGTTATCATGCTAAGTGAAATATGCCAATCCCAAAAAAACAAAGGCCGAATGTTTTCCCTGATAAGCGAATGATGATATAGAATCTGGTTGATGGGGGTGGAGTTGTCGAGGGTGAGAGAGGAATGGAGGATCTTTAGATTATGTAGAGGGAAAAGAGAGAGGGAAGGAGTGGGGGTATGAAAAATGGTGGAATGAGACAGACATCATTACCCTATGTACATGTGTGATTAGCAAGAATGATATGAATGTTCATCATGCACAACCATAGAAATGAAAATTTGTACCATATATGTGTACAATGAATCAAAATGAAGTCTGTAAAAAAAAAAAAAAAGAAATGGAAAAAAATAATGGTTTTTAAAGCAGAGTACTTGAAACTTTTGTGCACTTCCTGTGTTTTATTCAGTATTTCTTGTGTCCACATTTTGCAAGGCACAGTTAGAGGGTGGTGAAAGGACCTGTCAGCTGGCTGCGGTGACTGATTGGATTCAGAGAAACAACCCCTGTTGGCTCATTTTGCCTCTCGGTTTGTTTGGGTGGATGACACATGATCGAGCTCCTGACAGAGACAGGGAAGATGGAAGGAAAAAATCACCCCAGGAAGACATGACCGGTATAGCTTGGGGTATGTAGTTAGACTCTTCAATCACACTCTGTCCTGCATGTCTGTTTTCTGCTTTTCATTCTATATCTCTGCCCTTCCACTTGCTTCTTCTTTCAATGGCATCTGGAAAGTCATTATGGTGTCTTCCCTTCCCCTTAAACAAAACAAACCAAAACAACAACAACAACAAAACTGGATAGAAACTTGAAGGATGTCCTAAATGATGACAGTGTCTTTGAGCCAAATAAATCAATATGATGGGGTAAATCCATTCATTTGGGGCATAATCTCGTTGGTGACAGATTTAAGGTTTAAGTTTATGCTTTTATTATTCAGCCCAGATCTATGTATTGAAAACATCTTGTCAAATGAGCAAGCATTCAGAGTAACTGGAAGAATTAAATTCTGTGAAATGTTTCTGTTTGCTTTGAAATCATTCATCTCTTTGTTTGGGGGACCTTGCCAACTTCAAAGTAAAGTATCCTGATTTACCTTGAACTTGATGGAATTTTTTTTTCTGTATTTAACCACGATCACACTTTAAATCTAGACAGAGAATCACAAGTATGTTATAAAAATCCACCACTGAAACCAAACCCGCTGCTGCAGACATGGGAGTTTCATCAAGTAGATTTAAGTTGTAACAGGCATAAGAAACAAGCAGTTTGGCTTTGGTGCCAACCAGAGGATTAGAATAGCAATTTGCTTATTTCAGCTGTTTTATAGGAACATTTATAAAGTTGACTAATTTTCTCCACACTTATCTTGCCAACTAGCATTAAGAAACAAGAGATGTAAGAAATAAATGTTTACTTTCTTCCTATCCAAAGAAGTGGTATTCCCTGCTCCAGCTTTTGCCTATCATCTTTTTCTTTGGTTAGAGAAATTATATCTGATTTATGTCTAAATAATTTTTCATGCTCATTTTAAGTTATTTTCAAAACCAAATCCTGAAACTACTAGATGTTCTTGGTGAGTTATTGAATCTGCTATGCTTTGAAACTTAGTTTCAGATATACAAGTTCTTATTTTTGAAAAATTAAAAACATTAATCTCTATATTCAGTGTTCTTTAAGACTGTGGTGGGATTGTGAGTTGCAGTCATAGCAAAGGGGACAGAACATGGAAAAGACCTGTTTACTTCCCCCTTTTAAAAAAGTTTTTACTCTATTGCTACTTTTTTTCCTTTTGTATTTTATTTAGCATTTTCATGTATACCAAAAGGATTTCTATGGACATTTAAAGTGTAACTTGGCAAAAGTGTAAATTCTAGGATGGTTTTTTTTGTTGTTCTTTTTAGATATACGTGACAGTAGAGCGTATTTTGACATATTATGTGCATGTGGAGTCTAAGTTATCTTATTAAGATCTCATTCATGTGGCTGCACATGATGTGGAGTTTACCTGGTGATGTATTCATATATGAACTAGAAACGTTATGTCTGATTCCATTGCTGCTTTATTGCCTTTCCTTCCTTTGTAGGCTTTTCCAGATTCTAGGTCACTAGTGCCATTATATATAACTATATATAACTCTGGTAAGCAAGATGACTGTTTGCTGTTCCCCAGACTCCTTGCTCTTGGCTACAGGTCTCCCTTGTATTTTTATATTAAACTATAAGTCACTGGTACAGGTAACTGCTGTGGTTCGGAGATGGTTTTAAGCGTGTTCCCCAAAGGTTCACGTGTTGGAAGCTTGGTCCCCATCGTAGCAATGTTAAGAGGTGGGGCCTGTGTTAACAAGTGAAATCCTGTCATTTGCTGCAAAATAAATGGAACTTGAGGACATTGTTAAGTAAGATAAACCAGACACAGAATTCTCTCACATGGGGATGCTGAAAAAGTTGATTTCAAAGTAGAAGAGAGTAGACTGCTACAACAGAATGACTACTACTCAAGAGTCAATAGTGACTACTTGAGTCTGGAAAGCTAGCAGGAGGAGTGATAAAAGGAGGCTGGGTAATGGGTATCAAAATGCAGGTAGATGGGAAAAATGAGTCCCAGTGTTCTGCAGCACAGTGGGGCGATTTTACTATGTAATAATCGATTATAGATTTCAGAAGAACTAGGCTCATTGCCCTGATTTGAGCATCACATCTTTTATGCATGTACTGAAATATCCCACTATCACACTGTAACCCATAAATACATGCACATGTCCATTTATTCCGTGTTAACTTAAAAATAAAAAAAAAAGTGAGAGCCTAGTAGAAGGCTTGCCTTGCTAGTCATCAAGCAAGCTCTCAGGAGAGATTAAGGTAGTTCCCATGGGACTCCAGTCACTCTCTGGCTTCTTTTCTTGCCATGTGATCTCTTCATCTCCTTCGTGCTTCTGCCATGATGCCATCCACCATGATGAGATGCAGGCAGTTGGGCTCTCAACAGAGCCTGCACTATGCTGTTTGTTTGGCCTTTTCATCTCCAAAACTATGAGCTACATAAACCTTTTCTTTTTAAGTTACTTATCTTCAGGTATTTTGTTATAGTAATAGAAATGGACTAATGTAGTAACATAACACATTTAAAATTTCATATGGAAATCAATCCCTGTTCACATCATCTGGAACCTTGGGACAAGTACCTGCTGATTTCAGCCCCACCTCAGGAATTCAGTTATATGAGTCAATGGATTCTCTACATTTATATGTGTGTGTGTTTGTGGTATTGGGGATGAAACCCAAGGCTTTGTGCATGCTAGGAAAATGCTCTATCAATGAGCTACATCCCCAGCTCAAAATTCTTTGTAATTTTTAAAGCTTGATTGGGGTTTCTGTTACTTGCAACCCAAAGCACATAAATGATCCTAATTGTAATGCATTTTATAAGAGACACGAAGAAGAGTGAGCAACTATTGAGCACCTGCTATGTACTAAGCACAGGGCTGAGTGTTTTCACAGACATATCCTAACTTAATTTTGCAGCTGGGCATCATTGTGCTTGTTCACCTGCCCATGCAGTTGCAAGGCTGAGGTAGGATTGGCATTTTATACCACTTAGTGCATTGTTGCTGGAGTTATGCTGAGTGTGGCTATTTCTGGGACCTCAATAGACTTTTACATGGCCCTGGGCACATGCCTCAGGGAGGAAGTACTATTTCTAGTTTCTGAGAAATAATCTCACTTCCACCCTAATAAGGTATCTAGGGTCACTCTGTGCATTCTTATTTGCTTTTCTGCTGACCTGTTTTTTTACATATGGTAGAAAATTGGGCCAAATACAGTGTTCTAACTATAATTAAAAGTTTTAGTGTTGAAACTGTAATTAAAAGTTACTGAAGATATATAGGCATGAATCTCCAAGCAAATGTTTATTTGGGAATATAATGGGACACATATGGATACCTGGATGACTTCAAGTGTGTTGGAAGAACAAAGGGAATGTCTGGGGTTTTATTCAGAGTGAGAAAAGTTTCACGGATTGTATTGAAAGGAAGCTCATTGGCACTCGCAGTGCCTTATGGGAGCTGGAGGCTCTGATTGGCAAGTGGCAGCAGTTTCTAAGTACAGTTCATCCTAAAGTCATAGCAGGCCATTGTGGTTTTTGGATTAGGTTTGGGAGACGGTTCCTGGATCAGGTGTTTGTGATTTGAATGTTTTCCCCTATGGCGTCTTGACTCTGTTTTAGTTGGGTATGACAGGAATAACTCCATTTTTCATAATCAGTTTTTGTATCTCCCATTGGCCAAACATAAGCAGACAGGTTTTTAGAACTCAACTGGCTGTAGTGCATTCTAGATGCATGGAGAGATTACTACTGTGGTGTTATATTGTTTTCTGAATCCCCCAGGGCTGTGCAATGGAGCTAGAGTTGTCTCCTTTTTCCTTTAGAGAAGGCAGGTGTCCAGTCCAGTGAGGCCTGAGGGCCCGGATTGGGAGACGTGGTGGTGGTGGTCCTTGGGCTCTGACCCTGGGACTGACTTCCCTGTTGGTTCTGCTCTTAGGGCTGGTGCACAGGGTTGGTCTGGCTCAGTCACTAGTCACTCTGTGTGGAGTTAGATAAAGGTATTTGAGGACTTCATGGAAATGTTGTCTGTGGGTTAAAATTAGCTGGGATAGAAAACATCTCTTTCATCCTAGGCCAATGGTTCATTGAAAAGAAATTAGTCATGTACTTCACTCTCAACTGAAAAGCAATAATTAAGGACCCTCCTGCAAGAATAGGGAATTGGTTATGGTTTCTGTGTCACTTGATCCACCATTAATTCATTTGGGAAAGTCACCATGGCAGGGGACACTGAATAAGAATACTATGCAATGCATTTTAAAAGGTCGTTGTTGTAACAGGCTGCTCTACATTTTTAGGAAATGATTTTTTTTTTTTTTATTAGCTGTGTGTAATTAAATAGTTCTCAGTTGTACCCTCTGGCTTTTAGATCCTTTCTAGGCTGGCCTTGGGGGAAACATGGGACTGGGGTGGGTGGGGGTCAGATCCCAGTGCAGTGGCCCAAGGACTAGGCTGAACTTCAGGCCTCCGCAGCTGGGTGGGAAGGGGGGCGGTGGGGCAGTGGAGGGAGGGGGATTTCAGTGGGAGCTGTTTGTGCCCAAGGGCTACAAGGGAGTAGAGAATTTGAAAGTCAGGATACAGAGGTGGAAAATGTGGTCCTGTAAAAATCACACCCACAGAACTTGTACAAATTTAGGGATGTTTGGCAGGAAAACAGCTGGACTTTTTTGCTTTTACTCATTCCTACCCCTAACTCTGCCTTGAGCGTGGAATCTCTGCTCACTGGTGTTGCCAGAGTGCAGCTCCTGTCAGGAAACACATGGGTTAGACAGTTCCTGAAGAGGCAAGTTCATTGTGTAGATCTCAAAAATCAGTTTTCAAAAACCCATATGGAAAGTTTATAAATAGGTAAATGTTTTGTGAAAATATCAGACTTCAATTTTGGGGAGAAGGAGGGTCTGGAAATATTTTGTTTGATGCTGGAATTTGGTGGGGCAGTGAAAAATTAATCTACTACTAATATAAAAAAATCTGTTACAACTTTTTTTTTTTTTTAAAGATATTTTGTTAGTTTCATTCTTTGCTGCTTTCTCTTGCTATGGCCCCAAACACCTGATTCCCACGTTTAGGTCTTCCTTTTCTGGTTTTCTTTACTGGGACTGCCCTGTTGCCCTGTCTGGATCATCCCAGTCTTTAAGGGTTAGTCAGTTTATCCTTTCCTCCTTGAAGCTTCCTCTGACATTTCTGGAGCTCTGTAATTTCTGCTCTTTTTTTTCCTGAGCAGGAACTACCAATTTTGGCTTGTAACCATAGCCATGATCAATAGAGAGATCTCCCTATTGAAATTAGCTAAGGAAAAGAAAAAATTACCAAATTTCTTAGAATTCCAACTCTTTAGTACCTTTTAAAAAATGTTTTTAAGATGTTGATGGACCTGTATTTTATTCATTCATTTATATGTGGTGCTGAGAATCGAACCCAGTGCCTCACACATGCTAGGCAAGCACTCTACCCCTGAGCCACAACCCCAGCCCCCATCTCTTTAGAATCTTATGACTAGTTTCTTATTGTGATTATATTTTTTCTCAGAATCTTTCCTCAGTTAAAGTGAAGATGAAGTAAACTTCATACAGATTATTCTTGGATGTGTTTGAGGTATAGTGATGTCTCCTTTGAATTTTACTTCTGCAGACCTAGTATCTTCTGCCTTGGCAAAATGTCATTCCTAGATGACTTTGGAAGATTGGTTGGCTATTAAGAATATTTTGCTAATTTGTTATCAAATTTAAATTATCCAGGGTGATAGTGTGCCTAAAATTTGTCACCTGAGATGGAAGTGGTTCAGTGAATTTTTAACATTGATGAGTTTAGTTCTTAAAAATCTAAGTTTAGTGTCAGTTCTTTTTCCACATCTCATACCAGCCAGCAAGAAGCCAGTCTAGACTAAAGGGCCTGAATCTCTTTCTGATTTTATGGGAACTTTTGTACGTTGTAACTTGATCTGTGTTTATAATGAGACCTATCAGAATTCTTTTCATGATTACTGAGCAGAGCCCTTAGGTCCAGAATAATCAAACGAGATCAATCTGCGTTTGGTGGTGGTGGTGGGGTTGTTGAATTACTCTTAAAAAGTTGTTTCTGGGGCTGGGGCTGTAGCTCAGAGGCAGAGTGCCTGCCTTGCATGTGTGGGGCACTGGATTCAATCCTCAGCAGCACATAAAAATAAACAAAATAAAGACATTCAGTCCATCTACAACAACAGAAAAAGTAAAAAAAAAAAAAAAAGTTGTTTCCCTGTAAGCTCATATACCATGGGTTTTTTTCCATAGATATTTTCAGATGTTCCTTAATCTCTATAATCCATCCTTTAAAGCCTTCAGCTAATATACACAGCATCCTGAATAAATCCAGTGACAGAAAATAGAGCACCAGAAACAATTGCTCCAGATTGTCCCAACAGAGAAATGGCAAGTGGGAGGTGGAGTTGGAATTCATCAAAATGTAGTGTTATAGGCAGAAGAGAACTTTGGTGTTCCTACAGGTCCCCTGCATAAAGAGTTTGACCAAAGCAGTAGAAAGAACATGAGAATGTGCTGTCACAGATCCTGGCATGAATGTGCTTCCCCAACCCGTGACCCGCTGAGCCTCCTGGGTCAGTCATTTGACCTAAGGTCTCAGCCTTCCCTTCTGTAGAATGGCCACAGCAGTGTGATTTGCTTCGCAAGGGAATGTATGCTTTGAATTTCAGTTTTAGACATGCATTGTGCATTTATTATCCACCCACCCATAGTTAGCTCTTACTCTATGTCCCATATTACAATGGCGGCTGAGGATCTTGCCTCAGGAAGCTTTGGGTTCATGGTGGGAGAGACACTGACCTTTAAGATCCAGGATGACACAGGCAGTGGAAGCCGACCAGGGGCCCTGGGAACCCGTCAGTGAACTGTGAGTCTTCGCATGTCAGGGCTGGAGTGATAGGAAGGATGCAGGGAGTAAATGATCTTTAGAGTGTGATGCCATAGTGTGGCGAGGAGGAAACCCGTGTGCCTTGAAGCAGACCACAGCTGATTGGAGTATCATCGCTTTTTCTAAACAAATGTATGATCCTCAGGTGGATGACTTATTTTTATTTTATTTTATTTTTTAATCTCAGCCTTTTCATTTGAAAATGGGCAAGTCCAAAATCATGGAACAGTTATTGGCAATTAATTTTTTTTTTTCATACCAGGGATTGAACCCTCGGGGTGCTTAACCCTTGAGCAGAAATTCCCAGCCCTTTTTTCATATTTTATTTAGAGACAGGGTTAAGTTGTTGAGGGTGACCTTGAACTCATGATCCTCCTGCCTCAGCCTCCTGAGCTGCTGGGATTACAGGCATGCACCACCACACCCAGCAACCAATGGGTTTTAAATGTACTAATTAATCAACATCTATCTGTTTTCACCTCCTTCCTATTAACAGCCTTCACATTATTACTGTAGTCAAAAGAGCTCTGAGATCCACAGATTAGTAGTTCTGGCTCTGGTACCAACCCACTGTGCCACCAGGGCCCCAGAGTACACACAGCCTTCTCTGGACCTTCCATTGGGATCCGTGAGAGGAAAGATCTGGGTTGAGTTGTTTCTGCTTGTTGACTGGGTGAGTAATGTTGCTCCAAACTTTCATGTACAAGTCTTTGTGTGGACGTATGTTTTTCCTGGGTATTTGCCTAGTGGTGGAATGACTGGATCAGATGGTAACTCTGTGTTTAATCTTGAAAAACTGCTGGACTGTTTTCCAAAGTGGCGGCACCATTTTACAACCTCAGTGGCAATGCCTAAGGATTCTGATTCCTCCACATCCTCCCCAACATTTGTTACTGTCCCCCATTTTAATTTTAGCCACCTTTTGGGTGTGGAGTGGTATGTCACTGTGGTTTTGATTTGCATTTTCCTGATGACTGGAGATGTTATCTTTTCATATGCTTATTTTTCAATGTACTGTAGTCTTTGGAGAAATATGTTTTCAACTCCTTAGAGAGTAGTGATTCTTAGATGATGGGATTGATTTTCACTCTCTGAGGCTTCTTGGCAGATCTGGTTCTTCAGG
The DNA here is from genome assembly GCA_020662805.1 of Glaucomys volans. NCBI lineage: Eukaryota > Metazoa > Chordata > Mammalia > Rodentia > Sciuridae > Glaucomys > Glaucomys volans. The sequence continues at coordinate 84,757 of JAJEJO010001612.1, read as the reverse complement.
TTGATGAATGTGATATTGGCAGAGGGACACCCAGTAGAAACAGTGACTTGAGGACCACTAGAAATCAGTATGTATCAATGAGGTACTATGTTAGTCAGAATAAGCTGTATTTTGCTGAAGTAACAAACAATCCCAACATCTCAGTAAACCTTGTTCCTCCCTCGTTCAGAGTTTGTGATCCAGGATATTACAATGTTGTGGCTCTCTTCTGCTGTCCAAGAAGGCTGGAGGTTGTTCAGGTGATTTTCATTGCCTCAGCCATTGGCAAGGCTCAGGTTGTGGCACGGCTCAGTGGTAGAGCACTTGCCTAGCATGTGTGAGGTTTTGGGTTGGATCCCCAGCACTGGGGCAGAAGGAAAAAAAGAGCAAGCAAATTGGGTGTGGTGGTACATGCTTATAATCCCAGCTACTCTGGAGGCTGAGGCAAGAGGATCACAAGTTGATGCCAGCCTGTGCAACTTAATATGACCCTGTTTCCAAAAAACAAAAAAGTTGGTGATGTGACTCAGTGGTAGAGTGCCACTGGGTTCAATCCCCAGTACTGAGTGGAGGCAGGTGGAAGACCCAGTTACAAGGCTTCATGCAGTGGAGAGAAATCCAACTAGTGTAGCTTTCCATGTCCCAGAAGAGAACTGATTTTAATGAGCACCAGTGACATCTGTCCTAGTCACCTACTCTTTCTCTCTGCAGGAGTCCCAGCCTCATGAAGATGAAAAGAGGGAAATGACATTCAATTTGATATTTTACAACGTTTTTCGAACATATCCTGGTTGGCCCAGTGAAATCACAGAATTTCACTTGGGGACATTAAGATTGATCTGGAATGTTTGCTTCTAATTTATTAACCTAAGCAGGTTCAGCAAAACTTCCAATGAGTTATCTTTTCTATCTTTTGTTTTGTCATTTCTAGAAATCATTTTTCTGAGTACCTGAGTACCTTTGTTTGTTGTGTACTGGAGATATGGGATTAATCAGAACTCATGCATGTCAACTGGGAATCATGCTGTGAGCGAAGGTGTAGCACTTTAATAGCAGGAGAGGCTCCTGGGAGCAGAGGAGCAACTCCTGGAGTGGCCTCAGAGTGAGAGGAGGCAGGGCTGGGGGTATAGCTCAATTGGTAGGGTTCTTGCCTCGCAAGCATGAAGGCCCTGGGTTCAATCCCCAACACTGCAAAAAAAAAAAAAAAAAAAATCAGAGTGAGAGGAAGCAACCTGGGCATTTCCTTTCTTAAAATTGTAGCAAAATATGTTTACTATTTATCATTTTTACCAGGCTTAAGCACACAATTCACTGACATTAAATGCATTCACGAGGGCACGTGACCCCTCATCAGGGTCTATACCAAGCCTTTTTCATCATCCCCCACAAAAATTCTGTACTCATTCAGCAATAGCTGCTCTCCTGAGCTCCCTCAGCCCCTGGCATCCTCTATTTCTATGGTTTTGCCTGTTCTCAGTACTTTACATAAGAAGAATCATACAATATTTGTCTTTCTGTGCCTGGGTTCTTTCACTAAGCAGAATGTTTTCTGGGTCCGTCCATGTTGTAGCATATATCAAAATTTTATGCATTTTTGTAGCTGAATACTATTCCATTGTATGGTCACATTGTATTTTGTTCATCCATTTATTGGTTGATAGACACCTGGGTTGTTTCTAGCTTTTGGCTATTGTGAATAAGGCTGCTATAAATAGTGGCACACAAATATCTGTTTCAGTGGCATTCATTTCTAAAAGTATGTATTATGAGATACATTGTTGCTGTCTTTCCGACCGCGGTAAGACGCGACACAAGGTTGTTGCTTTTAACACACTTTATTCTAGCACCTAACACATGTTACACAGCTGCTGTTAATGGCGTCCCTCATGGCGTCCTCTTGGCATTCTCCTGGCGTTCTCTTGGCGTTCTTCTGGCGTTCCTCATGGCATTCACCGACGTTCTCTCGTGGCGTTCTCTCTCATGGTATTCTCTTGGCGTTCCTCATGGCGTTCTTCTGGTGTTCTCCCTGGCGTTCTCATGACGTTCTCCTTGGCGTTCTCATGGCGTTCTCATGGCGTTTCTCATGGCGTCCTCATGGCGTTCTCTCTGGCGTTCTCCTGGCATCCTCATGGCGTCCTCCTGGCGTTCTCCCATGGTGTTCTCCCATGGCGTTCTCTCATGGCGTTCTCTCGGCGTTCTCATGGCGTTCTTCACGGCATTCATCATGGCGTTCTCATGGCATTCTCTTGGCCTTCTCATGGCGTTCTCCCGGCGGTCTCATGGCGTTCTCTCTTGGTGTTCTCTCATGGCGTTCTCTCATGGCGTTCTCTCTTGGCGTTCTCCCAGCGTTCTTCACGGCATTCATCATGGCGTTCTCTCATGGTGTTCTCTTGGCGGTCTCTTGGTGTTCTCCTGGCGTTCCCTCGGCGTTCTCCCGGTGTTCTCCCTCTTGGCGTTCTCTCTCACTACCCCCCTCCCTAGTCCTTATATACGTGCTCCGTGTCATCAGGTCGGGTGGATGCTCAAGCCAATCAAATATCTACTTCCGTGGTGAGAGCGACTTGTTTACTACAAAATAAAACCGCATTGCTAATCTGCCAGCCACCATCTTAGCATAGAGGGGCGGGGGTACCCGGAATACCCCGACAATACATACTCACTGTGGATCACTGGAAATTATAATTAAAATAAGAATAACAATTTTTGGATTTAGGGACAATTTTACATTTGAAAAAATGACATATTCAATATCATGTTCTTTTTTCTCTTAACATTATGTTGTGGTTATGAGAATTGCTAAACTATTTTAATGACCAAAGAAGATAAATTTGTGGGTATGTAATAATTTGTTATTTCATTTGTTTTAGGTCTTTTTGAGATTTATTATAAATTACATTGAGGTGAACATATATATATGCACAGATATACAACAGGATGAATCTGTTGTTTACTTGGAAATGAAAATCTCTGCATCTAAGATATGATCATTTTAATGTGCTTGTCACAAGTGATCAGATTACTTTGTCAGAGTTTTGTCACTGCCAAATGGCAGGGTAGGAGGGACCCTGTTTATTTAAAGCAACATGGTAATGCTCTCTCAAAACTGCCTAGGTTTTGAAGGTTTTGTCCCTGACTGCTGCCGCGCCCCCCCCCCCCCACACCCTCCTGTGGATGGGTGGAGTCTGGCCGATAATGGAGGGGTGGGGCCCATTTGTTTGTAGGTCCTCTCAGCCCTTTGTTCTGCTTCTGCCTCCTTCACCTGAGTTACACACGTGTCTGTCAACATGTCTCCTTCTTTGCAGACATCTTCACTTTGGAGAGAGAAGCATGTGATCATTTTTTGAGAAGCACTTGAGAATCACTGATAGTTTTAGCCAGGGTTCTCCAGAGAGGCAGAACCCAAAGGATGTGTGTGTGTACGCGCACAACACACACACACACACACACACACACACACACACACAGAGCAGGCCAACCTGGAGACAAATAGTTGGTGCTGCAGCCTGAGTCTGAAGGCACTCTGTTAGCAGAATTTTCTCCTCCTTGGAGGTCAGCCTTTTCCTTTTACAGCCTTCAGGTGGTTGAAGAGACCACCCCCATTATGGAGGGTAATCGGCTGGACTCAAGTCTATTGACTGAAGGTTAGTGTCATTTAAAACATGCCCAGTGAAATCCAGATGGGTATTTGGCCAAATAACTGGGTAACTGTAGTTAACACATATACTTAGCCATCATGCCAATCTAAAAAGTTTGGGTACCAGTGACTTTAAAGTTCTACATTTTGTAAATGCAAGCATTTATTTTTTTAAAAAAACACGAAACTATTTTTCCTGACAGCCACTTGAGGGCACTGTGAACACAGGAAATGGAAGCTCTGGCCTAGCTGTCTCTTTTCGAATAACCAACAATCGCATGGCAAGAAACCTTAGGGAATTTCTCCATTCATGTCCTTAATTTTGCCATTGAGAAAGTCCCTGTCACTGAACACAGGGTTGCACTGCAGGGTAAACTAATGATCGAGTTTGGAACAAGAACTGTGGCCTTCTCACGCTCTTCCTGTTTTGTGGCACTCTATGTTAATAATTTAGTGGGATAATTTGAAATGTATCTGAGTCATTTTGGTTATGTTACATATGATGAAGTATCACCAATGTATTTGTTATGCAAATTTCACACGCGAAAATTACATGAAACTTTTTAGCATGAATTACAGAATGATCAACTTGCAGGATACCCAGATTTTGTCGGTATTGTGTGCAGAGCTAGTTTTGAGGAACACTCTAAGGATCTCGTTTATTTTTCTTTTTTTTTCTTTTTGTAAAATATTGACTGCAAGTCACACAAAGAGTCATGTGGCACATGAAGAATCATCATGCAGATCCCCTTCTTCATGGTGTGTGTGTGTGTGAGAGAGAGAGAGAGAGAGAGAGAGAGAGAGAGAGAGAGAGAGATGGTTGGCAGCAGAGGGCACTAGAGGAAAAGGGAATGCAAAAAAATAATGATACATGAATAATTGTTCTCTGCTGTGTTGTAAAAAGGAATCTGATCATTTCACTTTTGGAATCAAGTCTTTCACATCTATCCTGGAATGTTCTAATACCTTACCATTACAAATAATCAATGGGCATGAAGGGTTGAATTTTTTGAGAATGGGTGAATGATTTAAAATAGTGATTCTTATCTCTTTGGAAAATACTGTGTTCTTTCAAATATTCTTTTCTTGTAATTTTACAGACAATTCTCAGTATTTAAAGGGTCAATTCTTTCTGCTGTTTTTGTCCCTTTCTTCAGGTGGCTGACTCAGGTTGAGTCTGCCCACCAGGGGGCAAGCGAAGAAAAGCAGAATCGTTCTGACCCCCCCACCCTTTGCACTGCAAATCTACCGCCTTCCTACCACACCTACAGCAACCTCAGGGTTTACCAATGCGCACGTGGGTGTGTGTGTATGTGTGTGTGTGTGTGTAAGGGCGGGTGAGGGAGAGAGAGCACACACCCCATGGGAAGTGGGGGTGGTTGTTTGCTATATTTTCCTGCATAAACTAGCCACATTTTCTCCCCAGCCTCTTAGAAATCTTTTAGAAATGATTAGAACACAAGTAACAGTTTCAGTAGAAAATTTATGGCTGTGGGGCCTACCTAGTGTGCACGTTTTATTCTTGCCAGGGACCTTGAGACTTGGTCATTATCTATTTATTTGACTGCAAAAAAATGCTTAGGAATGTGGTTAGTGTGTTAGAGACGTCAAAGACTGTAGATCTGTGGAGAGTTTTCATTGTAATATGGGTTGTGTATCTCTTATCCAAAATGTGTGAGCCTGGTGGTGTTTTAGATTTCAGATTTTCTTGGATTTTAGAATATTTGAGTGTACATAATGAGACATCATGAGGAGGGAACGTGAGTTCAAACAGGAAATTATTTATTTCATATGTGCTTTATGCACAGCCTGAAGGTAATTTTATACAATATTTTTAGTGAACCTTTTTATTTTATTTTTTTATTTTCTGATGGTACTAGGGATTGAACCCAGGGGCACTTTACCACTGAGTCACATTCCCAGACCTTTTATTTTTTATTCTGAGATAGGGTCTCCCTAAGTTGCTGAGGCTGGCCTTGAACTTGTGATCCTCCTGTCTCAGCCACCTGAGTTGCTGGGATTATAGGGGTGCACCATCATGCTTAGATGGTGCACCTATGTTTTGACTGTGATCTGTCATATGAGGTCACATTTGGAATTTTCCATTTGTGATGTCATGTCATCGATCAAAAAGTTTCAGATTTTGGAACATTGCAGAATTTGGATTTGTGCATTAGAAATATCCTGCTTTTTTATTAAATAATCAGAAACCTCTGTAGCATGCTGGGTCCTTCCCCACTCTGTAGTGCTCAACCTGCTTATTATTATTATTATTATTATTTTTATTATTATTATTATTGGAACCCGGGATTGAACTCAGGGGCGCTTAACCACTGAGCCACATCCCCAGCCCTATTTTCTATTTTATTTAGAGACAGGGTCTCTCTGAGTTGCTTAGGGCCTCACTAAGTTGCTGAGGCTGGCTTTGAACTCGCGGTCCTCCTGCCTTAGCCTCCCGAGTTGCTGGGATTACAGGCGTGCGCCACCACACCTGGCTCTGCTTATTATTTTAAAGTGCTTATTATTTATAAGTGGCCTTGCTCACTCTTGTTGACCATCTAGAGAAACTTCTTAGAATAAGTAAAAAATGTAGAAAATAGGGGTAACAAAAAAAAAAATACAGACCTAATTAAGGCATTCCAAAATATATACCAGATGATTGTAGAGAACAACCCTGTTTTAAAAGTTTATTATTGGTGAACAATGCAAACAAATACAACGTTGACCTTGCATTAGTCAAGATATCGAAGAATAATGGGTAAGATAAATACTTACACTGGAGTGGGGATTTTATTTTCCCACGAAGCCATATGGTTTCAAGGAGTCATTTATATGGAAAAAGTTCTGACGGTGGAACCATGAGCACTGGCATTGCTTTCAGCTGTATTCTTGCCAGAGTGCAGCTTATGTAATTAATTTCCTCATATAATCCCTGTTAGAAAAGTTAGATGGATAATGAAACCACTTGATCCTTTCATGATCATTATGACGAATATTCATTAAAATATAGCACACAGGTAATTCCCCATTTCCCTAGCAGTTTGTACCACCTTTATTGATTTGAGTCTTGAAGAAGGCAGTCTTGTTATTGGCTGCCCGAGGCATTCAGCAAAACTCAGTCTTTGTAAGAATGTATGAGAACTGCTGTTTCTAGATGAAACCCAGCCTGTATCAGTTTACTGGTTCCATACGACATGACTAAACTAATTTTTCAGATGCTTTGAATGGAGTCGAGCAGACTATTGCTTTACTAAAAAAGCAAACATGAAAACTCCAAGCCTTACAGTCAGCTCCTATCAATTTCCCTTTAATTACCTCCTGAAGTACCTGTTAATGACTCATTAGTTATAAAAATAAATTATAGGTGCTCTGCAGCCTTGTTTGTAGTTTCTTTAAAGTTTTTGATTTGGCTACCACCCGGCAAATGGGTGTGTGGCAGTCATACAGGAATGTGAGTCCAATTGCTTTGTAATTTTATATATTTAATAAAGGGTACGACAGGGCAATGTGCAAATGAGTTAAGCTGAGGTGGAGGAAAGTGCTTTAGTACAAACATCACATCTTATGACAAACCACGCCGGCTGCTTATGTTCTGTGACACGACATTTTATGCTTGGGAAGTAAGACTGATTGGTTTCCAATCCTGTTTGGGGTGGTTTTAGAGCATAATGGTTCCTTTTTTATATGTGACCTTTGAACGTTGCTTGAGGTCCTAGTTTCCTGACACGGGTAAAAGAAGTCACAGTGACTTTCAAACTTTTTTTTAAAAACTTTTTTCAAATAAAATGGCATCTGAATGTATATAAGGATATGGACAAAACAAGTCTTTGGGGGAGGCTGTCTCCCAAATGGACATCACCTGGACCTGCAGGACTTCTCAGAACTCTGTGTGGACAACCCTAAAAGAGAAGAGGGCATAACTCTGCATCTGTGTAATACTATGTCCACTCAATTTTTTTGCTTGTTCAGTCACATTTGCATACAGAACCATGTGTAGTTTCATGGGAACTGAATTTTAGATAAGGGATCATCAAACTTTTTTATAAAGGACTAGATAAGAAATAATTCTGAGGGCTGGGGTTGTGGCTCAGTGGTGGCATGCTCACCTAGCATGCGCGAGGCCCTGGGTTTGATCCTTAGTGTCACAAAAAAATAAAGGTATTGTGTCCACTTACAACTAAAAAATCTATTTAAAAAAAAGGAAATATTTTTGACTCTCTGGACCAGATTGTCTCTGTCACAACTGCTCAGCTCTGTCATTGTGGTGCGGAAGCATCCATGGACAACATGGAATTGAATAAGTCTGATTCTGTTCCAATAAAACTCTATTTATGGATACCAAAATTTGAATTTCACATTATTTTCACATGTGATGAGATAGTGTTTTGATTTTTCCCAGTGATTTAAAAATGGGCAAGCAGTTTTTAGTTCATGGGCAAGATTTGTGAGCCATAGTTGATTGGCATTTGCTTCAGGTCATTCTATATAGGATATTACTTCTGAAAAAATAAAAGAAGAGGGATGTAAGTTCAAATTAAGGTGTTTGTAGTCAACTTCAGCTTCTCTGACAATCTCTTTCCTTTCCTGAGACTTTTCTGAGACTACTATATATGTCTGCTTCGTGTCTCAGAGACTGCTAATTCCTGAAGCAAATGTTCTCTTAAGTACTTTGTGTTAAGAGACAGTTAAATATAGACCAGGTCTATAAGACATTGACCTAGGTTAAAAACCAGCTAAACTCCAGAGTGTAAAATTACAAAGTTGTTATTTCAGATTTAATATTTGATTTCTCCCTAGTGTCTTATGCTTCCTTCCTAATAGAAATTTTCTAAGGAATAGATGTCAAAACCCAGAACAGAGAAATATGAGCCTTGGTCTGGTAGGTTTCTCTGCCCTGCCCCACCCATCCATGTCACACCAGAGCACAACAGAACTGAGAAAGCATTAGGAGAGAAGGAGCTATAATTAACAAGTGCCCCAGAGGTAGACACAACATGAAATACTGAAATCAGTTCATTGAAGGAGCTATTTTAGGCCTCGTGTCCTGTAATTCTTCTCTTAGCCATTCCTGGAGTTCTCCACCCTTCTTTCAGAGTTGTAGGGGTGGGTGAAAGATGGATAGGATGGTGTGGGGGTCACCTGGCTTCCTTCGCTATCCTTATCCCCCTTCCTCTCACAGGCTACCACTGGAGAAGAGAATTCTGGGAGCATGCCAGGCATAAAGTGTGGTGTACTTGGTGATATTGAGGCAGGACAGCCCCCAAATGAAGCAAAGGTCTGGCTGTCTTGGGAGTTTCCAGTGAGAGCTCAGATAGATGGAGCTGAGTCGGGCTAAAGAAATGAGGCATGGAGGAAGATGGTGGCTGGAGGCCCTGGCCTTTAAAGCAGAAGTGATGGATACTTGGGTTCCACTCTAGGCTCTTGGGCCTGGGAGCTGTGTGAGATAATAGATCATTCAGGAAGTGTAATCTGATAACCTTTCAAAGATTTATTGCAAAAACAGGAAGTAGGAAAACTAGGATGCTGTGTTCACGACACAGATCTGCATGAGCAAGATGTCTGTGGGTCTCAAGGGGGAATAAATGGAGGAGAGAATTTTGAGAGACAGTAGGGAGAATTTGGTGACAGGTGAACATGAAGAGGGAACAAGAGGTGCTGGCCTGGAATGATGCCATGTTGTTCTGTTTTTCAGGTAAAGTAGTTTGACAGTTTGGAAGGAACTTTGTCCTTGAAGTCTTGGGTGGAGGGATCTAGATTTCCTAGACCTCTTGATCTCCTAGACCTTAAGATATTTTTCATTTGTCCATTCACTCATTTGAGGAAGCAAGAAATATTTATGGATCATTTATTATTTTAATAGGGTCTCTAGAGAATGCAGGAGAGGCTGGCCCGCCCTCCGAGAGCTCACAGTTTGGAGGGGCTCGGACATATAGGCAGGCAAGGGCAGTACAGTGTGGTAAGTGCTTAGGGGCACATGGGATGGGCATCTTAAAGGCTCCCGCTGGTTGGTGATGAAGCCTAGGCACAGGCCCTGTGTGAGTGAGTCAGTCAGAGGAGAGGTGGACTATGGAAAAACTGCCCTGAGGAAGCTGGGGAGGGGGTGGAGTCCAAGATTCAGAGGCAAGGCTGTGGGGCTGGCGCAGGGAGAGCCAGAGCTTCCAGTGTGAGAGGGATGAGCATGCGATGAGGGCAGGCAGGTGATTAGTGGTCACCTCAGTGAGGGCCTCTGTGCCAGGAATGGCCCATCTTTTTTGATCATGTTCCAAAGAATGGAAAACACTATACATATGGATCAGTATGCGCACGCCAGCGTGCTTTAGGACCTAGAACGCACCATGCATAGGACATGTATAACCAAAGACAAAAGTAATGCTCTTCGTATGTGCAATGTATTCCATCATTTTATATTCCATTCTCTTCTTCCTTTTTTTTTTTTTTTTTTGCCATTAGTGCTAATTGCCAACCAACTAAATCAATCTCATGCCTCCTATGGATCATGATACACAGTTTGATAAACACTGTTTTATGCGTTGCATTATAAAGAATTTGAATACTCTCATGGCATCGAGGAACCATTAGGACTTACAACCAGGGTGCACACTTCCATTTGTGTCTTTTGGAATGGTCACTCTGATTGGATGAGAAATAGGTGGATGGAGACCAGATAGAAAGAGACCAGCGAGGAAGCAGTTGTAGCATCTGGCTGGGTGGAGGTGGTGGTGAAGTGAGGTGGTGGTTGTGAGGATGGAGGTGGGTGGACACAGCTGAAGTTAGGAAGGAGCCAGGAGGGCCTGGTGTGTGTGTGTGTGTGTGTGTGTGTGTGTGTGCGCGCGTGCGCCCACAGAAGGCCGTGTAAACGCATGCTCATGTTCTATGGGAGTTTCCTCTGTGAGTTTCAGTGTCTCTATCTAGCCTGTGGCAATAATGCAGTTCTCCATTCCTGGATTTTCATGAGGTTCCCAAGATGACAGGATAGGTGGCCTTGTCACCCTCCCCTGTCCTGGACAGGATGACTTCAAGTGTGCAGAGGTTTCTTTAACTGCACAGAAAAATAGAAAAATGACAATACTTCATGGATTAGTTGTGAGGGTTAAATGAGATGATATCGGCAGTGCCCCAAAGTAAGTGCTCATTGAGTGGCATCTAGAAAGTTCATGGGGTTGGGTGCAGTGGTACATACCTGTAATCCCAGTGACTTAGGAGGCTGAGGCAGAAGGTTTGCGAGTTCAACACCAGCCTCAATAATTTAGCAAGGCCCTAAGCAACTTAGTGAGACCCTGTCTCAAAAAAAAAAAAAGGTTGGGAATGTGGCTCAGTGGTAAAATGCCTCTGGGTTCAACCCCCAGTCCCAAAACAAAACAAAACAAAAACCCCCAAAACTAGAAAACTCATGGTGTTGCAAAGGTAACCCCAAAATGCCAGACTCTTCCCTTTTGAATTTTTTTTGCTAACAGCAGATATTTAAATCATTAAAAATCATTCTTACTACTCTTTTCTGCTCAGGCTGCCATGACAATAACATACCACACTCTGGGTGGCTCACACAGCAGACATTTATTTCTCACTGTCCTGTGGAGGCAGGCAAGTCCAAGAACCAAGGTGCTGGTCACCTAGTTCCTCATGAAGCCCCTCCTGGCTTGCAGAGGGTCACCTCACTGTGTCCCAGGAGCTGGAGAAGAAGCGCTCTGGCCTCTTCCTCTTGTCACAAAGGTACTAATGCCATCGCTAAGGCTCTGTCCTCATGATCTCTGTCTACCTGGGCACCTCCCCAAGGCCTACCTCCAAAAGCCATCACCCTGGGGGTTCACGTTTCAATGTGAATGACATGAGCTTCAGCTATAATACTTTCGAATTTCTTTATTTCCATTTTCATAAAAAGCAGAATCGGAGCTAATACACTCAGAGGATTGTCGCATTCTTGTATCTGCTTTTGCCAATGCCCTGAATCATTTGATAACAAAAAGTCAGAACTCCACTTATCTGTTTCTGAATGGAGCATCAGGTTTTAGAGACAGGAAGGGGGCTGAAAAGAAGATCTGCAAGTGGCACACACCTGGAAACTCAGCAACTGGGGACAAGGGGACAGGGGATTACAAGTTTGAAGCTGGCCTCAACAACTTAGTGAGACCCTGTCTCAAAATAAAAAATAAAAAAGGACTGTGACTCAGTGGGAAAGCACACCTGGGTTCAATCCCCAGTACCAAAGAAGGAGAAGGAGAAGGAGAAGGAGAAAGAAGAAAAGGAGAAGGAGGAGGAAGAGGAGGAAGAGGAGGGGGGGAGGGGGAGGAAGAGGGGAGGGAGGGGGAGGGGGAGGGGGAGGAGAAGGAGGAGGAGGGGAGCTCACCAATTCAAATGCAGCCTGAAATGTACTTCTTCTATCAGTAAATACCCGTGAAGAATTTTGCATCTTACGACTTGTCATCTCTTCCTCCCACCCAGCCACCCCAAGCCCAGTGCTCTATTCCCACAGCAGAAATGGCTGTTGGCAGTTGTGTAGCGTGTTTCATAAACATTGAATCTGTTCTTTATGTCAACCCTGTCAAGTCAGTAGGCAATGCTGTCATAGTGTGACCTCCACTTTAGAGATCAAGGCCAGAAGTGTGGGGAGCTGGGGATCCTGGCCCAAGATCACATCACAAGTTAGCGGCAGAGCTGAGATTGAACCCAGGCCTGCGGCTGAGGGTCTATGTAATTGTCACATCACGCAACTTCCTACAGCCTCCTGGGTGGTGAAAAGTGCTTGTCTGAACCTTATCTTAGAGGCCAGATAACAAAGTTTCCTGTTTCAGCTTCCTGCATCCCTGCCAGCTCTGTCATATTTGACCTTCTTGCTATTTTGTGTCTCAATTTAAGTGTTTTGGAAATGGGGTTGGGATAAATCCTTTTTCCTTTTCCTAGGGAAACGTTGCCTTTCTGGCACAATCCTAAATTCTCTAGGATGTTAGAAGCAAACTTCTCATGGTTAGGAAATGGCAACTGATTTTTCAGTGTAATTGTAACTGTCCAGATACTTCTGAAATGTGATTTGACTTTTTTGAAATGCTCTTTGAGACAGAAACATGTGCAGGAGAATGAAAAACAATGGCTGATAGAAAAACAATAAAAGTGATAAAGCAAGAAATGAATAAGTCATTCTCTAAGGATAGTACATATTCAGGATTTGTATTTAGGTCTCTCTTAAGAATCATCTTAAAAATATCTTCACAGGTCTGAATAGACTTATTTTTCTAGGCTGCAGTTGCACAGAGCATTTGAAGTGTTGGAATTGACTTTGTAGAAGTTCTTCCTTCTGACCCAGTGTTACCCCATCAAAACTGGGGATGAGGTGTCTGAGCCTTGGGTGGCAACTGGCTCCTGTAGTTCACTTTGTTATGAGGAGAGATGGAGGGAAATTCTGGTCGCTTTGGTTTTCACAAGCTGGGAAGCAGGGCCACGTACAGCCTCCTGTTTTCCTAGAGGTTCTAGTCCCTTACCAAGGATAGATATGGGTCCCCAAGCATTGCTGAAAATTCCTGAGGGTAGGAACTCTGGGGTAGCTCTTGTCCATGTTCCCAGTCCTGAATTTTAACCTCAGCTCTGTCACTCACTGCTGCTTCAGAACTGTGTGTCTTTCGTTTCCCTTATGTATGAATCAAGGATGATGTACTCCAACAAGGTTTGAGGATTAACAAGAAGAGTTTACGTGTTTCCTAGTACATGGCGTACAGTAGGTGTTTAATAAGGGGCAGTTCACTTTCTTCCTCCTTACCATTTCTCCTTCTGTATGGTTCTGGGATTAAATAACCCTTGAGGACAAAGGAGGCCAAAGACTCCAGAACAGGCCAGTGATCCGGGAGTGTGGGATTCAGGGGCCTCAGCCTGCTGAGGCCAGACCTGTCCATTCCTGCCTTCTGAAAGAGGCTGGATTTAGTGCTGGAGCCAGGAGAAGCCACTGAGTGAGCAAGAGACCTGTTACAGAAGTAACCACCTGTATCTGAGCCACCCCATTCTCCACTGTGAAAACACCCATTGGAGTATCCACTAGTGATGAATCTTAGTAGCATCAATTTACAGGCTTAGGACATTCTTGACTACAGTTGCTTATTTATTTATCTTCTCCATGTCACTCGAAGCTCTATGAGAGAAGCACCATGTTAATTTCATAGAAATAAACTCAGTGCCTTGACTATTAGTTACAAAATCACTGTTGAATTAATGAGGAACACAGTGTCTCTCTGAGAGCTGGCATTAAAATGTGAACTCCATTCATGCTTGCTGAGTAACTATATTTTTTCTTACTTTTTAGTTGTAAAGGGACAGCTCAATATTTTTTTTTACATATGTACACATATATCTGCATGTGTGTACAGGCATCCCTCAGAATCTATGACAGATTGGTTCCAGGACCCCTCGTGGATAACAAAATCCATGTACACTCAAGCCCTGCATATAAAATGCCATACATCTTCCAGTGTAGGTCATATCATCTCCAGATTACTTATAACACCTAATACAATGTAAATGCTATATAAATAGTTGTTATACTGTATTGTTTAGGGAATAATGATAATAAAAAAATTCTGTGTTTTCAGTTATAATTTTTTTGGTTTGAAATATTTTTGCTCTGTACTTGGTTGAATCCAAGGGAAGATTAGCTAGTTACGTTCTGAATCCACTGACACAGAGTCTGAGGATATAGGGGGAGGGGTGCTGACTGTAACAATCAGTTACATCAAGATCAAGGATATAGAGCCCGGTGTGGTGGCGCACGCCTGTAATCCAAGCGACTTGGGAGGCTGAGTCAGGAGGATTGCGAGTTCAAAGCCAGCCTCAGCAACTTAGTGAGGCCCTAAGCAACTCAGTGGGACCCTGCCTCTAAATAAAATACAAAATAGGGCTGGGGATGTGGCTCAGTGGCCGAGTGTCCCTGAGTTCAATCCCCGGTTCCAAAAAATATAGAAAATTCCTGGTACCTCAAGGGTTCATTTTTAGAGGGAAAGTCTACATAATACATTCTAATTTTTATATTAAAATTTATTTATTTAACTGTGTTTTATAGGACACTTGATCACAGAACTGTGCTATATGCCAGTGAAGATATCCACAAAATAAAATACATTTCGTCTTTATTATACAGTCTTGATTTAATTTTCAAGATAGGATTAAACATAAAACAATCCTGTAACCAGTTGCTTTCCAAAATTAGCACTGGAGATCAATGGTTTCTGGATATTATTTTTATATTTTTAGCAGCAAAATCCTTTCTTCAAACTAAAATATTCTCGGAGCCTAATATATAAACCAATTTAAACAGGGAATGTTCTGGTTGAAGCTGGAGTACAACTCCCTCCCCACCCAAGCAGGGCATGGTGGAACCCACGGGAGCAGGTCTGTGGTGTTTAGAGGAAGAAGAGATTGCAGTGGTAGAGCAGCTAAGGAAGACCCCAAGATACTGCCGAGGAGCAGGGTGTACCCCAGGGCTGAGAGTGCTGTGGGTGGTCAGAGGGTGGAGGGAAATGGCTTTCCAGCCTGCGACAGCAGCCTGAAGAAAAGGTTTGTAGCTTGTAGGGAGCTGAGTTCTGTTTCAGGGACAGAGAGATGACTGGCCCCTCTGGGGAATCCTGAATCTATGTCATCATGACCCAGTGAATTCCCACAGGAGGTGAGGGGCAGGGGTTGTGAAGGCAGAGGATCTGCCCTGTTGGAGGTGGTGCACAAGTGCCAAGGGTCTCTGGGAACAGAATTATTCCTCACCAGATATTACATTAGTTGTTCTTGTGCATCAGGTTTCAGTTTCACCCCAAGGAGACTTGAGCTCTTCTTCTTTAGATGGCCAGATCAACGTTGGAGAGTAAGTAAAGGGAAGGTGAGTTAGTTACATCCATGGCCCACTGCGGTCAAGGGTGCAGAATCCATAATGCCATCTGACGTGGTTTCCTTGACTGTTGGAAGAGTTCAGGACTCAGAATGGATGTTTTTTCAGTGTTTAAAATGGGAGTTGCAAAGAAGGAGTGCAGAGACTAGAAGGAGAGGCTCAGGAACTGGGTTTATATTATAGAACCCAAGGGCTCCAATGGTGGTGCCATGACAGGAGTTCTCCTAATTACAAACAGGGAGGCTGGCAAAAGGCTAAGATCTATTGAGTTTTCTTTTAACAAGGTGAAGATCGCCATTGTTCACCTCTTGGAGGCATCCATTCCCATGGGCAAGTAGGTTGTCATTAAGTGCCATTAAGTGTTAGGTGACAATTTACTTAATGGATCCTGTACTTAAAAGAGTTGTATGTTGAAACGTCTCCAGTTGTTGTAAGGTGAGCCGTCCATGCTAATTAAAATGACATTCTATCTGACTCTTCAAAAGAGTCTTAGACAGTAGAGATTCAAATTCAGAAAGTAAGCATGAAAAATAATTGTTTATACTAACAGGAAAATTGGTAACATTTCTATTCCTAATTATTTGACTACGAAGCTGAGGTTTTTTTTGTCATTTAGTTCTGCAAAATCAAGAAATAGGTGACAAACATTTATTGAGCATGTTTTAGTCAAATTTTTGTTGCTGTGACCAAAAGACCTAACAAGAAAAACTTAGAGGAGGAAAAGTTTATTGTGGCTCATGGTTTCAGAGGTTCAGTCTCTGGTAGATTCCATCACTCTGGGCCCAAGGTAAGGCAAAACAAAATGGCAGGAGGATATATTGAAGGAAAGCAGCTCAGGACATGGCAACCCAGAAGCAGAGAGAGCTCTGGTCACCAGGGACAAAATATAAACCCTAAAGGCAGGCCTTCCAGTGACCTACTTTCTCCAACCATACTCTACCTACCTATAGTTAACATCCAGTTAATCCATTCCAATGGAATAATCCACTGATTAGGTTAAAATTCTTATAATTGTTTTTACCTCTTAATATTCTTATGTTGTATCACACTTGAGCTGCAGGGGGACACCTCATATCCAAACCATAACAGAGTGCTAACTATATACAAGGCACAGTCCTGTTGAGACACAGCAGTGATCAAAACTGCAAAAGTTCTTGCCCTCATGGAACTTATTGTGTAGTAATTCCAGTGTTTTTTCCACAGTCTCACTAACAAGATAACAGCTTCAGAAAGCATAGGCAACTAGTTTGGCCGAAGTGCAGGTGAATTATCAAGTGAATCTATATCTGAGAAAGATTTTAAGGAAAAAGATATATAAAAGTGAATTGTAACTCAACCTGTCAATAACCGTTGAGGTCCGCTGTTTAGTAGCATTATAAACTCTTTTTCTGCCTCTCTTATATTCAAGGAGAATTCTTTCAGAAATTACTAGCAGATATTTTTAAGTATTTCATTTCATGTAGAAAATAATGGAATTTGGCAGCCAATAGCCAATGCCGAGTACGTAAATTGTCAAAGTATATAAATATTGATGATGTAAAAACGTATAAATCATAGACTGGGGTTGTCTTGGGTGGCTTTCAGATTTTGAAACGTGTATCTGTGAACCCACATTTCCTTTATGTTTAACTCTCAGAGTAAGGAAGTGACTGAAACCTTTAAACATTAAATGACACATAAAAATATGAATGTGAGGTCCAATGGCTAAAACGTTCTTACTTTTCGGATTTCTTGAGTATAGTGAGGGAGCACAAACATTTTAAGCACTGAAAGAAAAGTTGTTTAGTGGGTGTCTTATCAGGATGCTCTTCCTGAAAAATCGAATAATGTAAACATGATAAAATAATCAGTTCACATGTTTCTCTTGTATTTACAAAAATCAAATGCTTCGTAGGGAAGCATTCCACTTATAATATTTTCCTTACATATAAAAGCACCAATAATGAAAAGACAAGAGTAATTACTCCTTGTTTTATTTGAAGTTTTACTTCAAACCCAAGAATGGTTGGTTGTTTCCAAACTTGGTGCTAATGCATTTTTCTGTTCCAAATTAAAAAAATTACAGAACATGATTTGTCAGTTACTTTCACACTTGTTAAATTTAAATTTTAGAACAGTTTAAAGAAAAACAGTGAAAATAAACTGTAAAAACCATTTATAATGTTAGTGGGAGAAGAAAATTTACGGAAGGTCCCCAACAAATATTCTCATATTATTTGTATTTAAAATTGGTTACAGAATGCACTAATTCAAGTGCTTTAATTTTTTTTCCTGGTTTTTAGTAAAACTTTTTTCTTAGAATTTATTTTGTTCTGTGCATTTTAGTTATTCTAAAGGTAAAAACATGAGAGAATATTTCAAAAGGAAAAGGCAAACAAACACAACTAATCCCAAATTCCATAATCCATTCATTCTGTATCTTTTCTTCATGTCAATGTATTTCCTAATAATTATAATTAACTTATAGTTCTGTAGTTTTAAAAAGCTTAGTTAACTTTTTAATGTACAAATCAGTTTTTGTAGCATAGGTATAAAGTTCTGAGGAGAAATTGTATATACTTCTTGAGTTTCACATATACTCAGTGTTATTATATTCAATGCCAGTATCTAGTCTAAGAATACTCAAATCCTTTGTGTAAAAAAATGATCAGTCAGTATGGTGAGTTTATATTTGTTAGTATTCTGGGACATATTCTCTGAAAAAGTGACATGTCATCTCAAGTTTTTATTAGGATGGCACTCACTCTTTATTCTCTGCCTCTTAACACCATGAAGTTCCCATGGTCTAGTTGAATGGATAATGAATGATAAATGTCTTTAGGAAAGCCATGATTGATTCCCTAGAAAGTCAACCTGTGAACTCATTTCCCACTTTAGGTTTCCTAGCATTTGTGGGTGAGTGAAAATCCAGGGTGAACAATTGATTTATTTTACTATAAGATTATCAGCTTTGTTTATTTTGTCTTGTGGTATTAAAGATCTTTTTTAAGAAACTGGGCATAGTTTCCCTATACTAGGTTCAGGGATTTCCTTAAATATCTGAAACAAAAAAGACAAAACAGAAACAGAAGCAAAGAAGGAAGGAAGGAAGCTAAGGAGAAGTGGAGGAATGGAAGGAAAGAAGAAAGGAAGGAGGGATAAAAAAATAAAAGGAAAAATCAGAACACTAGTGGATTGTGTGTTAGGACATAACCTTCAACACTAAGCCATATAGCTTGCAACTCTGCCTTAGCCTTCACTTCCTGCTTGGGCGTAGCCTAAAGTCAGCCAGAAGTGAAAGCTTAAGGCCATCTCAGGTCTTTTCTGAGCATGTTCCCTGCCTTTAGCATGTGTGTGGATTTCTAGATTCCCAGGAATACGGGAACTTGGCAACATCCTTATTTGGAGATGTGTCTCACCACTAGCCTTTCCTTTCAGGCTTCTTGGTGTCTATTGTTTCCTCTAACCAGTATACCTTGCCCCAGGTATTGCCAACTAATTCATGTACTTTTAAATATTTAAGACAAGTGATACTTGGGTAGTCATCTCTCCACCCAGGGTGAGTTCTGACTTAGGTTAAATAAAAGTAAGCCCTTTGCATCAGTCCTTCAAGGAGTCACTGGACAGGTTAAAACAAATACAACAATTATTTGAAAACAGGGTGTATTCTGCTCCTTCCAGCATCAAGAACCCTCTCAGGAAAGAGGGTTGTTATCTTCAAGATTACAGTTGAACTGGGTGGGGGGCATCGGGCTGGGGTAAGTTAAAATGTCATAAATCTCTACTACTGAAATTCACTTACCTTTTTCTTACATGTTCATCTGCTTCCCGTAAACTTATTCTAGTTCCAGAGTTCAGATAAAGTTGATTCTGACAGATTTTGCTCATTCATTAACTGTTTCTGGGGAGGAATCGGGCTTTGTAATTTTCTACTGTGTACTCTGTGCACATGTGATTTAAAAACACCATGTTTACAGAAGGCCATATATATGTATATATACACACACATACACACATATGCAGAATGCTAGTTTATTCCTTTTGGTATAAAATAAATTGGTGAGGAGAGAAATTGAGTGAGAAGAAGGAAGTAGGAAATGGGGATACCAGCTTCAGGCACCAAAATATAAAGGTCTTCCTAGAAAGTTATGCAATTCAGGTATCTATTCTGTTTGGGGGACAGTGTTTTGTTGCCTGTAACAGAAAACCGAATCCTTTTGGCTCACACAAATAGGAATTGATTTGACTCATATAGCAGGAAATCTGGGGATGGGTAGCCAGGGACTGGAGAAGTATCTCAATGATTCTGCCAAGTGCTCAGGTCCTATCAATCTTTCCCTTTCAGTAAGATTAGAATATGGATTTCTGTAGCCTCCACTGTTGCCTCTTGATCTAAAAATGGTAAATGCAGCTTCAGATATCCTTTTGTATTCAAGCCAGAGAATTTTAAAAGACTTTTTCTTGGTGATGATTTTTAAATTGGAAGAGAAAACTCTCCTCAGAAAACTTCTAATATCTCTTTAGTCATAAATGTATCACATGCTCACTTTTCTATCAGTCTTTGGCTGAAAGAAGAGATGATTATTACAAATTCATGATCCCCCCGCCAGGGGGCTCTTGGAAAAGGTTCTCCAAAAGATCAAAGAGCCAGGGTTCTGGAAGCCAGGAAGAAGGAATAAGGATAACTATTAGGCAGGTGGTAGACAGTGGTGGCAATTGGCAGAAACTAGGAGGAATGGCAGATAAGGGTGAGGGATGGCAGGTTGGAAGGGTAACAATTGTCTGTCATATCCATATCAAAATTGGAGCAAGCTGCCATCTTTATTGGGAAGTGGGGGATTAGAAATGGGAATCAAAAATACAAAATGTCCAAACAGTCACGTAATTGAGGTAAAACTAGAAGTGTCAACTCAGAGCCAGTGTAAGCTAAATCCTGTGGTATGTCTGACGCTGGAACTGGAGCTCAGAGCTTGTGTCAAGGCCCAGATGGAGCCCTGAGTTCTTGGTTTCTGGTTTCATTTTTTTTTTTTTTTCTTGGAGAGAATTTAGGTTACATTTAATGCTGACAAGCAGTTCCTGGCAGCCATGACCATCTCTAGACCCTCAGACAACTAGTCAGCTTTGGGCATGAACAGTGTTGCAGGGGCTAGCAGATTCCCAGCATTGAATTGGAGATGGGAGAAGGGGCTTTCAGGGCCAAGCTGGGAAACTGGCAAGAGTCCCAGACCCAGGAGGAGCCAGATTTATTGGGCAGTTACCAAAACAGGAGCTTGGGAACAGGGCTCAGAGGTGAAGCCCTGTTATTTGAAGGTTGGAGGCAGGCAGGTGTTAGGGAAATAGGAGCCCTTTGATTAAAATTAGGACTTTAGGGAGGGATTAATAGTCAGTACTACCTTATGCAAGACCCCAGGGTTGAACTGGTCCAGGTTAAGGGCCTCCTGCCTCAGGACACGATTGGTCCTGAGAACTGAAGATTGGACTGAGCCTCCCACAGATGGATCAGGTGGTCCCTGTTGGGGAGGGAAAAAAAGAATGTAGCTTCACAGTATTTTGGAGATAGCATTAACAGGACTTGCAGACAGTGTTGGATTTTGAGCCTAGGTAGCTGGCGTTACCAAAAATATGGAATACGGCCAGGCGCGGTGGCACATGCCTGTAATCCCAGAGGCTCTGGAGGCTGAGGCAGGAGGATCACAAGTTTAGAGCCACCCTCAGCAAAGGCAAGGTGCTGAGCAACCCAGTGAGACTGTGTCTCTAAATAAAATATAAAATAGGGCTGGGGATGTGGCTCAGTGTCAAGCACCCCAGAGTTCAACTCCTGGTAAACTACTCCCCCTAAAAATGGAATATGCAAGCCCCAGTAACTTTTGAACTCAAATGCCTTGAGTCTGAGCTGTATATAAGGCATGCTGGTAGAGATGTTATTCATTGACCACATTGAGATTGGGAGAGAGAGCACAGGTAGAAATAAATACGTTGCCATCCACAGAAGGGAAACGACATAGCGAGATTGCACAGGGAGAGGTCACAGCCCAGCACATTGTTCCTATTTATGTGCCATGAAGGAGGACTAATGCTTCCAAATCATTGTACTTGTTTTCAATTCATTTTATTTGCCCATGAACTCTTTTTCCAAATCCCTCAGGTGTCTGGTTGATTTTCCAGAATCCATCATCCTCCAACCCCAAGATAAGAATCTGTTCTTATTATTCTTTATCATTTCCATTTTCCATTTGTAGTAATTGTTACTTATAGATAATCCACCATTATTGTGTTTTAAGTGCTGAGGATGGTGCCCAAAGCTCCACATGCTAGAGGAGTATTTTACCACTGAGTTCCAAGCTGGCAACCCTCCAGCTTTCCGTAAGTGAGGTTTCTTTAACAAAAAGTTAGAACATGTTGTTACCTTGGCCTTCATCCTTTAATTATGCCACAAACAGGAGAATGGAAGACACCGTCTAATCATGTTCACATCGAAATTATTTTAGGGTGAACATCTGCCCCTGTACTTTGGAAGGCAGGAATATTCCTTTAAACCATGATGGATTCTTTTTTTCTGTATTAAGTTAGAGGTGGAATGTTTTAAGATTTGGAAGAAAAGGAAATTAAAGCCTATGCAATCAAATGAATGGATTCACAAGTTGGTTTAAGTCATAGATAGGAGAAAGCTGTAAGTTCTTGACATAAAATGGCTAAATCATTATTTGAACCTATGATTTGGGGATAGAGGTATCAGCTATATTTTTCAAACACACATGAAAGATGTAAAGAAGTTCCTAGAAATTAGGTGAAGCTATAGATAAGATAATGAAGTAATTATTAATGAAACCAGGAGACCACTGAGAGGGGAAAAGCAGTAGCAGGAGTAATTATGCACTGGTATTGTTCTGGGGGAAAGAAAGGGACTTATGGTCACCCTAGTTCTGGACCTCAGCAGTGGTTCACAGTTCATATGATTCAAGGTGAAATCATATGTGAAAGGAAGGTATTTCCTCCTGGTCTGGTATCTAAGTGGAAGGATTGTTTTGTTATATAAAATACAGGTGGTTCCAGGTCCTGGAAATGCCAAATGAGATTGTCTTAGTTGTTGGCCTTTCTAGTTGCTTTTCAGGTCAAGGTGATGGTGTTGGGAGACTGTGCTGAGTGGATTCAGGGCCCAGCCACGTAGGTCCTTAATGACTTCAGTGTGGGTTTTTAATCTCCTGCCCAAGTGTTATCAGACTTGCCCAGACAAGCCATTCACCACAACAGGAGAGTGTGGGAAAATTAACACTGCCTGAGCAACTGGGTAGGAATAAAGTGTCTGAAGGTAGAAATGAATTGCAGTAGGATTTATTTTAATGCAGTCTGGGGAAGTACAACTTTAAATCTCTGGGCTGCTTAAGGAGAGCCCACACCTTCCCTTGGAGGAAAAAAGAAAAAGAGGATTGAAAAATATACAGAGCACAGCTATCTTTAGTGTTTGAGTTAGCTATCAGGAAACCCGAAATGCTGAATGTAATAAAACGTTGACAGCAGTTTCCCTCAACATGCGGTAACTCTGGAATACAGCGACATCTTTGGCACCAAAGGAAATCAAGAGAATAAAGGCAGCAGTCGCCAGGATTTGGAGTAAGCCACAGATGATTGCCATCTGTATGTTTTACAGACCTCTTGCAAAAACCAGAAACCCAGGACCCAGACTGCAGAGTAAGTATATGGAACTCTGGGGTGTTTCGTTCAGACAGTAGAAACCCAGAAAAGGGTCTGAATTTTTAAATACAATACTTTATAAAATCTGACATTTTTTTTTTTCTGGTGACAGTGACATTAATGGTTCATTTTTCAAAAATCTGGACCATCAGGAGGAGTTACTTGTGTGTCTCCCGTGGGATATATCACTGTTATAAACTTTTACTGTACCAGGCCTCCCTACTTTCACGATTCCTCTGTAAATGCAGAATCATTTGTCAATTGCTCTCCAATTTCAAACTGTTCTTATACAATGTGTTTTTGTGTTTTCCCCAGAAACTTGTAGAAAGATCATCAGGAAACACATTGAAATGCTTTGAATAATGAATTGGTGCCTCACTATCATAGAGGATGTAGCTTGGGCTTTTTTATTGATTATACAAGAGAAGATTCTTACAGGATGAATCCATATTAAATATTATTATGTGAATTTTTTACCTCATGTTTAATTATTTGACATTATAATGAATCAATAGTTAGATTCTCTATGGTTGAGACTAATAGAGACTAAACATAAAACATAAACATTTCAAATCACATGTGCACCCAAGTATACCCGTGTGTGTGTGTGTGTGTGTGTGTGTGTGTGTGTGTGCAGATTTTAATCAGAGGTTATATTTGTTCAGAGCTATTAGGTCTGAATTTATAAATGCTAGCTTTTGAAAAACTAGATTCATGGTGGCCAGGAATGGGAGGGACAGTGCAATGAGTTTATTTTTACAAAAAGGGAATGCATATTTAAAAGTAAGTAGTAGGGCTGGGTATATAGCTCAGTTGGTAGAGTGCTTGCCTCACAAACCTAAGGCCCTGGGTTCAATCCCCAGCACCGCAAAAAAAAAAAAAAGTAAGTAGTGAATAAGAGAGGCCCATTGATCTACAATGTCTACATAAGAATAGAGTTAAATCCTATGTAGAAGGAACCATTAGGTAAATTATTTGACACCTTCAGTGAGAAATAGTAACTTTCCTATAAATGAGTTTGATATAGAGCTCTGAAAATAAATTTTCATGGAATCATTTTAACTTGAAAATAGCAATTAATGGCAGATTGCAGAAGTCAGCCAATTAATTGTCATTTAGTGCTTTTGTCTCCAACACATATGGAAGACAGTTCACAAACAGAGAATATTTTTTTAATGTGCATATGAATGTAGTGTAATACTTGGCAATTCTTGGCTAGTTTGGCAACATTAAAACCTGAGATCTTCAGTACTTAGACTATTCTCATGGATATGAAATATTCCGTGGATAGATTTGATCTTTTTCTTGCAAGCCTGAAATCTTAGTGTTTAAACAAGAAACTCTTCACTCCAGTATTTTTCTTTGATAACCTAAAATTCACAAAAGGATCCAAGACAGAGAATATGGACAAATTAAAACAAGAAAGGGTAGAAATAACAAATTACTCCCTATGCTGTGTGGAACACTAGGTTAGCAAGCAAGCTGAATCACTCACATTATTTTAAGTGTTCAGTTCTGAGAACAATGCATCCCAATTACTCACTTGGTTATTTAATCCTGTGTTCAAATCTCTCCTCCTAGTGTCCTGCAGCCCCTTGTGTGTCTTTAACTCATGACGTGGGTCCTTTTTGTTCATAATCTAGCCTTGAGGGAGCCACACAGGCACATGTGCAAGGGATCTCCAGGCTTCCTGGACACTTGGGTCCTATTGGATAAATTACTGCTTCAATACATTAAGTGGACCCTAGTTTCCTAACAACCTTCATATAATTTCCACATGTTTGCCTTTCTTACTGGAAAGTATAACTTACAGCAAGGAGAGCTTAGAAATCCAGGCTCATTATTGAAGAAAAATGAAGAGCTGTTTGTTTAGCATCCATTTCAAAAAATATCAGTGTGGGAAAATCTTTTGCAACGTTTGTGATGAATATGCTTGTAATATACTTTTAAAATGTATATGTCAGCATTTTAAAGCTTAAGAAGAAAAAGTGCCAAATAGGCACGGTTTGACTTCTCCCATTGCAAAATACACGTGAGCAAGCAAGAAGGTTTCATTCAGCGGAAGGTATGGTTGGAATTACGTGTTGAAGAATGTTAATGATTTGTGCAAATGGGGGACAAATGCTGGCCCTTCACCTGCATCCTGCCTCCTTTTTGAAGTGATATGTGGCATTTTAGCAGCCTAGTGCTGCCACTCTGATAGGAATCTTTAGCCTATCATAAGAATTCTGGAAACTCTCTGTTCTCAGCAACTGCAGTTTGGGTCAGGGACGGAGCAGGCTTACTGAAGGCCTTGGCAGTTCTCCTGAGTCCGCTCTGTCCGGGGGCTCATTCCTGACCTCCCTGGGAGCTTCTTGACAGATTTCAGGAGATTCTTGCTGCAGGGATGTACCTCACAGAAATGTTCTAAGGAAATACCTTGGGAACCCCGACCGGCCAATCATGGGGCATCCTTCTCCATCTGAACTGAAAGGCAGACCAAGAATCTGCCTGCAAACACCTTGTTTAAAAGCAGTCTCTGCTCTCAGCCACCTGTCCCCAGCTGGCTCTCAGCTAATGATGGGGAGGTCCATGTGAACATTGTTTTGCATTGGTTTGGCATGGTTCCTAGGGGGTGATAACTTCTTTGCCCAAGAATAATGGGGTGTTTCGCTGTTAGGGAAAAAGGGAAGAACGATGTCAAGATGTTTTCTTTAAAAAAGTTTTTTTTTTTTTTTTTTTTTTTTTTTTTTTTTTGCTGCGGTGTCTGTTTAAAAGTTATTACACATTTATTAGCGTCTGTAGCTTTGTTCTCTTTGGTACTTGTCCTCTGGGACTGAAATAGTCAACTGCCAGATCTCATCCAGAGTTGACTGTGGAAAGTCCTAAAGATTTGGTCTATGCCATCTGAATGACGGGGGAAGGACCACAGAGCACAGGGAATGACAGGAGTGTGTAATTAGAGCTAAACTGTGTGGTGAGGCTGGGAGTGCCGCAGGGTTTAGAGGTCAGGAGATCAAACAGGCCTTCTTCTCCTGCTCAGGGAAATCCTTCTGCTCTGTGAATGGCTCCCCCACCAGTCCCCAGCTGCTACAGCTTCAGCTCTCTCCTGTTACTAACATGTGCAGGTCATCCCTGAACTTGAAGTTCTACACTGTGATGGTTTGGATTTTAAATGTCCCCCAAAGACCCATATGCTAAAATCTTGGTCACCAGCTTGTGGTGCCAGTGGGAGGTGGTGGAGTCTTAAGGAGGCAAGGCCTAGTTAGATCTTTAGGGGTGCGCCCTTGAGCACATTGGGATCCTGGCCTTTCTCTCTTTTTCTTAGCTTCCTGGCTGCCATGAGGTGAGTAGCTTTGCTTTACCACGTGATCCCTGTCATGATGTCCTGTCTCACCACAGGCCCAAAAATAATGGAGCCAAGTGTCCATGAACTGAAAGCTTTGAAACTGTGAGCCCCCTTCAAATCTTTCTTGTTCATAAGTTGTTCATCTCAGGTATTTTGTCACAGTGATGGAAAACTGACTAACACAGGTCCTGACTCAGCTTGTCCTGAGCTATGATGTTTTACATTGTCACCACACAACCTCAAAGAGAGTTCTACATTTATTCCTTTCTCTTACCTCCAACAATCAAGCTGGTACCTTCCCACCCTTCTGAAATTGTTCCTCCCTGAATCATGGGCAACCTTATAATTAATGAACTTTTTTTTCCCCAGCCCTGCCTCCTCTTGCTCTTGGCCACAGTGGTTGCTGTTGGTGTCCTTTTCTATATTTTAACACCTCTTCCTGGAAAGTTGCACTGTCCTTGTTTGCATCTGTGCTGTTGACAGTACTGGGAGTGTTTCCCAAGTTCGATTCCGTTTCTCTCTGTATTCTCTTCCTCAGATCATGAAACTCATTCACTCCCATTATTTCTGCTATCATCCTGAGCACTGGGAATTAAATTCTGAACCATTCATGGAGTGCCTGCTATGCAGAGGTACTGATCAGGTGCTGGGGTGGAACGGGAGGTGCCTGCCTTCTGGCCTCTGCAGTCTAGCAAGGGAAAGAGACATGGTCGTTTAAGCTCAGTCTGAAAGGCACCCCCTAAGGGAAGTGTGGGCTTCCCTGGGAACCCGTGGAGGGGCACCTGACCCAGCTCCTGAATCTACAGCCCCTTTGATCCCTAACCTCTCGCTGGCACTGCAGTTTCTCCATGACCACTTCAAACAAACCATGCCCAAAGAGTAAACCGATGATGTTTTCCTCCCTGCCAGCTGCCCTCCCTGCTGCCCCGTTTGTGGAATGTGACCCACCTCTTCTGTGGGTCTCACACTGCATTTCCCATTTCCCTTAAATTCCTCAGCCAGGCAGCCACCCACCTCTGCCAGCTCCTCCTCTGTAATTGCTCTCAGCTCTGCTTCCTGCTTTCTGTTCCCATCGCCACTGCCTGCGGCCAAATCCTCGCCACCTCATTCCTGCACCATTTAATATTTATAAATGGGCTATTTACTTATTCAGAGGAGATTAAAAAATACCTAGGCCGTTTATGTTCATGGCAGAAAAAAATTGGAAAATCCAGATAAATAAAGAGAAAGAGGAAGGAAAGAAGAAACGAAGGAAGAAAGGAGGGAAAGAGAGGGAGGAAAGAGGGAAGGGGGAAGAATAATATTGCACTAATTACATAGCATCCCTATTAATGCTTTTTTTTTCCTATTAATGTTTTGATAGTTGTTCTTCTAGACTTTTCCCTGTGGTATCTATATATGTAAATATTCTCATACATATAAATACGAAAAAAATCGTACATGTTGTGATTATGTAATCTATGTTGTTTTGTAGCCAGCTTTTTTGGATATAATCTATATGATTACCTTTTAGTATCTGTAAATATAATTATTTGTAATGATTTTTTTATAGCTTCATAGTAATTGGAAATAATTTCTCTTGATCTCCACTCCATTTCAACCTATTTTTTATACACAGCTGCTAGGCAATCTCAAAACTTGATTATTCTTGCTGCTCTTTTAATAAAAGTAGGTGACTTCTTATTGCTCCCCTTTCCTTTCTATAGGATAAGTGCTTTAACTTCCCCATTCTTCAGCATTCCTTCCCTCATCTGCACTGTGATGTATTCTTTGGAGCACAATTTGGTAGCTGTCATACCTTAACACCTTGTATCATACATCTTTCAGGAAGGTGGGTCCTGGGGGACATGGAGACTATCTTGGAATCCCCCAGCAACTTGCTCATTGCCTTATTCTTCCCTTGGCCTGTTCTCTTCTTTCTGGTGTCATTGGTGTCACAAGCTGGCCAGGTCATGAGACTACCAGGGTGACCAAAATACTTCTGAGCTCTGGCTCCTACGGAAAAACATAATATGGCAGGGTCCTGATGTCGGCGAAGCAGATGAGAGGCAGGTACTGATCCTGGGTGACTTGGGAGCTTGGATCACAGTGAGATGAGCACTTAGGGAGTTTAACTGGTGATGAGAAAAGAGGTGAGAGTGGGTAGTACAGAGGTAGGTGAGCAGGGTGCATCCAGGTCCTGGATGAAGCCAGACCTCAAATCTAAAGACCTTGGTGTGGGGGAGCCTTCCGAAAGCAGAAACCAGATTGTCACTGTTGGTGTGATATTGGCAAGGAAGGGGATGAGAGACCCTTACAGGAATTTTTCATTCTACCCATCAGACGCTTTCAATTAGGCCAGTTAAATGATGAGGCAATTCAGGCCGGAATGGCTTATGCTTCCCAGTAGCTCATAATGGAAACCATGACAAATTGCTGTATTTTTGTGATTGTGATATTAGAACCCAAATCCTAAAATTCTTGACACTGGGATAATCCAGATTACTTTATTGAATGGGTTGATTTTTCCCCCTAGTATACCAGAGACTGAGAAGCTTTTTTGGTATCTAGGACTTCATTTTCCTTGTCAAAGTCTTCTTTATATTACAACTAGTTCATGTCAGTTATGTTCACTGATTTAAAGGGAGAGAGAGAGAGAGAGAGAGAGAGAGAGAGAGAGAGACTTGTGAGAGCACATTTACATATTTGTCAACACCTTAAAACTAGTCAAAAACATAACTATACCTTTCTAGGGAGAACATTTTGCTGTTTTTAATAATATGTAATTCTGCAGTTAAATCTTTGTGTTCCTTTAAAAATCACATTCCTTTTTGCTGATATCTGTACCTCCTTAGGATGTAAATTGCTATACATTTTTAAACCAAAGAAATAACTTGCTCCAGTTTTTAATAAGGAGACAAGGAATTATTCAAGTTTCACAAATAGAATCACAGTGTTTTAAACAGCGAGGGACTTTCCATTTGGTCCAACCTCGTCATTATACAGAGAAGGAACCAGAAGCCCTCAGAGGTGAAGTAATTTGCCTAAGATGACACAGCTAATTAGTGGTTCAGCCAAAATCCAAATCCAGGACTTCTGGCTTTCAGTCCTGTGACCTTTCCATGGTTCCATGCTGCCTGCTGCTTTGGAAGAAAGAAAGAAAAAAAGAAAGGGGTGGGGATAGAAAGAGGGGGAGGGATCGAGGAGGGAGAAAAGAGAAGAGCAGAAAAGAAAGGGAGAAAAAAAGAAAGCAGCCATAAAGGAAAACTTGAAGAATGAAATTGACATTGCTTTAATTCATTTACCTCTTGATAAGAGTGTAAAAAATCCTGATGGACTTTAAAAGAAACATTTAAAAATGTATCAGGATTTGTTAAAAAAAAAAAAAAAAAGACCAGGAATATTTGTGATATGCTAATTAGAAAGTATCTCATTATGCAAGAAACAGGAAATTTGGCAGAGGGAGATGCTATTCAGAGTAACTTAAGGAAACTTCAAAGGTAGGACAAAAGAGTGTTCTTTTTATTTATTTGATAATGGGTGGCTGCCATCAAATTTCTGATAGGGTCTGACACCTTCATAATAAACCCTATAGAAACTGGGGGAATCTGTCAGACACTGGAAGGAAAAGCAAACAATTTCATTTCCACCCGCATCTCCTCAGGAGTAAGACGGGGCCTTTCCCGGGGTACTTGCCTGCCAAATGTCTTCCTGTAGAAACTTGTCAATGCCACCCTTAGTCATTTGCAAAGGATCATATTTTGGCAGCCATGCTAATCACTCCAAGGTGACCCTCTATTTGGAGAAACAAATCCTTTTCAGTTGTTATGGTACACTAATCCAACGATGCAAGTAGTTATTTGATAAAAAAAAAAAATCAAAGCATATTTTCTCCCCACTACAGTTTTCTCTCCAGCTCTCTCCTAACTAGAAACTTTCAAAGTTTCTAAATGACATGGAGAAAAACACCAGAAACTGGTCAGATTTCAAATTAAGGAGCAGACGATATCCCCTAGATCATAGAGGGAGTTTCCCCTACCCCAAGGAATCCAAAGAACTCCCAGGTGAAAGTGGACTGACCCTTGGCCATGGCGGGTCCTCGGTCCTCCTTCATGGGTGCAAACAGTGCCCTTTCTGTCCATTGACTTTGTTTATACCAGACCAGTGCTGGTGTGTTCCATGCAAAGGTGCAGTTCTCCCACTGTGGTGTTGGTAAGTCCAGCAGAAAATGCAGGGTAAAGAGCATTCAGCCACTCCAAGCCCATGTCAGCCTGTAAGTAGAGAAGGATTTGGGGAAAGACAAGAACCCTCAAGCAGCAGTTCTGACTTTGGAAGTGACTTCAAGCAGAGTACAGTAGAACACATGCATCAAACCAGCAGGTTTGGGATCCCAGTTTTGCTTACCAGCTGTGTGACCGCAAACAAGGTACTTAGCTGTGTGACCGCAAACAAGGTACTTATCTCTGAGCACCTCAGTTTCTTCCTCTGTAAAATGGGTCATGGTGACTCCTTGTAGGAGTGTTTTGAGGATACAGTGTGAGGACATACATAAAACACTGGGCAGAACATGGGACTCATTGTGGGGCCTCAAAAATAGTAATAATTATTATTTCTGTATTTATGATTATGTAAGTGCGAATTTACCAGGAACCATTATACTTTAAATCAGCACTCAACTCAAAAGAGAGTCCAGATTAATTTACTGTGATTGCATAGTGCACACACCCAAATAACCACTATCCAGGTAAAAACTAAACATTACTGGTACCATGGAAGCCTCCTCTCCCCTCCCCACCTGCAGCAGTTCCCCTGCCTTCTTGTCCAAGGTAGCCATTGTCCCAAACACCTAATGCTTACCTGATGGGGTTTCCTAGGCTCTAGGCCCTGGACCACAGTGAACAAGATAAGCAGGTTCTTGTCCTCACGGAGCTTACATTCTAGAGAAAGGAGATGGATGACAACAACATAAATGGATAAGTTAATCTGAGGGTATCGGATAAGGCTAGGTGTCATGGCTGCTGGCTGGAGAAGAGTCACCGGAAAGAAGGTGCTTCGGGAAAGCTGGCAAACAAAGCCCCTTCTGAAGAAGAGGCAAGACTGGACAAGAAGCAACCCATTAGCAGGAGGAATGGGAAGCCCTGGGATGATGGGATGGGGTTGAATTTGAAGCATGGAAAGGTGGCCAGAGTGGCACGAGAAGGTGGTTCTGTCATGAGGGCCTGATAGGCTTTGGGGAAAAAAATGGAGTTTTAAGATCAGCTGCAGTCAGCATTGTGAGAAAAGGTAGGGAGGAAATTCAGAAGAGATGAGATTGCCTCCTCTCCACTTCCTTCCAACAGGGTCCTTCATGGGATATTGGATAATGTGTTTTCCTTTTTGACCCAGGATTTCAGTTGATCCTCACTACCTCCCTGTGAGGTCTCCAGGAAAGGGCTGGTTATTTCCAGTTAGAGGTGAGGTGGTTGAAACCAGGAGTGCTTAAACTTGCTGCAGAATGATTTTTACCCTCCCCCCAGGGGGCCCACGACCCTCTCAGCAGACATTTAGTTAGCGTTTTCTGGTTCATAGCAGAGATTTGGAGCAGATCCTCTCCTCCTACCTCAGAAACCAATTAACTTCTTCAGGGGACAGGTAGTTTTGTGGCTTCCTCAAGGTTATTTGCAGAACATCAGTGCTGTGTTTTGGACGTGGTTTTTGCCCAAGTGCTCATGTGCTGGAAGCTTGGTCCTCAGTGTGGTGACTGTCAGGAGGTAGTTGGAACATCTAAGAGGTGGAACTTAGTGCCCCACCTTATTCATTTATTTAGGTCATTGAGGGTCCTACCCTCAGAAGGATAGTTGCTGGTCTGGTGGATTGCCTTAGCTGTTCTTGTGAGAGTGAGTTACTATAAAAGAGCAAGACTGTCCCCTCACTGCTCCCTGACTTACTATCTTACCATGTGATTTCCCCATCTTACACATGCTCCCAACATGATGCCATCTACTATGGTGCGATATAGTTGGGGCCCTTGCCTTGCTGTTTGGACTTTTAGTCCCACCCAAACTGGGAGCTAAATAAACCTCTTTTCTGCACAAATTGCTCAGCCTCAGTTATTTTATGATAGCAATGGAAAAATGGACTGCTACAGTCAATCATGTATAGTGCTTATGAAAGAAGGGATCCCAGGTTGAACACATGTGGACATGGTACATGGTCCCCCTCACCAGCCCCCAGAGAGTCTCAGTGTAAAATGCTGGAAAGGTTCTGAGAAACTCTGTAGGGAAGATATATTTTAACCTTGCTATTTTCTACTCCAGGTTATAGAACCCCCTTTTATAAGCAACAGCCATTGACATCTCAAGGAATTCAAGTTCTGGAAATGCCATTTGGAAAACACCAGCCCAGAGCACTGCTATATAGTGTTTATTAAATGGTCTCTTGAAAGAGTTCAAGTATTTTCTGAGCCTGAAACTCTTCTCTGTGTGAAAGGATTAGAAACAACATTTATAAAGTACTTCCATATGTTTAGAATGAAGAACCTGGATGAATGGAGATTCAGAGTGTTGAAAATCATAAACCCACTTCTGTTTTGAGCACTAATGTTAATTACTTTGCCCTTTGAACCCACAGCATTTCCATTAGTAGTGTGCAGTGATTTGCTTATGCTTCTGGATCCTACGATCTCAAAGCAAGAGCCAGCCTTATCCGGTTTAAAAGATAAATGTTCTAAATCACGCATGGCTTTGATTTTGGATTATTATCTACAAAGATATATTTATGTAGAAAAGAGCCCACATACAGATCACATGTGACGGTCATCATACCTATTTCCATACAGATTGCTCTTCTTTTAATTTTTTTCTTGCTCTTACCCAGGGATTTGCACAATAATATCTGAACCTGCGGGAAATGTTTTTGATAGGTGTTCACAGAAGCCCCTCTGAACTCTGGTGAACTTTGTGCAAAAGTGCCTGATACACTTCTAACTTCAACTTTGTTGTTTCTCACAGAATTTTCACATCTCTTAACACTTTTATCTTTCTCTATTTCCTATCTCCAGCTCTGGGTTGTCTGCATTTTGTAAACTTTGTGGGTCTGTACTTTTAAAAATGTGAATGTTGCTTTATTGCAGTACTTAACATTGCCTGCAGTTCTGCATTCTTCAAATTAGGTTTTCAAAATGAAACATGTAGAAATATGAGAAGACGCAGAGGTAAACATGGTCTTTGCTGTGGGACTTCTTAGTGCCTTTAGGATTCTAATATGTATCCAGAAGGGGGATAGATAGTATTTTCCAAACTTACTTAATTACTAAACGCCTGCCTCATCCCGCAGCAACTTGTAGAAATGTTGTTCTGCAAATCTCACTTTAGCTAATGCTGTTGTAGGATTAGATCCAAACCTGTCTCCCTGGGCTTTCCTTAACCACTCCTCCAGCATCATGTCCCATTACCTCTTAGATGATCTGTCCCAGCAAAACTGCTTGTTTTATAATCCTCCTAAAAAAACCTTTGCATTTCCCCACTTTGCATCTCTCCTTGTGATAGTTTCCCATTCTTTCTCAGCAAACCCTGGTATGCATTTCTTTCCTCTGCACTTGGATGGAAAGATCACGGTTCTTCAATTCCAGGTATACCTGAGAAGACTTTCCTAACCACCCCAAACCTCAGAGAATCCTTCTTAGAGTGGTTCATCTGTTCCACACCTTTAGCTAGTATTATGAACACTTGCTGCCTTCTGATTTGCCACATATATACTATCTCTGCTCCTTGGGGCTAAAACGTGTGTGTGTGTGTGTGTGTGTGTGTGTGTGTGTGTGTGATCCCTAATTGAGCTTTGCATGCAGTGGAAACTCCATTGAATGAAAAGGACTGTTTATATTTCATTTTTGAAGACTAATGATTTATCTCTCTTTTCCTGGATACAAGGTTTGAAAGTGACTGGGGTAGGTGGGATTGTGACTTGACCTACCTTTCAGTCCACCAGGGGGTCAGAGGGTACAGAAAAGGAATGAACAATTGCTGTAGAAAATTGCCACAAACAAACACACGAAGCACTTAGAGGATGCCAGGCTCTGTGAATAAAAAGCACTTTCTTTTATTTTCCCTAAATGAACTTACAGTCTGTTTGGGGAGATAAATATTACAATGCAGTTTAATAAAAGGCCGTGCTAGCTGTGTCAAAGACATTCTAGAAATAGAGAAATGAGGCTGGCTGATTTAAGGCGCAGGGGGCTGTGGGAAGGTAGATATAAGGAATTTAAAGGATGTAAAGAAAGACCCACCAAAAAGAAGACAGTGATTTAGGCTAAAAGAACAAGATGGAATTAGGAGCTTGGAAAGGGGAGAGGAGATAAAGGAGGTTGCAAGCAGAGGAAAGAATTGGCATGCACGAAGACCAGAGGCCAAGAAAACCCTGCCATGTGGGCAGCGTGGGGAAGCTGTGGGGACAAAGGAAGAACTTTACTTGGGGGTCATTTACCATAGAGTCATCAAGAGGCCATTAAAGCAACGTGTATGCATAGGAAAGATGGAAGAGGAGTTGACTACAGATGAGTAAAAACAAGGTTCACCTGAGGTGGTCATGGAGCCATTGCTCTTGGTTATTCCCAGTAGACTGGGCATGAGAAGGAGAGGAAACTTGTCTCTTCACTGGGGGTGACAGTGCTGGTGACCCTTGTCTTTCTAAGTGCATTTCGCTTCCTTATGAGATAGACAATGCAGGGGACTTAAGCTCTTGTTGTGGGCCTCCAAGTGGCTACAGCTTGGCATGGTCGCAGGACAAATGCTCAGCTTATCTCAAGAAGATAAACTACCCCTGAGCATGGTCTTCACTTGCTTGGAACCCTGAGTGCTGACTTTCCAAGTGGCCTTTCTCTCTTCTCCAGGTTTCTCTAACTGGAGCCTCAAGGTATCCTATTATGGAGTGAGGAAAGAATGCTTTCCACAGAGAACTTGTCCCGACACCCTGAAGATCCTGTTTCTCCCAGTGTTTGGGGGCTGGGGGCGGGCAGTCTTCAGAGCTTCAGGGCATTGGATTTAAGAGCCATCTGCTTTAATCAGGCATGTCGCCTGATTTATGAAGAAGATGGGGAGAGGGTGGGCATACTCTACCCTGTTCTCCTAATGAGATCAGCATTATTGTGCAAGTGCCAGAGGCCCCAGAACTGAGGTGTTTGTTATTTGATGTCATTGTTGTTTTTTCTTTAATTGCTCTTCAGCTTAAAGTTTCAAAGCCCTTTATTAGTGTTCTTTGAAAAACATCAGCCATTTGTATTTTTGGAACTTCCAGACTTTCATTTTTTAACACAAAAATTACTAGATATATTTTACACTGTTACTTAATGTACATACCACCTCCCTACCTAAGAAAAATAGTTTACTTACTGTGTTCTAGGAATTGTTCTACATGCCAGAGATATGAAAATTCATTTCATTCATTCTCCTAGTAACCCACCCAAGTACGTCCTGATTTTATTTTCACCCTGGAATCGCTTTGGAAGCTGAAATAGTGAATGGCACAAGTTGAGTATCCCTTATTCGAAATGCTCGGGACCAGAAGTGTTTCAGATTTAGATATAGGAATATTTGCAAATACAGATGAGATATCTTGGGCACAGACTCGAGTCTATACATGAAAATCCATTCATGTTTCATACACATCATATCACATAGCCCGGAGATGATTTTCTACAGTACTTTTGGTGCACTTGAGTTTTGTCACATGAGGTTAGGTGTGGGGTTTTCCACTTATGTCATGTTGGCAGTCAAATTTCAAATTTTGGAGCATTTTGGATTTTAGGTTTTCAGATTAGGGATGCTCAATAATACCAGTTAAGGTATACCCGAGAGTGGAATCCAGTACACACTCCATCATATTACTTTTTCTCAGGTAATTTTTGCATTTACTACATGTAGAAAGTTGTTATGCATACCATTTTTCTACAAGAAAAAAATTCTATAATGTGCTAGATAGGAATCATGCATTTCCTATTATAGTGGCTTACCTCTTTCCTTTCTAGAAGTTCTTGTAGAAAATACAAATGATATTAAAAAGTTGCAAGGTGGGCTTAGTTTTTAGGAGGTGGTTGTGCATGTGGAGGGACTTGAAGGTCACAGGGGAATTTCAGTGTTAACATTGGTTTAGATGAGTTGTTTGACCTTATATAAGTTACTTTTGTTTCCTGAGTTCATTCTTCATGTATAGAGTGACTGCAGCTCTGAAGTTCGATGCTAACACAAAACAGTGGAAAGAAAGTGTTTTAAACATCTCTGGCAGAGTTGCAGAATCTGGACTGGTTCCTTTCAGGGTGATCAGATCTTGGGACTTTGCTGGGAGATGGGGAGCTAGGAAAGCAGAAGCGGAGGGGTCTCCCAAAGGAACATAATCTTCAGAGAAGATTCGGCTTGTACTTTGGTGTTACTTCTTTTCTACCTTTCTTTCTGGCATGTCATTTTCATAGAATTATGTTTCCCCCCCCATATTATAAATCACTACCATTTGGAATTTTGTCACTGTTTCCTGTTAGCACAAGCATAGTCTTCACCAACAGAAAGAATAAAGGTTAAGAGGAGTTTGCATTTTCTTCAGTTCCTAGTTTTGTTTGTGAATCAAATTTAACTTAAACTCACCACCTTGGAAGCACCTCAAGTTTAAGCAGTGATCATCATGCTTCATGGTATAGTATTGGAGTAGTTCTGACTTTTAGATCAGGTTGTTATTCCCATTCTAAATTGAATATTTGACCTGTATGATTTCCCTTTGATCTCTCATTGTTGATTGTGACATGCTTCTGTACAGAAAGGATGTGAGAATCGAATACATCATTTTCATACAAAAAGACATGTTTTGTTGTGTGGCATTTTCAATCTTCTTTGAGACCCTCTTCTTATTGCCCTTGCTGAGTTTTACATTAACTTTTCTTCAATAATCTTTTAAAACTCTAGAAAGAGAGTAAAATTTAAGGATGTGGGAAACATTTATTCACTTGGGCCTTCAGGTCTTTAGTAGTATATATAGTATACTGTATATACTATATATATAGTATACTGTATATACTATATACTAGACTACTGTATATACTATACAACTATATATATATAGTTGGAATATATATAGTTGAAGTATATATAGTTGGAATTGCCCATTAGGTTGTGTTAAAGGAAAATCTGAGAGCAGTGAGATTTTACAAAGTTTACTTTGAGTAAGAGACAGGTTCTAGAACTGGGAACTATTCTAGACCAAAGATGGTTCAGAATGCTATACTCCACTACATGTCTAGGTTATAGCCAGAGAAAAAGGAAGTGACATACAAAAATAGCCTGATCAGCTACAGTGGGCATTTGCCTTACATTTGCCTTAAATTGTCTGATCAGCTGGCAGCTTGTGATTGGGAGAAGCTTAATTGCTGTGATTGGGTGAGACTCAGTTGCTTGATTACTAAGATATACACTTAGATTCGGTCACAGTTTTTTACACATCAAGCCAGATAGTGAGGTCACTTTGGGCCACACGTTATTACTCAAGTACAGAGACAGTTTTCAGCCAAACTTTTTGCAATTTAACAACTGTAAATTAAACTTGTTTTTACTGCTGATTTAATAGACTCTGTGCTCACTTTAGAAGATATAAAATATTAGATCATGAAAGAGGTGGAGTAGGGAACATAGATCTTATATAATTACATGAGATGAATAGTGTATTTCATTTTGTAAATCAACACAACTAAAAGTTGCCCCCATATTTGGTACTCTGATGCAAATTAGAGAAAAGAAAAAGGGCTCTCTTTTGTTTATAGTCCCCCCCCCCCCCCCCCACACCCCACCCCACGCCGCCGGCCCCCACCCCCCCCCCGTTGCTGGGAATTGAACCCAAGGCCACATTCCTAGTCCTTTTATTTTTTATTTTTGAGACAGGGTCTAAGTTGCAGAGGCTGACTTCAAAATTGGAACTCCTCCTGCCTCAGCCTCCTGAGTCACTGAAATTACAAGTGTGCAACCCTGAACCTGGTTATAGTTGTTATGGTTGTTTTTTTTTTTTTTTCCTCTTTGATTGGGCTCTGTATTACATGTCAAGGGATCAGTAGCCAAACTTTTGATTATTATGTTTCAGCTCTAGAACTGCTAATACATAACTTCATAGATTTCAGAGTAGATCAGGTGGCTATGTGTTCCCCATGCACACCTTTTACATGTGCCTGTGTTTGAGTGTTTAGAACATAGTTTTTCTCTAAATCTCCACTTTCGTTTGCTGACAACACTTTAGGATATTTCACTGAAATTCTGATTGACTTCCAAACTCCCAGATTACTTTTAAAACTCACTGAGACTGTGTACTACAGAGGTTTCAAAAATACAGTCTGGGAAAAAAGGGTAAAGGATTAAAACTTGTAAGCCAGGAGCCAAGGACAGAAGGACAAGATGGTGGAGTGGTGTTGTTCCTTCCGCACCGAACAACAAAGGTTGGGTGCCCTCCCATGGACCAGCCAGGGGGGCACGGGGTCAAACAGGATGGTGAGTGTCGATGGCTGAAAAAACCCACACCAGCCGGGAGTCTGTCGAGCAGAATCTCAATTTAATGGAGAGGTGAAACAGGTATATGAAAAGGAAGCGAGGGGAGGAGATACAGGCGGGGGCCAATCATTTTAAAGGTCAACAGCACATGCATTATACAGCAAGGCCTGCAGGGCAGAGGTCTGCTAAGATGTAAAGCTGCTCAGGTTCATGGAAGTTGAATGAGCCAATCCTGGGCCGCCACCTTGGTGGTACTACGAGTGGGGGAGGCTTTTGCCCCGAGGGTGTTGTTAATGTGGTCGCCATCTTAAGGTGTGTCCCTACAGAGTGACCCACTGCCATTTCCTAGGCGGAGCTAGTGAAGGAAAGGGGTCCAGATGAGCTTCCAGTGAGTGCTGTCTTATTTTCTTCTTGAACACTTCTTCATCTGTAATAGCATAGAAGTCATAATCTCAGAGCTGTGTCCACTCCCTAGTCTAGATACTGCTTTATGGGGGGACAGGGACCAAAGACCAGGAGTTACCCCCTGTTTCATCATGAGGTGGTGTCCTCTTTGGTAACTGAGAATCTCTTTCTCACGCCAGCTCTTCCTCCTTTGAATCCTACTTGATTCCTGGCCTGTGCAATCGCTTTTAGTGTATTCGGATTCATTGGGCCCGCTTTCTGGTCTGGATTCTGCACTGGGCTCAGCTTTTCTTCAGGGGCATCTCGCAGCGCCACAAGGGGAAGCAGACAGGGATGCAGCTCATTTCAGAGTGCCAAGTGTTACTGTAGAGCCCCTCCAGGGAGCTAGGGGTGTAGAAGGAGGAGCTGATTGCCTGGGTGGGTCAGAACTTCTTCAGCTTTTTATTCACGTAGTGTGAGATTTGCAGGGTAGGGAATCAAATTTATATGTTGTGTCAACCTATACCTTGCAGTGTATTCTAATATAGGATTGGGACACTTGCTCAGCAAGTCTGTAATTGCCCTCAATGCAGAAGCTTCTCAGTGGCATCTGAGGGAAATGTTAGGAGAACATTTAGACCTGAGGTCAAAAAATCACAAAAATCAATTTGCTAACGAAGTGAAGTGACTTGTTTTTTTCTTTTTAGAAAACACTAGAATCCCAGGTAGCAATAGGTGATCATTTCTTTGCATCATTTTTGTTCCTGAGCTGGGTGATGGAAGGTGTGGGTCTTATTCAGGATGTCAGGTCTCCTGGTAAGGTAGCAGAATCTGCTCCCAGGATGATTGTCAAAACTTAGGTAAGGTTTGCTCAGGCATACTTGAAAAGCTTGGGGGAAATGAGGAAGTGTTAATTAAAGTAGAGGGAGGTGAGGTATAGAGATTCTGATTGCTGAAAAAGAATTAGAGGCTCAGTTTTCCTCTTGAATGCAATAAAGGGAGTGTCTTCTCGAATCCAAGACCTTATGGAATCAGCAAGTGTGATGTGGCTGCTCGCAGCACAACTTCAAGTGAGTGGAAATAAGGGGCCTGACTTAACTGAACTTTTTCACATATGAAGAGTAAGCCCTTTTGTTAAGACTAAGCTCTTTCATTAAAAAAGAAAAAGTAACCACCCATCGCCTGCCCATATTTCTTCCCTGTTTTTGTCCAGCCATGAAAATATGTCTTTAATATAATATTGGGTGATGATACCCTTGAGCTTTCCTGGTTCATCTGTTGTTTTGAGGATTTCCTAGGTTTATTTGGCTTTGGTGTTCATCCTTACAGTAAGACATGAGGATGTAGCGCTGGGAGATTTACTTTCTGTGAGTTTAAACAACCAAATAAACATCGATTATGTACTTATTTGCTGTGTGAGGGTTCTGGTTAGTGAAATTAAAGCTTCCCAGTACTGTAGGATGTAGGCTGTTTTTAGTGTACATGATGAACATGGGAAAGCAAGTTGTGTATCTTACAACACTGTTTTGCCATGAAAAGGAAAGAAAATAGACAATACAGAAAACACAAACCACTCCTTAATAATGCTGTCAGAGTTGTCAGATGGGGCTACAAACTATCATTGAAAGCTATTCAGATTTCATTCAGAATCTGTATCAGTGATGCATATGTAGTGATGGGTACAAGAAGCCATTTTTGTTGTATTCCTGAACTTTCTTCTAGGGCAGTAGGAATGCCATGAAAGGTCAAAAGTTATAATGTATCCCCTTTTTAACTTGCTGACTTATATTTCCATCATTGAAAGTAATTTGTATTAATATATCTGTATACCCATGATCACATAGCTTTGAAAATAAGAAATGTTTTCACTTCTTAGATTAAATCAGTAAAGGTGAAATCAGGCCTGTCAGAATACTTAAGATAGTCATTTATCATACTATTAGCTGGTGGACTCAGAATTTACCTTTATTCATTTTGGCTTCACTAATTCTAAGTTTTGTGACTACTTGGATAAAAACTGGACTAGGTTTACTTTTTATGAGATTTATAAACTGGCTTGTTAGATTATACAATTGTGTAAGTGGAAACAATCAATAACTATTTCAGGTAGCATTTCTTTGGAAGTTCCCACATACTTGAAAATATTGGTAAGCTGTTTAAAAGTCAATTAACAGACTCCTGGACATGGTTTGCTTTTCCTTGCTTCTTTTTGTGATGTTTGAATTCCAGCCTTCATTGGGATGGACCAAGGAATGGGCTTCTAACAGGCAGTCATGTGGATCTTTCCTGAGATTTGTTTAGGAGCTGATCTAGAACCTCTCAGAACTGATAATTCCATGGAAAAAAATTGGTGCAGACAGTGAATACAGTTTTAGACCAAACACCAAAGCCGATTTAATTTCTTATGCAGCTGTGATATTCTCACACGAGTATCTCCAAACTGTCATGCTGTTCTGCAGCCCTACCAGTATTTAATAATACAGCCACAGAGTGATTACAGTGGCTTTGTCTTGGACATTTGCATGATACTTTAACAATATATGTGATTCTCTTCTGAAAAAAAAAATTGGTTGGATTCTATGAGTTAATCTATAAGTAAATGACTGTTTTCATCCTTAAAAACATTGTTGATCTCTAATACCATTTCTTTCTAGCCATCAACTACAGGTTACATGGCTATCATTTTTTTTTTTTTTTCCGGTACCAGGGATTGAACCCAGGGGCACTTAACCTCAGTGCCACATCCCCAACCCATTTTTATTTTGTGACAGGGTCTTGCTAATTTGCTTAGGTCCTTGCTAAGTTGCTGAGGCAGGCTGGCTTAGTACTTGGATCCTCCTGCCTTAGCCACCTGAGCTACTTGGATTCCAGGTATACACTACCACACTCAGCTATTATTTTAAACTATTTTTGCTACTAGTTGTATATTAAGACTTTTGTACTTTTAGTAATTTCACCCACATTACAGATGACGTTGGCTTTTTGTACTTTGGACTATGACATGAATTACCATTTATAATATTTCTTGGGACAATACATTCTATAATTGGTTGTGGTTTATAAATTTTAAGTTGAAGAGGACCTCTGTACATAGTGGATTTATAAGACTGTGTTCATCAGCATTCCATCACTGTGACAGAATACCTGAGAAAATTAACCGCAATGAGGGGAGATTTATTTTGGCTCACTGTTTCAGTCCATGGTCAGTTGACCCTTTTGCTTTGGGCCTGTGATGACACAGTACAGAGGGAGAAGGTATGTTGTGGAGGAAGCAGAGACAGGGAGAGAGAGAGAGAGAGAGAGAGAGAGAGAGAGAGAGAGAGAGGAAGAGAGAGAGAGAGAAAAAGAGAGAGAGGGAGAGAGAAAGCGAGCGCAGGAGAGGAGAAGGAGACACACAGACATGCACAGAGTGGTCAGGGTTCCAATATTCCCTTCAGCGGCATGTTCCACCAACTGGCCTAACTTCCTACCACTGGGCCCCACTTCTTAAAGCTTCCACTACCTCCCAATAGTGCCACAAGCTGGTGACCAAGCATTTAGTACTTAGGCCTTTGGGGGGACACTTATTCAAACCATAACAAAGACTGAGAATAAAATATATTTTAGTAATAACACTTCATATTTAAAACTTGCTTTGATTGATTCTTACAGCATTTCCTCTTTATATGATCTTCCAGAGCTATAGTTATGAATGTCAGTTTTTCACGCTGAACAATATACTAAGAATTTCAGTGGTACTATATTGAATGTGGAAATGTTAATTAATAGAATCCTGTTTGTTGATTACACTATCTTCTTAAAAATATGAAAGTGTACTTTTTTTTTGTACTTTTTTTTTTTTAAAAAAAAGAGGATTCTTTTTTCTCAGTTTAGTAAGCCCATATTCATGGAGTTTACTGAATGTAAAAATGTTCTTGCATGAAATGTTGAATCTGTGATTCTATCCTGAAAGTTGCACTTAAGAAACCTAGAAATCATGCAGATACTGATTACAGCAGCTTATTTGAGCTCTGCCTCAAATTATTTATGAGCTTTTAATTTCTTTCATCTCCTAATCTGCTTTAATGAATATGGGAACACAGTGAGTATTGTTCTTGTGTAAGGATGCCATTCCTTCTGGAATATCAGAGGGTTGCTATTCTCAAGTGGGACTGCAGTCTTGATGCCTCAAGGTCAGATCTGCTGCTCCGGGTATGCCCAGAATTTATCCATTTATTTTTTTGCCTCATCAAAATCTTTGTCTCTTTATCTATTGTGAAATGTGTTCAGGGAATAAGAATTCTTTGCCCTCTTCTTGGTCACCCTTTGGAAGCCTGGCCATTTTTTAGTGCCTTTGATAGGCATTTCCTGTTCTGTTTACAAATCTTCCTAAACTTGAAAAAGGTTTTGAACCTTGCAAGGCATGTATCCTGATCTGCTTTCAGGACTAAGGCCAGTCGGTAAAATTATACTAATTACTTTTATCTCTTAGTCACTTTAGTTTTGGTATGAGAACATTTTGGTGTTTGTGAGCAGGCTTTTGTGCCAGAAAAATAACATAAAACCATTGCTCAGAAAAATAGTGCCATTAGGAGCCATCAGCAGCACATAATAATGGCAATTAATGACAATCAGAGGCCAACTTACTGCAGGCTATATCTGACATTTTTTTTTTAAAGGAGCAAAACATATGAAGTTTATTTTATTATTATTTTTTTCTGCTTTGTGTAAGTATTTTTACATCTGCTTGTGATTATTCTGCCTTGTAACTACCACCTCAGGCCCAGTTCTTTTTTAGGGGAAAAAATGAATTCCTTATGTAATAAGTTATAGTTTGGAAAATTTCTCTGACAGACCGTGAGCTCTTCTTATGAAACATTCAATACAAGAAAAAAAAGTGCAGCTATAATTCACTACAGAAATATGGGTTTATAATAGAAAGATTGTGGGTCTTATGTTAGTTACTTTTGTAAGGATGAAAAATGTAATAATTTAATATGAGGTGTAACAGTATGAAAACCAACCAACCAACCAACCAAAACCCCATCACCGGATACACTGTAACTTGCATCACATCAGAATGGCACCAAGCAGAGCCATTTGGAAGGACCTTTTTCCCATGACTTAGGTATTAGCATAGACTCTAAAGGAGGTTACAGATAGATTCTCAAAAAGGTACCAACTTTGCATGTACCTAAATCACAAGCGAGTTTTAAAATTTTTAAATATTAGGGAGAAATGCAAAGACTGTACCAGAAACTTGAAATAGCCTATTTAACACTGATAACCAAAGGGCTTCTTGCAAAATGTGGTTTTTAAAATTAGAAGCTGGATATGTTGCAACCCGAGAAGCAGACCATAGAGCTGTTGCTAGGGTA
The DNA here is from genome assembly GCA_020662805.1 of Glaucomys volans. Lineage (NCBI taxonomy): Eukaryota > Metazoa > Chordata > Mammalia > Rodentia > Sciuridae > Glaucomys > Glaucomys volans. The sequence goes on along the minus strand of JAJEJO010001612.1, from coordinate 40,080 downwards.
AATGTACTGCTTTGTGCCAATAACTGAGTAAATAAACAAGATAAGCCCACATAAATTGATGACTCTGGTACTCGTAACTCATTGACCATCTGCTTATTATTATTTTTTTAATCCTGTGTTTTCTCACCCTCTAATATCTGTGTATCTGACACTTAGGAATTCAGATCTGCTATAATGAGATTAGTCAGTGCTCTTTGTGGTTCTGCTGTTTGCTTTTCAGTGAAAGTTTGAAAAAAAAAAAAAACCCATGAAGTCCATGGAATCAACGATAAGATACAACACTTTTACAAAGTCACGTTCAGAGACTTGTGTATAAGCTTCCCAGATTTTCAAGTGTTACTTACTTTTTAGAAGCTGTCTCCTAATTTTAATATGAAGATAGTCTTAAGTATTCTCCCTGTTGTTACATCCTGTTGGGATCTTCAGATCTCTCTTTACACTATTTTTTTTTGTTTTGGTTTTATGCACAAATGAAAATGTGGGGGGATGGTTAATTTCTTTGGGTGTTCCGTTCTGGGTTTCTGGAAGGGCGTTGAAGACAGCTTTGACAACCTTTAGGTGACTGCTGGTGGCGCACACAGCATGCAGCCTCTCTCCTGGGACATTGGGCTTTGGGATTGTTTTTATAGATGCTGTGGGAGTAATGGTTCCACCCTTTACCACCTCACAGGAGTGTTGAAAGGATAAGTAAGACAATGTATGTGAGCATGCTTGCAGTTCTTTGGGAGAAAGCTATTTCAATCTGGTAGGTAATTAGTTTCATCATCATTTTTATTTGTGCTTCTTGTAAAAATTGCTCAGGGAATCTCCACATTACAGAGCAAGACTGTTTTGGTTGTACAAACAGAACTGCTGGGGTCAAAGGACAGGGAAGTGGTGCTGTTTTCCTAGGAGTGTGACTCCAGTGCTCTGTGATGAGTTTGAAATGACATCTTCTCAAATTAGAGCACGTGAATGAACTCTCCAGACTTGTTTTCCTCTCCAGCTGAAGTCCAGCCACTTGCTCTCTGAGGAACTCTTTAAGAGCCTGCTCTTTCCCCCATGTGATTGGATGTCTGGGACAGTTTTGCTCTGGCTCCCATGAAGCAAATGAGTGGACTGTCATTCTATCTGTTTAAGAGAAAGGGTACTTTGGACTCAATCCTGGTTGTGCCAATCTCTCAGCAGATGGCAAGAAACACATTGCAGACACCTGGAGGGGAAAAAAATGTCATGGATGTGGTTTGGAGAGCATCTCCTAAACTCAGACTGAAATTCATTTGCTGTGGCAAGGATATTAAGAAGTGGGACTACAAAGAGGCCCATGAAGAGTCTACCCTCATGAGTGGATTGATGTTAATAATATCGAGAGAGTGGGCTGCTATAAAAAGGAGTTTAACCCTTTCTGTCTGTCTATCTGTATCTCTTTCTTTCTCTTGCCCTCCACCTTATGCCATGGGATAAGACAGCATGAAGGCCCTGGCCAGATACCAGCACCATGTTTCTGGACTTCCCAGACTCCAGGACCTTAAGTAAATAAATATGTTCTTTATAGATTATCTAGTCTTAGGCATAGTCATTCCCCTTTTTCTGACATCCATTTCAAGATCCCCAGGGAATATCTGAAACCACAGATAGTACCAAAGCCTGTATTTACTATGCTTTTATATATATATATATATATATATATATATATATATATATATACCTATAACAAAGTTTAATTTACTAATAAGGACTAAAATAATTATATACATACCTATAACAAAGTTTAATTTACTAATAAGGACTAAATTAGTAAGATATTAGTCATAACAATAAAATAGAACAGTTATAACAATGTACTATAATAAAAGGACTCTCAGAACATCTTATAGTACTGTAATTATCCTTCTTGTGATGATGTCAGATGATGTGGTGCCTACATGATAAGATGAAGTGAGGTGAATGATGTAAACATCATCACCTTAGGCTACTATGAACCTTCTCTCTTTTTTTTTTAAATTTTGTTTTTGGTTGTTGATGGACCTTTATTTTATTCATTTATTTATATGTGGTGCTGAGGATCAAACCCAGTGCCTCTCACATGCTATGTAAGTGCTCTACCACTGACCCACAACCCCAGCCCCTGAACCTTCTTTCTTGAACACAAGTCCTGCAGTACTGCAGCTGCTGATATGATAACTGAGATGTCTATTAAGTGACAATGGGAGGGTAGCATATACAGCGTGGATACACTGGACCACAGGGATGATTCATGTCTCAAGCAAGAGGGAGTGAGGAAGTGAGAGATTTCATCATACCTCTCAGAACAATGCATAATGTAAAACTTACATATTGTTATTTCTGGAAATTTTCATTTAATATTTTCAGAAACACAGTTGATTGAAACTGTAGAAAGTGAAATCATGGATGAGCAAAAGCTCTTGTCTTCTGTTATAACAGCAGAAAATGGACTAAGACAATGTGCCCAACCCACATTTGGAGCTGCAGCTCTTATTGGGATATTTTCTTTTCAGTGACATTGTGGAAAAGGCTCCAGGCCTGGGTAAAAATGATTCCTTTGTTAGTCATTTTCTTTGGGTATGCTGGGGTATTCTACTATTCTCTTCAACTTCAGCCTCCCTGAAGTCAAAACTGAATTTAAAAAGTCTTTTGGTATTTACTGTTTTTCAGAGAAGGTAGGCAGTTATGTGTCCAGAGCTTAGATTTTTAGAATTATTTTTAAGCAGCTGCAATCTTTGGTTGACTCCTCCAAAGCTCAGAGTGTCTCAGGAGTACTAAACATAATTAATTAACTTTGTTGACTATTTAAAAATGTATGTAGTATTCTTAGCCATGTATAGAATTCCTTCTGATAGTGTTGGTCTTGATTTGTAAAACTGTACATACATATATGCAGAAATATGCTTTTCTCTTTCTTTCCCTCTCTCACTCTCTATACATATATAATATATATAATATTTAATAATTTTACAGTTAAAATTAAATTTTCATGTCATGGGATATCTTTGGTTTCTGTACTTTCTCAAGAACAGAGTTAAATACCTTTGAATGACTCCTATTCTTCACTATCCTCAGACTTAGTGGCTCTGTGCTGCCCCTCTCACTGGTCAACATTCTACCCCAAGTAGTCAACAGCAAAGCCTATTACCAGGGGCTGGTGATGACTGGGGTTGTGGAGAAACTGAGCACCCTAGTTCTTCTAGTTTTTATGCTCTTATAAAATGAGGTGGCTCCTTCCCTTTCTCTCTCTTCCCTCCACTTCTTCTCAGCTTTAATCTTACATAGTGGTGAATACCATGGTCAATGTTTTAAAGAATGGGGCAAATGGAAGGAGGCTATGGTGATTCAGTTTTCTCTTCCTTCTTGAGAACACTGTCCCAGAGGCAAAATAAGTTTTATAAGCACCTGTGCACTGGTCCCAGGGCAAGTCTCCCTTTGGAGGGAATGGCCTGTGACAGTTTATTGTGGGGCTCTCTTACCTGGAGGGTCTCAGGAGTCAGAGGCTTGTCCAGTCCTGCAACTCTTTGCCTCACCTCATCATGCTGTGATGATTGGTGCCCTGTTTGCAAAGCTTTCTGAGAAATTTACTGTTGGGTTGTGTTTCATCAAAAAAGGGCTGAAAAGCAGGGTGAACTTAAAACCTGGCTTTTGAGAAGGATGGAGTTTTGCTAATTTTAGTCTTACTTGAACACTTTAGATACTGTTGACGCAGAGGCCCGACCTCAGCTAGGAACATTTTGGCAAGGTTCACCTTGAACCCCACAAGTTCCCCAAGAGGCATAGATCTCTTGATGACCCACATTCTGTTTCTTGGGGGCACCTGAACCCTGTCTCTGACACACACAAGGTTCTTTGACAGAGACTGTTGCCCATCATTTGAACTTGAAGGGGAGACTCCCAGGTGGGCTGGTGCATTACCCCCATCTTGGCAAGGCCCCAAGCTCTTGGCAATCTCCCAAGCGTCCTATGAAGGCTATGCATGACAGCCTTCCCAAGAGTGTGCAGCAGGCCTGGGAAATCTGGGCTTAGTTTCCTTTGGGGGAAATGCCAGCTTTGGCCCCACAACCTGGTTGGCTGTGACCAGTAAATGGATAAGTAATAGACTTTTTGGTATTTTTTTGTTTATAGTATTAATGATGAGAAATAAAGCTCTACCAGAGAAGAGATTTTAAAAAATGAAAGTGGTAAGTCATGGTACACTTGGATGGGGAAGAGAGACTGCCAACTCCAAGTAATTTGAAAGATGCTGAACATGCCCACTGTTGATAATTGTCATTGTGCAGTCAGGGACCCAGAACCTTCTATTCTCTCTAGTGACCGGCCCTGTGGCCTGAGCCACATCATATTGTCACTGTGTCCTCTTGCTTTCTTGTCTGCAGAATGAGTTGGGTGGACCAGGTGTTACAGGGTAGATAATGTGAACTAGTGAAATGGGCTTCATGGACATTGTTTCTTGAGCCGTGCGGCCTTCTGAGTACCATTGCAACATGGGAATTGACAAATGTATTTCTATTTTGAGAAAACTTGATGGTCATGCATGCACCATGGTACCTGGCCACGGCCCTTTGGCTTTTTTGCTGGGGAAGAACACAGAGTATATATTGGGGAGGGTCTTGGGAACTATGTGTCCCCATCTATAAGGCCACTACTCAGCTTCAGCCTTCATTGCCATTGAGAAAAAAAAAAAGTTCCATGTTATGATATCTGTACAACTTGCCCAATTTCTGTAAATGCTTTGAGGATCCGAAGAACAAATGAACAAAACAAGCAAGCAAATAAACAAACAAAAAAACCCACTCGTGTGTGGCAAGTTGACCGGTGTCAACAAAAACCATCTCTATGTTCTCTTTTGGTTCAAAGTTTTGTGAGTTTCTGACTCTAGTAACCTCCTGAGCTAGAACCTCCTACTCAGTGTGGTCTGTGGACCAGCCCATCAGCATCTCCTGTGAGCTTAAGAGAGGGAAAAATCTCAGTCTCCTGCCCAGATCTACAGGATTTGCATTTTAAGAAGATCCCACACATTTCAGGAAAGATCCTGCTAAAATGTTTTAGAATAGGGGAAAACATACATACCTGCCGCTATGTTAGCATGAGTCCATTCTTCAGATTAATTTACTGAACCAAAGGATGAATGGGTCAGAATACATGAAGATTGATTTTGATGAAGGCAGAAAATCAAGTCGGTGACTTTTGTTGCAATACAATCTAGCAAGGCAGGAGGCCTGGGGGCTTTGAGCCTCTGCTTGAGGATAAAGGGTCATTAAATTATTAAGAATTTTAAGCACCTACCAGATGTCACACTTTCACATAATTTTTCAAAAGCCCTGATAGGGGTATTTTGAGGTGAGAATTATCACTCAAATTTTTTAGACAAGAAAACCAATTTGCAGAAAGCTTAAGTAACAATCCAAGGCCACTTGCTTAGAGGAGAAAGAACTGTGATTAGCACCCAGGAGAGCTGACTCCCGGAAGAGTTATCCAGTTCGAACTTCCTTTGCAAAATTTTGCCATGGCCTGGCCTTGCTGGGGACATTTTTTAGATTCGGTGAATCTGCCTGATAAAGGTGCCATTTCCAAAAATGAGACTGACCAAAACACAGGCCTAACAGCTTCGAGTCTGTTCATTTTGTTTTAATTTTTGGAATAGCTATTTCTTAGGTATTTCAGCAGCGGGTTTGTTGAATAAAAAGCAAGAGCAGCCACAAAATCGAAAATATTTGTCACTTCATAATGACCAATTATTCTGTTTTAACAGTTGTTTCTGCTTGTAATCCAGGAAGTTGGTTCCTGATTTTGATTTTGAATTAGAGTCTCAGACAATAGCAAATTGGGAACATGCAGGCCTTCTCAGTGTTGAAAGAAAACTGAATGAGTGTGAATTTAAGAAGCATGCTCATTGTGCACCTTTTAGCAAAAAATTTTCCTCTATAAGGACCTGTTCAATTTAGTATTTAACATTTCAAAGGATTTTGGAGGACTCTGCCTTCTCAAAAGTTGCCAAAGATTTTAGCTATTGTTATCATTAGGCTTCAAAGCAGGAGCTTGGGCTATTTTAATGCCAATGGTTTTAATCCTAACCTTTGTATTGAGATTAGGAGCACAAAGGGCAGCAGGCCTGGGGTAAGCTGAGTTTTTCTGTTTTGTTTTTCTTTTCCTAAAGAATTACAGTGAAAGCTTTACTCTCTGAAATTGTCCTTTACTCATGGGGAGGGGTGTGTGTGTGTGTGTGTGTGTGTGTGTGTGTGTGTGGTGTCTGAAGGATGATGAAATCTGCACAATGGTGTCTGTCATTTAAGAAAAAAAAAAGATAGCTGCAGTAGGGAAAGGACTGGCACTATACATCAAATTTGTGTGCTGACAGTCTGTTTGCAGAACAGATAAAGGGCCATACAACTCTCCCAAATTATTTTATACGTGTCATTATTTGAATGTTTAAAGGGGAGATCTGTGTGTGGGGTGAAGGGTGAAGGGGTTGGTGTATATTAGCTACACTATAATGACCTCAGGAAGCCTTGAGCCATCCATGCTTTGCCAAGGGACCCCCTGGGATCGCCCCTGCCCTTTCGTTTGCACTCTCTCATTCATCACCCGCTCCCCCCCGCCCCCAGCTTGGACCCTGTCCACAACTACTCACATACCTTCGTACTCTCAGCCAATACATCAAATGTGGATTTTTGGGTACAGTGCCCCCAACAGAATAAAAACTGCCCAGAAGCATCCAGTGGCCCTATGGTAGCATCACTGTGGAGGAAACCATAGAACTTCCTCAATGGGTGGCTTCTTGAGTATTTGTGCATCTGATCTGAGTTCACGGACGGGCTGGGGGGAGTGGGGGGTGTACAGATGGTTATTATAGCTGCCCCTTGATCTCCACAGGGGAGCAGTTCCACAAACTCTGTGGACACCAAAATGTGAGGATGTTCAAGTCACTTTTATAAAATGACATAGTGCCAGGGGTGGTGGCACACACCTGTAATCCCCAGCGACTTGGGAGGCTGGAGGCAGGAGGATCACAAGTTTGAGGCCAACCTTGGCAACTTAATGAGACATAGTCTCAAAATTAGAAAACAGAAAGGGCTGGGTATGTAACTTAGTGATAAAGTGCCCCTGGGTTCAATCCCCAGTACTGGGGGAAAAGTTTAAAAAGACTTGTAAAATTACATAGTATTTCCAGATAACCTATGCACATTCTCCTGTGTACTTTAAATCATCTCTTCATTACTTACATTTCCTAATACAATGTAAATGTCATGTCAGTCGTGGTTGTATTGCATTTTTAGGGAATAATGACTAAAAAGACTATACAATTTTATAAAGATGCAATTTTTTTTGTTTTCCTGAATATTTTCAATCTGCAATTGTGTATTTTTGATCTGAGATTGGTTAAATCTACAGGTGCTGAACCCACAGATACAGAGGGTTGACTGTCATTGTCTCTTTTAGTGTCAACTAAGATTAGTGAGCCTTGAGTAGCCATCAGTTAAGGTGAGATCCATCTCCTCTGCAGCCCCTGTCACTGCTGGTGTTGGCTCCCTTGTGCTTGTGTGCTGCGTTCTGCCATTTCTCAACAGGCAGTTGTATAACATTAAATTCCAGGAGAAATCTGGAGTGTGGTTTTGGAAGTCCCAGATGGCATAGTTGATTTGCTGCTAACCAGTTGAGGGAAAGACCAGTGCACACTGTTATGTCTGGCTTCCAAGGGTGCTTGTGGGATGAGAATAAGATGGGAAAAAAAAAAAAAAAGGGAACGAGAATAAAGGATGCTTGAGATGAATAGAGAGTTGTGGAAATGAGGGGTATGGGAAAGTAACAGAAGGACATAGCCCTGAATTGAAAGCCTAGGTCCTAGACCCCTCGTGCTGCTCCGTACCTATATAGCGTTGGAAAGGTCATTCTTTCTTTTAAAATTTTTTTTTTTTAGTGTCAATGGACCTTTATTTTACTTATTTATATGTGGTGCTGAGAATCAAACCCAGTGCCTCACACATGCCAGGCAAGTGCTCTGCTACTGAGCTAAACTCCAGCCCTTGAAAATGTCATTCTGTGGCTCAGTTTCTTTAGCCACGCACTGTAAGTGTAGGAGCAGATGGATTTAAAAGTGTTCTTTTTTTAGTTATTAGACGATTTGGTTCTAATCTAAACTATCTAGGCATGAAGCCTAACAATGAGCCAACCAACCAATCCAACCAGCCAAAGATCTTATAGTGGAAAATAAAAACATTGTGTTAATTATACAGAGCAATGGAATGATATTGTTAGAAGTTTACAAAGAGAATGTCACCGCCAGATCACAGACAAAGATAATTTTGTCATCTACATGAAAAACATTCATAAAAACTGTGTTTGGACGTCAGGAAGATGGAAGAGATGGATTAAAATGTTTAAGTTAGAATTAACTTGGGACCTACATCTGATCAAATGAGAGACGGGGAGAGAAGGAGCATCCAGAAAAGATTGTGAGAGAATGGAATCTGACCATTCTGGGTTAGTATCCTCTCCTTTTGAAATTGGAACAACCAACATAACTTTTTAGCATCTTGTTTTAGACAGATAAAGAACATTGTGGAGTAGTAGTTTCAACTGTTTGGTTTAGAATAGGATTTAATGATTTTTTTTTTTTTTTTTTACCTATGTACAAGCTTTTAGAGGAGATTTCCGCCCCCCCCCCCCCCAAGGAATACATGTTATTGGAGATTCAGAATTTAGACCATTGCAGCTGGGCACAGTGGCATATGCCTGTAATCCCAGTGACTCAGGAGGCTGAGGCAGGAGGGTTGAGTTCAAACCCAGCCTCAGCAACTTAGTGAGGCCCTAAGTAACTCAGTGAGACCCTGTCTCAAAAAAAAAAAAAAAATATATATATATATGGCTGGGGATGTGGCTTGGTGGTTAAGCACCTCTGGGTTCAAACCCTGGTACAAGAAAAATTAGACCCTTGCTAGGTGCAGTGGCACATGCCTATAATCCTAGAGACTTGGGAAGGTGAGGCAGAAGGATTGCAAGTTCGAGGCCAGCCTCAGCAACTTAGCAAGGCCCTAACCAACTTAGTGAGACCCGGTCTCTAAATTTAAAAAATAATAATAACAACAAAAAGGAGGCTGGGGATGTGTCTCTGTGATAAAGTGCCTCTGGGGTTCAATTCTCAGCATAAAAAAAAAAAAAGAATATTGAGTATAGCTGTCAACTGCCATCTCAGTGGTTTCTTCATGCTTCAGATAACAGGTGAAGGAGTGAGTGATGGTGGAAACAACCGCAGTGAACAAGACCGTAGGGTGGCATGGGCCTTTTCGAGACCCTTTCTGCCTCCAGTGAGGCTGAACTGAATTGTCTTTCCTGAGTTCCAGCTATTGCTGAAGTTCCCATAAGCTGAGAACTGTACTAGAAAGAAAGAAAAACCTCAGCATCAAAGGGACAAGAAAGGGACTGGGGTTGTGGCTCAGTGGAGAGTGCTTGCTTAGCACGTGTGAGGCACTGGGTTCGATTATCAGCACTGCTTAAAATAAATAAAATAAAGGTCCATTGACAATTTAAAAAAATAAATATTAAAAAAAATTTTTAAGAAGGTGGAGGGCAAGAAAATTCTAGGCCCAGTCTCAAGAAAAGGTGGGGTCAGTGAATTGAAAGGATGTCTCTATGGCAAATTTTGGGTTCTTCAGTATATGGTGAATGACTCAACGGAACTGACTCTTGAAAACTAAATTCAGCATCTGTGCATATCTGGGGAACATAGGAAAACTTATAAAAGCATTGAAATCTGTGTTTAAGGTGATGTTTAGGCAGAAGTGCACAGAACACTTCCTGTGCTTTATAATGTTTTTCTCATCCCCACTCAAACCTATTTCATACTGTGGTTTACGTTTTTCATCTGATTAAATTCTCTTTGTGGCATATGAGCCATCATCCATACAGCTTCCTAACACTGACAGCTAATGGAAAGAACTGCTACAGATAGAGACATCTTTGGGCATTCTCCATTTTCGGGGTGAAACTTAATTTGAACCAACAACTTTAAAAATAACTTATTTCGACTGGTTTGAACTTGAACTGACCTAGAACTGAATTAATTACATGTAATGAGGGTCCCATCTAAAGTACCATTCTATAATACACTTTATGACCCAGGGGGCTATGTAAGAAGTACGGGTAAAGTGACAGCTATTAGGACTTCAGGTCTAATGTGCATAAACACAACTCGCTGTTCTGAAAAATCACCATGAAAATGTTTGTCTTCAACAGATTTCAGCCTGTTTTGTTGTTGCTATTATTATTAACAAGGGCTTCCAAGATGGAATTTGGGAAGCTGAATCCCTGAGATGAAATGCCATCCCCTTGATTCCTGTTAGAGTCTTCCCTATTTTTCTGAATGTAGCGTTATCTGTTAATTGATTCGTGACTCCGAATGCACATTGATCTTGATGGATTCCTGAGTGCTGTATTCCCACTTTTTAAAACAATTATGAAAGAGGAAACAGGGCATTTCCCCGACGGAAAACGATTTCTCATTTCCAAGTGAGTCAGTTAACCTTAGGATATTGTCAGAGTTCAATAAAACCTAATTTGGTTAAATTCTATCACTTCATCTATCCTCATTCTGGCGGGTACCTCTGACTGCATGTGGAGGAATCAAGGCAAGACTTTGCTCATGTCAGGCATGTGTCTTTCTTTCCATGTGTAAGTGCAGTGCTTAGGTTTTGTAGTCCAACAAATGCACTGTAGAATTTTAGCAGCTGTTAGAATTTACTATGCCTGGGTGCACTTTAAACTGCTTGTCTGACATATTTTGCTTCTTATTTTTAAGTGGGCTTCATATTTCATTGAATCTTATAGCTGGAGGAGACCTTGGGAAACTCCTGGTCCCAGGCCCAGAGGGGTTAAGAGACATGCTTAAGTTCTCAAAGCTAACATGTGGCCAAGCCAGGGCTAGAAACCCAATGTCCTTATTTCTGAATAGGATTTAGTAATGTTCTGTCCAGACTCCTAATTGAAATTGGAGATTTAAAATTCAGATCATTTTATTTAGATGTTGCTTTTTTATTTCCATTATACTCACATTCGCACATACATAAAAGTAGAGAGAATAGACAAACCAACCCAATCACCAGCTTCAGTGGTTTTCAGTTTGTGGTTCATCCTCTTTCATCTTTATCCCCAGCTGCTCCCCTCTTCCCTCAGTTATTTGGAAGTGAACCCAGTCATATTTTTGATTTATAAATATTTCAGTATGTGTTTCTAAAACATAGACACTTAAAAATAATCACAATACTATTAACCTGAAAACCCAAATAAATTAGCAGTAATTCCATAATAATGTTATTAAATATCCTATAGTCATTCTTTTTGATCTATTATGAATATATTATATGATCTTTTTATTTTCAAATATGTTTTCCCTTTCAAAGGAGAAACAAACTCTGTCAAGAATGGTGAGTATTTTAGGTCAATGGAAAGAGAGATTCTGTTAAGAACTCTCAATATCACTATTAAAATGAAGCATGGCTTTATAATTGCAGAGGAACTTAATAGATAGTCACTTAATTTTGGAGTGTTGTAATTCTTTCTACCTAAACTAGTAAATTTTAATATGTTTTCCTAAGACGGCACATTCTTTATGTATCTCCTTGTTTTATGTATCTTAAAGAAATTTGTCACTCCAGTAAAGGACAATGTCAAGGTTACTTTTGCTGACTGGTCCTTAACTGAGTTTCCTTCGGTTGGAGCAGATACCCTGCATTCCTGGAGTTCAGCTAACTGGTGTGAGAATGTATTTATGCTTAGAAACATCTTCCATTTACTATGGACTCGATCCCACGGAATCATTCCAGGGGAGATGGGATGATTCTATGTAGGGCATGGTTGATAATGCATTTCCCATTTCTTCCACTTCTTTTCAATTTCTTTAGTGATGGAAGCTGAGAACCTGTTTCAAATGCAAATCACGTCCCATTAGTACTTTCAGATCATTGTGGGATATTGTCTTGCCCAGTACAGGGGCCCAAACCAGTGTGTCACAGCTTGCCTGCTTCATGAGAAAGTGAGGCACTTAGTCAAGCTGGCCCAAAGCAGAAAGAAAATGTCTCTTCCTGAAGGAAAAGTTAGGGGGAGTTGGAACCTGGGAGTGAGACTCTGGAAACAGGACTTTCCTGGGAGCCGCAGTTAGGAAAGTAAGCCTCCCCATGAATGAGCTGGTGGGGAAGGACCAGTGTGGATGGCCAGGTATGGTGCATGTGCAGGGTGCTGCCTTCCTCATCAGGACCCTGAATGTGGACAGTGTGATCTGAAAGTCATTCATCATCTGCTGTCCTAGTCAGACTGAGTTCCAGGACGAAGTCCACACCAGTGTCCCACGGTAACTGGGGGTGACTCATGCACCTTGTGATGGGCATACAACATTTTCTCCCACTGCCCCATTACATACCCCATCGCCATCCCCACCCCCACCCACCTTTCTCAGTTTGGAAAAAGTCCTTTTCTTTTACCTTTCAGAGCGTTTATTGTTGTGTGTTGGTTTGCTTCACCTTTTCTCTCTGCTCGTGGCTTTGGCTGGTCCAAGAAGGCAAAGTATTTCAGGAGGAGGGTGGAAGTATGCTAAGTGGCTGATAAATCCTACCTGTAGTTCCAACAGCTGATTTGCAATTAGGGATGAAGACCCAGATGTTCATAGGCCTGCATTTTGTGGTCACTGCTGCTGTTCACGACCTCCTTGCCATGCTGAATTAGGGTGATTCTATTGTAGCTCTGTGCAGGGAGACAAATTGAGGATCCTGCATCTGAGGGCTCTGCACTGGCCAGCTGCCTCACATCTGCCCTGTGAGTGGTGTTGAGGAAGGAAGAGGAAACACTTCAGCTTCTGGAAGCTAAACAATGTGGACATTCAGCTTGATGGATGAGTCAAATTTTTGCGTCTCACTTAGCCAGTGGACCGTGTATTCTAGGATCTGTTCTTTATGTTGCTGCTCGGACTCTGGAGTTGTAGGAGCTCCTCCTTTAAAATGTTTATGTTTTAAATTCATGAATTACAATTGGCTAATACCACATGCCTGAAACCAATAGAGAAGTTTAGCCCCCTTTCTGCCATGTTTACATGGAAAATGCTTTCAGAGTTCCAGAGTCTTCATGTCTCTTCTCAGCCCTGGTCATCTGAAACTTCTGGCTGTAGAGAAGGAACCCTTTCCTAGCTCCAGCCCATCTATCACCAGAGATTGGGACCCAAGTGATAGGATGGGCACAGAATATTCTGGAAGGGAATAGGAACAAAGTGGAGAGGCAGGGATCCTACAGGGTGTGAAGGCTACAGGGCTTGTGATGGAGTTTCAGATGATTGTCAGGTAGTGTAGACAAATGCGAGATAAGTGTTCAGTAGGTTGATTGTCTTGGACCTAAGATATACTTCGCAAATTGAATGTTTCTACCCGGGGACTTTTCAATAACACAAACTTTGAGAATATGGGCAGCCTGCATGCCTGCAAGTCCACTGGGAGCCCCAGGAGATCAAGAGATGGAGAAATAGATCTAAGTTTTGAGAGTTGTATGTGAAGCCATTGGCTTTGCTACAGCACTTCCCAGGTGAAGAATGAAGAGAGAACCAGGCTGGAGTTAAACAAATTTTATCAGGGTAACACACATAGGAAAAGAGAATCAACAGTTAGATTTTTTTCCTTCATACCATCTTTCTCTCATATACCCACCCCCAGCTCTGCCCTAAGCCCTGACATCTCACTAGCCAACACTGAACAAATGATCTTTAATACCTGCCCTTGCCAACACCACCTCTCTTCTGGCCCCCTTCTTCTTCCTCCCAAAGGATCATGCTAGGTTCTTGAAGGAGATATTCCTTCTGTCCATGTAGAGATTCTTTTCCATGGCTGATCAACTCAGGGCCTGCTCTGCACAAGAGTGTCCTAACCAAGAGGACACCATTCACATCAGGGACATCATGGATTGTCATTGTCACAGTTGCTGGACAGGTAAAAAGAAATATGTCCTTAGAAAGGCAACTTTCTTTTCCCCTAATTGTCACAAAGGTATTGTATGACATAATGGAGGCCTTGAATCTACCCGCCTCCCCCATTTGGTAATCAGACATATTCTATTAATGATTGATCGCCGAACTAGTTGTTAGCAACACCCTGCTGAGCATTTTATATCCATGTTCATATTTATTCTTTACACAACATTAGGAGACAGCTATTTTTTTCCTACTTGACCTTGGAGGGAATGATGGCTTAGCAGAGATTTTGGACTTTACCCAAGGTTTTGCATCTAATGAGAGTTGGATCCAAGATGTGCATCATGCTCCAAAGCCCATGCCTTTGTTAACACTGTAGAATGGTAGCCAAATACCTGAGGCCCATTGGAATCCTCCTACCCCACGGGAGAAAAATATGGTTATTGGAGTTGTCCACTTTTCTGTAATACTCCTGAGAACTTCATTTTTCAAAGGATGAAAATTCAAGGCTTTCAGCAAGAATCTCCTTAGTCTTTGCCCTCCAAGGAGTCTGAGTCCAGGTTGAGTATCCAACTGAAATGGTTGGGACCAAAGTATTTTGGATTTCAGATTTTGGGGGGTTGGTGGGTGCATAGATACTGGAATATTTGCATATGTCATGAGATATGGGACATATGGGGATGGGACCCAAGTCTAACACATAATTTATGTTTCACATACACATTGTATGCATAGCATGAAGGAAACTTTACACGATATTTTAAATAATTTTGTGCCTGAAACCAATTTTCACAGTGTGGAATTTTTTACTTCTGGCATCTTGTTGGCACTAAAAAGGTTTTGGATTTTGGATTTTAGGTTTTTGGATTAGGGATGCTTGCCCTGTAATAGTGCACTTTTATAGCACTTCCTCTATCCCAAGCAATGTTTTAAGCAGTCAACATGTCATATCTAATTTGAGCTTTAAGGCTCAGCCTCGAGCCCTGTTGCTGTCCCCATTATACAGTTGAGGAAATTGAGATCCAGGGATGTTCACACAGCTGCATTTTTCTTGGGCAGACTGTCTTCTGACATGCCACCTCTCCCTGGTGTTAGGAACCATGCTTCCAATTTCCCCCTGGGCTTGAAGGAGCTTTCGTGAGGCCTGACTGCCAGCTCCACTGGGTCTGCATGCATCCTCTTGCCTGTTCCTTGCTAATCCCGTGGCTACTTCTTATTCTGACTTGCTTATTTCTGGGCCCTGGGGCTTGGAAAGCAAAAGCAGGAGGTTCACATGGCTCCACAGGAGTGAGACAGACTCTTGCTCCTGTTAATGAGCATTAAACAGCTGAGTTCTGTCCTTCCCCTCTCCCTTCCCCCACTGCACTCCTTTCAAAAGTGCCCAAACCACTCAAACCACACAGTCTTACCTGTGGTCATAAGCAGAACTGATTTTTACTTGTTCCTTGGGCTCACTGAGCTTTGTGTAAGGAAAGAGGGCAAATAATCCCTTTCTCTAGACCCCAGAAAACAAGTTGACTCCTTCCTGTGCAAGGGAGGAACAGTTCTACCAAAAAGAAAGATTTGCTTTTATAAACTGTTAAAGAAGTACTTGATGCTTGGGCCCTGTCTTGCTTGGTTGATTTATTTTTTTCTTAATGAACCTGGCTTTGCTTTAGGAGTCTGAATGACTTGAAGGATTGTCTTCAATAACACTGTTATGGTTTGAATGTGACTTCTATTCTCTACAGTTGTTGAAGTCCTAAATCCAAATAGCTCAAAATAGCAACTTATCTGGACACAGGGTCCTTGAAGGTGCAATTAGTTCAGAAGAAGTCATGCTGGAGTAGGGTGTACCTTAATCCAATATGACGGACATCTTTATAAAAGGAGAAATTTGGACACAAATATGCACGTAGGGAGAACACCAGTGAACACAAAGGTGATAAAGCGGAAGCCAAAGAATATGAAAGATTGTCAGCAACTTCTGGAAGCCAGGAGAGAGGCAGGGAACAGGCCTCAGAAGGAACCAACCCTACCAACCTTTGGATTTTGATCTTCCAACTTACATAGTTTAAACCATTTTGTGGTTTTTGTTAGAGCAGCCCTAGCAAACTGATTCAAATACCTTAAACAAATAAACAAAACCATAAATACAAAAGCATTGTTAACTAAGTTTGATGGACTTGAACCCTTGGCAAAGGTTGTCTTTCCTTTTTTTCTAACATTGCAGCGATTTAGAGAACCTTCACTCTGAAAAGATCCTAGCCAGGACCTTCATAAGAAGCAGGTCGGAGTCTGGCCCCTCTGGCTCTTCTCCATATCTTTCTACTGGGCTGTCAGGCCTTTTCATAAGCTCTAATCCCAGAGATGCTCTTCTTTCAGTTGCTAATTGCTCTCTCTTTTCCCACCTCTTCCTTTAAATCTTCCCAGTTTTATAAAAAAAAGTATGTATGTTGTGTAATACAAATGTGTGTGTGTGATGTATAGTAACATATATATACATAATATATATTATTATTATATATATATTATTATATATATTAACTGCTTTCTTTCAGCTTTCCCAGTCTGGAAGTGAAATCACTACCCCTTCTCTCACAGAAGAAAATCCACCTTAATTTTAGATTTTATCCCCTCCCTTAGTCTCAGCAGTGCTTTTTCCCTCTGCCTGTGCATTTAGATACCATTGTCTTAGGCCTCCCTGCCTTTTGCCTGGCCTGCTTCTGCCATAAGTTACTCAAGTCAGAGCAGAGGAAGCCAGGGAAGTCATGGGCTGGAGTGGGCTGAGGCTGGAGGTGACATTAAGCCTGGGTAAGACCAGAATCATAAAGGGGAGGCAGACCAATGGGAGAAACATAAGCCAACACATGGCAATACTGGGACATCTGGCCAAGAATCAGAGAAGAGGAGAAGAGAGATGTATGTAGAGGCTGGAAGCCAGATCAGATATCCTCTGGAAATTCGTCTCTGAGATTTTGTATTAAAACTGTGTCACCTCAAATCTTTGAGTTTGACCTGTCTCTTTCTTGTGGCTTTGGGTTGTGCCTCATCTCATTTCTAGGATATTTCCCCCCATCCACAGAGATAGGTAGAGAGCAGTCGGCTCTCTGCCTGGGAGATCTGATCACATGGGCTGAGACTAGGTGTGGACAGCAGATCTTGCCCAGCTTGTGTTCTGAAGCATGTTCACGTGAGGAAGGTTAGGGCTTCCCCTTTCCTCTACTGCCAGTATCTGTGGCTTGGTGGACTGGAGGGAGCCCTTGGTCTCTTGGGAGTCAGGCTCCTTCATTTCCTGTGCAAACTGGGAAAGCAAGAGGGAAGAAATGTCTGGAACATGCAGGTCATGCTGGATTTCATGTTCTTGAGTTCTGGTTGCTAGACGCACTAGCCATCATATTTGCTTACCTGAGGGATTTTTGTTTGGCAGGGGTGGGGGGTGGGTAAATGGAGTCATAGTGGGACCAATTTGGTATATGTCTTTCCAAAAATTAACCTTTTACCACAAATCTTTGATTCTTCATCTTTTTACTCAGGGATGACAGAAGAGAAGCCAATTACCCCCAAACACTAATATTTTACATTAAAAAGTCTCTGAAACTACTGGTAGTTTTTCTTATCTCCCACTTAGATTTGATTCTCTTATAAACAAAACATGGTTTCTTTTCACTTAAAGTAGGGTGACCTTAAGTTCTAGTTTGCCCAGGAGCATACTGGTTTAAGTGCTTTGTTCTAATGTGATCAATGGCATCCTTTGTACTTTAGAAAAAATCCTAGTTGAATAAGTAATATGGTAACCCTAATTAAAGTTCCAGCAAACTGTTGCTAGGTTTTCTGACCTCCTATGTTTGAAATAAAAATTCCACAGTACCTTTAACATATCATGTGAATAATAATAGGAAGATATAAGCTTAATTACTTAAACTGCTAAATATTGAAACAGAATGTTTAGAAGTACAAATGGTCTTAGCAGAAGTTATTAAATAATAACATCTCTATTTTTCATTCTATATTGTCATCAGAAATTTTGTTAGTAATTATTGAAGGGTATCACACTAAAGTCCCATAATTGCTAGAGTTAAAGAAGTTTTGTTTTTTTTTTTCCTTCTCCTGTTTTGAGACTTAAACCCAGGGCGTTACATATACTAGGCAAGTGCTCTACCACTGAGCTACATTCCCAGCCCTCAAGAAGTTATTCTTAAATAGAGTCTGGAATTTAAATATTGGGAGCCTTAGTTTTTACAATTACTGTAATTTGATGAAACAGGAAATATTTGAGCTTTGCTTCTTTTTTGATATATGATTTTAATTGTTCAGTATAACATTTCCTTAAATTGCAGGAAGCCGTGTGTTAGAGAAAGGATCCAGTCTTTAAAATCCATCTGTGTTATAGTGTGGTTTTTCATTGGCTTGGGAAGCAGCTCCGTGGTGACCTGCAAACAGAATTGAGAAAAAGAAAACTTTCAAGATTGATTAGTCTGAAGGAGGCGTGTGGATTTAACTCTAAATCTCATTCCCCATCTGTATAAATGAGTTAGGGAAGTCATTTTAGTCATCTGTGTAAATTTACCTTCTAGTTTACATGCACATATATTCATAATAACTTATTAATAAGATAACCTAAAACTTGGGGGATATTCTAGCAATAGAAAGAAGTATATGAACTTCAGACTACACAAACCATGGTGAACAAGAAAACCCTTAAGTCTAGTTACTGCTCACACCAGGCATGATAGAAATACAGTGGATAGGGCAAAAAAAAATCCTGATTTAGAAATCCTGCCTATGATTCTAGTTCTTCAACCTCTGTGTGACTTTGGACAAGTTGCTTTTGTCTCTGAACTTTAGGTTTTTCATTTTTTTAATTCTGATAACAACCCCTTCCTTCCCTGCTTTGCTTATAAGGCTCAATAAACTGTAAAGTCCCGTGTTAGGTTTTTGAAACTATAACAAATACCTGAGATAATCAACTTATAAATATAAAAGATTTATTTTGGCTCATAGCTTTGGAGGTTCTAGTCCAGGATCAATTGATTCTGTTGCTTTTGGGCCCGAGATGAGGTATCACATCACTGTGGGAGTGCGTGGTAGAAGAAAACCTGGTCACTGCATGGCCAGGAAGGTCACCATAGGGCATAGGGGCATGCCCTCAATGACCTAAAGACCTCCCCACCTCTTCAAATTTCCACCACCTCCTAGTCCCGCCTCCATGTTTTCTAAATTTTCATCACATGGCCAGTTGGGGACATATAAGATTCAAACCACAGAAAGTCCTATGCAAACATGAGGCATTATTTATTTTTCCCTGAGACACAAGAATATTAGGAAAGATGAAGTAGACATAATGTTTGTTCCTTTACTATCCTAAATCTACTTTATACATCCATGACATTTGATGTCCCTCTGCTTGGAGCACAGCACTGAAGAGGGCCTAACATTAACAATTGTGGCACACATTTATCAAGGCCTTACTGGAGTTTTGAGATGAAACTCCATTCACTGCTTCTGCTGCCAGGTGGGTCGCACCAGCTGCAGCCTCTGTAGCCGAGAAATGTCACAGCTCTTAATGGCAGGCCATGCCCCAGACCCCAGCAGCTCACCACCAATTTCTTCTTCTTTCAGAGTTCTTGTCTCATGAATTTGAAGAATGAAATCCACAGACAAGAATGAGTGAGTGTAAGAGCAGGATCTATTGAAGAATAGAAACAGGACCAGGACTCGTGCAGTAGGAAGGGACCCAGCAGCAGGTTTGCACCCACTGAGTGTGCTAGTCTCAGGTTTATATATCACTTGGGTCACTGCTATTGGTTTAAACTTATGCTAATTAGGGTTTGGAAACAAACAAATGCTATTGGTCCAAATTTATGCTAATTAGAGTTTGGAAATATAGTAATGCTATTGGCCAACTCTCCAGTCCCGACTTCCATACAGGTGTGTCACACTTTGATTTTCTCTCAGCAGGTCAGGAAGTGGGAGCTTAAGGATGTCAGATGGTCTACACTTGCAGGTTCTGGGCTGCTACACTGCATGAGCTGGCTTCTGCAGCAGGTGTGTGTCCCATGTGTAGGCCTGATCACAGAAGGGTGATAGGTTGTAGCGCCTGGGCATGCAGCGTCTCAGGACCACCAGGCCTGCATGGTGGGCTCCCTGCACATCCCAGGTGGTACCTTGCTGCCCTGCTCCAACCCACCCAGGTTGTCAGTCTGCTACTTCACTACTCCACTGCAACTTCTCAGCAGGGACCAGTAGACCGGCTGTGTGACTTGGCCACCAGGGAGCTAGGTCACTACTTTTTGAAATTCACCAGGCATGAAATGATCAATTAAGTGACTTCTTCCCTGGCCATCCCATTTTGAATTGCAAATGGCATTATTTTCAGTCTCAGGGAATGGAGCTGCTTTCTTCCATTATCATATCACCATTTTATACTCTATACAATTTGCTAAGTAATGGCTCTACGGTGGTCTCCTCCCATTAGAATGTGGACTACTTCATGACTAAAGCTTTTGTTCTTGTGGTTGTGATATGGCTTTGCTTTTAAAGTTTTGTATCCCAGTACTTATAACCACAGCAGATGCCCTGTGAACATTAGTTCAGTAAACAAACAGCCTTTGTTCTTGAGGAGCTCATGAACCAGGAGGGCGGGCAGATGTTTTTCTATGGCATTACCTTGTACACCGAGGTAATAGAAGAGCACCTATTGTTGTATAAACAAGTTGAGGACTTTTAATTGCAGGGAAATGGGAGTGCAAAGAAAGGAAGATGGAAAATCTTTGGAGAACTGACCTTATTTTGAGTCTTGGAGGATGAATAAGGGTTTTCTAGGAGGCCCTGGAGGTGCTAGGCATCCCACGTAAACAGGGCAGCTTCCAAGAAGATTTGAGACAGGAAATGATGCTGTTGAGGAATGGGCATCCCTCTGCATTTTTATACATTGCAGCAAGTGCCCAAGATGATTCTTTGGGGCATCAGGGGAAAATGTGAGAACTTTATTTGTAGTGGTTTTTAAAGTAAAAACTACAAAATAAATGGAAGCCTTAAAAATTAATATCAGAATGGATGCTGGATGGGTGAGCCTTGTGGCTACATGTTCCACAGGGGAGTCCGGATGAATCATGAGGTGAGGGTGATTTCTGTGTGGTCCTAGGCTGTGCTTTACTTTAGCGTATTGCTTCCTATTGCAGTTTGTGCTCATTAAGTGAATTTGCTTTCATGATTTTGTAATGAGGAGACTAACCATGAAAAAAAATATTTTCTACCAACACAAAAGTCCACTGATTGTGGCACAGTATGTTAAGGACCTATTCAAATGAGATACGCCTTTTTATTCGTACATTGATGACAGTTACATTTTTGCATGCTTGTTTTGAATACAACAAATTGGTACTGTCATGATCATCTGAGGAACCCAGCTTTGTGATATTAGGTGGGCTTTGGGGGTCAGTAGAAGGAGCGGTGTGAAGAAGCTCATGAAGACATCGTGGTGAAGGCACCATTCTACCTCCTAAAGTTTAGCAGAAGCAAAAGTTAACCATTGTTATTTACACACTGCAGGCCTGAGATGCACATGGAAAATCCAAAAAGGTACTTAATGGGTTGTTAAAATTGTCAGACATTTAAATCAGGCAACTTAATATCTACTTCCCCCTTTCAACTTGTGAAGTTTGGTGACTCTCATCAAGTATTATTTCATTCAGAGGCTTATTGGATTTCATGAGAGGAAACCTGGTGTTTGTCTGCATGGGGTTTAGATGGACATGGGGTTGTTCTCTGGGTGAGAGGCCCTGCTTGCTCCTGGCTTTATTAATGATGATATTTTGGTGCTACTATCTTTGTCAGTTTGAAGGCTGATGAGTATAACTTTAGGTTCTTCAAATGAAGAAATATAGTAGCAGCACATGCTAATTTGCAAAGACAGTGTTTTGGAATGAGACAGAGTTTGAAAGGCTGGACTTATGGGCCACACGCTGGGAATGTGGTGGACTGGCTTGTTTAGTTAGGTGAACAGATTATGGATTCTTATTTTATTTTATTTTATTTTATTTTATTTTTTGATTCTTCTTATTTTAGAGAAAATATTTTAGCCATTTTGAAGAGAGAGACATGAAAGTTTGATCAAAGAGCCTCTTAGATATTTTCTCAAAGAGGAAGGCCTGGATTTTATTAAATACCAGCATATGCAAAATAAATACAGAGCCTGGGGCTCACTCCGGTAACAAGGTTTATTGGCAGAAGTAAGTGGCTTCATCGTCGGTGTCCAGCCTTGTCAGAGAAGATGCTTCGGTGTTTTCCATTATTCCCAACAGCGTTCACACACGAATTGGGGCTTCTCCATACCAGTTAATATAAAAACTGAAACATATAATCTTATTATACAGCCTGATCTTTGCCTTAAACTGTTTAATAATGAACCCAATGACTGATTCTTGCGTTCCTTTTTTTTAATTGAAATGCTTGTTTTAAAGTAAGCATTTTTTTTATTTGTTCTAATTAGTTATACCTGACAGTAGAATGCACTTTGACACACTGTACATGAATGGAGTATAACTTTTCATTTTTCTGATTGTATATGATGTAGAATCACATCAGTTTTATAGTCATATGTGCATAGGTTAATAATGTCCAATTCATTCTACTTATTCTTCTGACCCACATACCCCCTATCCTCCCTTCACTAATCCCAAGTAAGCATTTTTTTAAAATTTTTTTATTTGTTCTAATTTGTTGTACATGACAATAGAATGCATTTGTACATTTTGGTAGATCATATGTAAATGGAGCACGCTCTCTCATTTTTTCTGATTATACATGTTGCAGGATCACATCAGTCATGCAGTCATATATGTACATGAGGTAATAATGTCTGTTTCACTCTACTATCATTTCTACCCCCTTACCCCCTCCCTTCCCTTCACTCCCCTCTACCTAATCTAAAGTAACTCTATTCTTCCTATCTCTCTCCCCATCTTGTTGTGAATTAGCATCCACATATCAGAGAAAACATTCAGCCTTTGGTTTTTTGGGTTTGCCTTATTTCACTTAGCATGATACTCTCTAACTCCATCCATTTACCAATTAAATGCCATAATTTCATTCTTTTTTAAAGCTGAGTAATATTCCATCACATACATATACCACATTTTCTTTTTCCATTCATATGTTGAAGGGCATCTAGATTGGTTCCATTCGGGTATATGATTACATGTAGTTTGTCATAAATTTTGTTACAGTTTTTAATATTTTAATTTTGTAGCATTGTCTGATTTCATTGAAGTTTTTGTTACTTTTTATGTATCTTTGATAAGCACTGCTGGTTTTCTGGTTAGGGGCTCCCTCTCCAACCCCAGTGCCTTGGCTCAGGCCTTCAGGATATAGAAAGGTGACAGAAACACAGTCTGGTGACAGATTGAATGGAGTGATGGGCATGGGCTGGATGGGAGAGAGAGCAGTGAGGGAGAGGAGCAGTGGAAGATGGTTCCTGGGTTCTTATCTCAGGAGACTGGATGGTGGGAATGTGCTAATCACCACATCTGGAAGCATGTGCCAAGACCCAGAGGCTGTAAGAGTAAGGGCAGGTGATGAATTTCGTGTAATGAGCAGCTTGAGTTTGATTGTTCATGGAGTATTCTGGGAAAACACAAGATTGGGAGATCCAGGGGAAAGGTCTGGAATGGTGAGAGGAATTTGGAAATCATCCACTAACAGAGGTTAAAACAAGCACTGCATGTTGTTGAACTCAGCGAGTGGGGTGCAAACAGGAACAAAGGGTGAATGGAGATGCTACCCAGAGAACACCTAGTACTGAATGGGCAGAAGTGCAATCCAGAAGTAGGAGAGCCAGCGGAGAGTGGCAATAAGATCAGGAGGGAAAGTTTTTTTTTTTTTTTTTTTGCGGTGCTGGGGATTGAACCCAGCCTTGTGCTTGCAAAGCAAACACTCTACCAACTGAGCTATATCCCCAGCCCGGGAAAAGTTTTAAGAGGAGAGCGTGGGGATCAGCATCAGCAAGAAACCAAAAGAAGACCCAAGTTCTAAATGGATTTGGAAATAGACAGATTCTCAGTTATGTCAGCAAGAAGAAAAATGTGAGCATATGTAATTAGGAATTACTTAACACCAAAAAGTACTTTGAGAACATGAACCAAAGTAAGTAGCAGGAATAAGTACTACAAAGTTCAAAAGGGAGATCAAAATTTAAACGACTTCCCAGTTTCTGTGTGTGGAGTCACCCGTCCATCAGGACTGGAGATCTCTCCAACCTGTGTCCTTCCCAACCCAACTCCACCCCAGTGTGTTCAGCTGTCAAGGTCAGTAGTCTCTAGCCTGGCTGTGCTTCCGGTCCACTTTTCTCCATTCTGTGACTGGAATTCAAATCTAGACTCACCTCATCTGTTGTACCTCAGTTTTCTGTTATTCTTCACACTGTGACTTGATAACTTCTTCTTAAACAGCTCTATTGAGGCACAAGTTTCATCACACGTATCATAAAACTCATCCATTTTTAAGTGTACAGTTTGATGTGTTTTAACAGATTTATGCGATTGGGCATCCATCACCAAAATTCAGTTTTATAGCATTTGCTTCACCCCAGAGTTCCCTTGTGTGTGTATGCAGCCAGTTCTCACTGGATTAAAATTTTAAATGCGTGTCCAATTATGTCCCTCCTTTGCCGAGTAGTGCCCCCTTTTCTTTTGCATTATGCTCTGATTAGGTGAAGGTTTCAATGTGAGAAGGAATAAAATTGTACAATAAGTGCCTCCTGAGACTTTAGAAGCCATTAAGAGATGATGGGCTAGTGTTGCTATCCAAAAGCAAAGCCAACCCTCCCTTCTTCCTGCCTATGGGGAGCTCTAGGTCAGGGAGGAGGCAGAGCAGCCTATTTAGCATACTGTGCCCCAAAGTGATGAGACCTCAGGCACCAGAGGAGAAAACCTCACATTTGCAAGTGTCCCCAATTGGCTTCCATTCCTTTCACTGTTCCTCTTACTTTTTTTCCCTCTTGCTATTCATATTCCAGAAAAGCAGCATTTGAATTTTATGAGGTGTCCTAGATACTGTCCCACTCATCACACCCCTGTGCTCTGCTGTATTCCATGCCATGCCCCAGTGAAGGGAAATCTGGGTCATCACTGAAGCACGTGGTGAGGGGACCTCCTTGCCCGATGCAAAGGAGATCCAGGAATTGTCCTGCACCCAACATGGTTTACATCTTCAGCCCTGAAAAGGGTAAGACCAGAAGTTAAGCTTTGGGTACATGGATGATCCCAGACTATGCAGAGAAAGGCTCCCTCTTCTTCAGGTCACAGGTCACAGCAGGTCATAGGTCATAGGACAAGACACACTTACAGTTATCTCTATCCATCTGGAAATGTTATAAGGTGCAGATTAGAACAGCAAAAGTACGAATGGTCCCATTTACAAATTGGCAGTTAGGATTTGATCAAATGTGAAGTGAAGTTTGCATCAGGTCTTTAAAGTAAATTTAATAATGAAGATTTGGCTTTAATTCAGCTTTAAAAATTATTAGTTTATTAAATAAGAGGAGAATGTTTTTCATTTCACTTGTTAATGTATTTCTTAATATCAAATTTAAAGAGCAATAATGTCAGTGTTTATAAAGTTAAAAAAAAAGACTTAAAACATTTTTCTACAGGTCTTTTACAAATTCATTTTCTAGTACCAGTTGGGTGGAACCTGACCATGTCAGTTTGCCTTTGAGCTTCTTTTGTATTTATGAGCTGATGCTAGGCTTTGCTTTTAAATATAATAAAGGAAAGGACGTTTGCTCCCAGTGTGTGCCAGTCGGGCTCAAAGAACAATTCACGACTCATCCTCCATCCCATGCCCATACCAAGCCCTTCTTGACTGGCTTTGTTGCTTGGACTCTATTCTTGTTTTTCTACTTCTGCTGAAATACACATAGCATAACACCTGCCATCTTCATCACACAGCTTGTGGTGTTAAGTGCATTTGCATCACTGTGCGACAGTCAGACCAGCCACCTTCAGAACTTTTTCATCTTCCCAAACGGGTGCTCTGTAACCATCATACATGAACTCCCCGTCCCTAGCACCTGGTAGGTCTCTTTCTCCTTTGCATCTTTGAATTTGATTACTCTGGGCTCCTCATATAAGTGGACTCATACAACAGTTGTCCTTTTGTGACCAGTTTATTTCACTTAGAAGAATGACTTGCAGGTTCATCCGTGTTGTTGTAACACATGTCAGAATTTCCTTCCTTTTAAAGACTAATAACATTCCATTTTATACTGTGCGTGTGTGTGTGTGTGTGTGGTGTGTGTGTGTGTGTGTGTGTGTGTGTTGCTGGGGATGACACCCAGGGCCTTGGTGCATATTAGGCAAGCACTCTACCACTGAGCTGCATCCCCAGCCTTATACCACTTTTTCTTGATCCATTTATCCGTCAATGGACATCTGGCCAGTTTTCACCTTTTCTAGACTCCATTCTTGATCCTTACTGAATGCCACAGCTGTTGAGCACACTGCAGCTGGCCTGGGTTTTATTTTCTTCTTTCTTTTTCTAAGCCAAGCTTATGGATATTGTGTCTTTCATCTTTCTAACTTAGCAGTACCGGTGGTGTTAGAGATACTAACTGGCACATCACTGGGATTTAGACTGTTTAGTTATATGATATGAACATGGTTCATGGGTGACCTGAAGGATCTAGAAAGGATTCCGATTTTAAAAATGATCCTTATCCTCTTAGAACTTGACTAGCATTTTGGGGGGCTAGGTTTACAATGTGCTCAGAGAAGTCCGGCAGGCCTGTTTTAACCTTAAAATATTTTCCAAATTTACTTGACAATAAACTCTCCTTTTCTGTTTGCAAGTTTTGGACAAGCATTTCCTGCAGCACAACTTTGGGAGATGCACAGCTAAATGCTAACTGTGTAACCACACCCAAGGTGTACACATGGGGTCCACAAGAGGAGAGAGCATCTTCTGGGAAAGACGGTAAAGTGCTAGAGTTTTCTGATGGAGTTCTAACTGGGAGTTGGGATCCCAAACCATCTTTCAGATGTGCCTCAGGGGCAAAGCCTTGGCCTTTCTACCTTCCTGAGCTGCCTTAGAAGGGCATATGTATGCGAACATGGATACATGGGTGTGATATTCATCTTGTAAGAAATTCCCCCAGTTTTCTACCTCGCAAGCCTGAGAAAGCCTCATTCTCCAGGTCCTCCAGGGACTGGCTCTTCTCCAGATGTCCTTTGTTCATAACCTGTGCCACACAACCACCCAACACCAAGGTATATATGTGTATGTTTTTATTTCCCGGGTTACTCAGTGTATTTGTAAAATTAAGCTGCTAATATTTTTTGCGATTTGTGTTTCAGGAAGAAGCATAAACATAAATTACTATCAGATTCAGGACTTGGATTTTTATTCAACAAATATTTGAATCACAAAGTTCCATGCGTATGTAAATGCATTTATTCCTTTTTGCATGCTTAAGTCATGTTACTGCATCAAAGCCATGCTTTGCCAGAGAAAAGGCCAGGGGCAATTTGGTTTCAGTTTCAATGGAATGTACTTGAAAATTCCAATTTGATGAATCTAATGCACTAATGGAAGTTGCCAGTACTGTATCAGTGAGCTTCCTCGTATCCAGGGTGGTGTGTGTTTGGAAGGTCCTGGACTGAAATTCACCTTTGTGGGCTACATGTTCAAGGATCAGTTCTGTTACCTCTTACATTTATATGCTTACATTTATTTATTTATTTATTTTTACTCAAATCCACCTTTTTTTTTTTTTTAATACTTCAGTAGTTCAGTTTCTCTCTGATCTATTTTATCCTATAGTTTACAGTCAGTGTGAACTTTTCATTGAGGTACGGAATCTGTATACAGCAAAAATTGTTTACAGATACTTAGACCATTAATTAATGTTCAGTATACTAGTGATCCAAATTCAAATATCAAGCTTTCATTTACTAGTCAGCTTTCTTTTACTATAACAAAATGCCTGAGATATCAACTTAAAAAGAAGATAATTTTGTTTTTTTTGGCTCACAGATTTGGAGGTTTCCAAAACGTGGTTATTTTTTAAATAAGAAAAATAAAAACCATAACTTTTGAAAAACATTTGATCAGCTCAAATTGAAGACTAAATTCCCTTCACTCAACCATCAGCCCTGTTTAGAAAGACAATGAAATACATTCCCTTAAACACTTAATTTCACCTGTAAATTTGGTATATTTAATTTTTAAAATTTATTATTTTTATCAAGGTAAATACACATAACAAATTTATAATTTTAACTATCTTAAGTATATAGTTTAGCAAATTTAAATGAATCCAGAACATTAGCATCCATCACCACCGACCATCTCCACAACTCTTCACCTTGTAAGATTCATACTTTCTACTCCTTAATTCCCCACTAGCCCCGCCCCCAGTCCTAACAAACATCATTCTACTCGTGATTTTGACTGTTCTGAGTCCTCATATATGTGGAATTATACGTGATTAGTCCTTTTTTTTGGGGGGGGGGACTAGAATTGAACCTAGAGGCACTTAACCACTGAGCCACATCCCCAGTGCTTTTTATTATTATTATTTTTTATTTTGGGACAGGGTCTCACTAAGTTGCTTAGGGGCCTTGCTAAGTTGCTGTGGCTGGCCTTGATCTTGCAATCCTCCTGTTTCAGCCTACCAAGTCACTGGGAATGCAGGCATGCGTATTTGTCTTTTTGTGACTGACTCATTTCACTTAGCATAATGTCCTCAGGGCTCAGCCATGTTGTAGCTGTGTCAGAGTTTCCTTCCTTTTGAAGGCTGAATGATATTCCATTGTATGTATATACTCCATTTTATTCATCCATCCATGCATTGATGAACACTTGGATTGCTTCCACATTTTAGGTATTGTGAATAAAGGAGTTATGAACATTGGTGTATAAATATATTTTTGACGTCTTGCTTTCAATTCTTTTGGGTATGTATCCAGAAGTAGAATTGCTAGATCATCTAGTAACTCTCTTTCTAACTTTTTGAGCAATCATGACACTGTTATCCCTGGCTGCTCTACTATCTTGCATTCCTTCTGCCCATGTGCAAGGGCCTGCTTCTCCCACATCACAGGCTTGTTTTCTGTGTTGTTGATAGCCGTCCTAATGGGTGTGAGGTGGTACTTTATTATAGTTTTAATCTGCATTCTGTAATGATAAAATGATGCTGAACATTTTTCATGTGCTTTTTGGCCATTTGTGTATCTTCTTTGGAGAAATACCTTCTCAAGTTCTTCACCCATTTTGGAATTGGGTCATTTGCATATTTGTTACTGAGTTTTAGGCCTCCTTTATCTATTCTGGATATCTATCATTTATTATGTTTATGATTTGCAAACATTTTCTCCCCTTCTGTGTCTTGCCTTTTTTCTCTGTTTCCAGTAAAAATTGATACACACAATTTCAAAATTTTCATTAAGTCCAATTCATCTGTTTTTTTCTTCTGTTTTTAAACGTCATACTCTTAGTACATTTGATTTTTAAAAAGCAGTTGCAATATCTGGGAAGCCTTCAATCTAAATCTTCCCCAGTGCTTAACAGGCTTTCCTGAATCACCCCCAGGTATTGCTAGCCACTGGAGCAATAAGAAGCAACAAGAGGGCTGGGGATATAGCTCAGTTGGTAGAGTGCTTGCCTCACAAGCACAAGCCCCTTGGTTCAATCCCCAGCACCAAAAAAAAGGAACAAGGACTCGAACAAACTCTTACTCTTGTGGACTTTTTTTATCTCTTAAATTCACTCAACTGTGACAAACATCCAAAGTTTTAAGTGAAGAGAATTTCAAAGTCAAAATTCTTACACCTTTGAATTTAAGATTACAACTCTAAAAGCAATTATGCAATTGAATTAGAATCACAAAGCAAATCATTAGTGTTGCTAATGTCTGATATGTAAATACCAAATATACAAATTGTCCTTAAGCCTGATTAAATTATATTATTCTATAAAGCCAAATTGCTTTATCATTACTTTATTTAATGCTAAACTTTCCTGGTACTGAATACTGGGGTGGCAACACTGAGCTTGCTTGATGGACAGCCAATGTCCCAGACCCATGACTGGCTCAGGCAGACCAAGAGAGATGAAACTGGGACTAAGTATGCAGGGGTTACATATGACCACAGTGAATCTTTTCCACATCAGAGATGGATACAGCGAGTTTAATTTTAATAGTGGTCACACATGTCCATTCTCTTCAGATATGACTCAATTCACAATATACTGCTTGTCAGATTAAAGCCTTCCATTCATAACCATTTAAAATTACCTGATCAGATGAATAAATTACCTAGCTGCCCCTCCTCTCCTGCTTTCCCCTCTGATGTGATTTAGCAAACCCAGCATATGACTCTCAGATTCTCCTGTGTCAGGTTGCTTGGCCGTGGCCACTGGATGATATGGCTCCTCTAGCAGCTCTGCTTTCAAAAGTGGCTGAATGAAGCTGTAGCCCTCCTCCCCAAATATCCATCAACCCACCCCCAGTTTTTATTTTTATATTTTATTTTTATATTTATAATAAAAAGTTAATATTTTTTCAGTTTTAAGTCAAGTGTGATTCAAACTCACTTTCTGGAAAATTCCTAGCTGATTCCTTCCTTCAAAGAGACCTCCTTCTCTAAGCCCCTTTTCTGTAGAAATTCTAAAACTATTGCTGTTTCTTTGGTTCACATTACACTAAGACTAGCGTTACAACCTCTAACATGGCCTGCAAGTCCTTGCATGATCTGGCTCTCCCTTCCCTCATGATCTCATCATACACCTCTCTTCCTCTCCAATTCCAGCCACACTGGCCTTCTTTCATTTCTTCCAACAGTAGCTAAGACTCTTTTCTACCTCAGGGCCTTTGCATGGGCTGTTCCCATATTTGCAAACATCATTTCACCCACTCTTTGCTTATGTAGCTCCTTATGCTACAGCCCAACTGTAATTTCCCACAGAGGTTATTTTTTCTTCACAAAACTTATTGTATCTCTCAACACCCATCACAGTGCTAGCTACCATATGCAAGAGAGTCAATAATTATTTGCTCAATGAATGAATATCATAGTTGCCAAAGCTATCATTATTAACCTTAAATCAACTATTATAGTCATTCATGTAACCACTTTTGGTTCATGGAAGTACTAACTTGAATAGAGATATCTAAAGGTCAGTATCTTCTGCACTCATTAATGCAATTATTTTTATTATCCTTTTGGTTCTTTACACATTTAGCCTATAGCTTCTAAAGCTGTAGTCTTTATGCTCTTAGCAGTTCTCTTACATTAAAGGAGACTTTTAGCAAGATGTGGCTTTTGGAGAACTATCCTAACTTTAAAAAAATGTCATTGAGCATTAGCTAATTGGTTTACAGTTAATAAATACTGATTAGTGTAAATATAAGATCCATAAGAGACTTAGTGGTCATTTATTTACCCCTGGCATCCCAAGAGATAGATTATCCTGGCCGCAGATTACAGAGGGCAGCCTTGACATACTGAAGGATGGAAGCTCTGTTCTAGATCCTATAATGCCTCTGCCTGGTTTTCCAAGAACCTTGTTTCTCTCCCAAAGAATTCAAGCCTTGGAATAGCACCAGATTGTGCTAGAACTTCCTGAATCTTAACCATTTAAAACCCGCTGGCTTTTGCACGGCATCAGCCTAAAGAGCACATATCCCTGGATTTTTATCCTTGTCTCTGCATCTTGGCACCTGTGAATGTGACACAACAGCATAAAAAAGATTTTGAACGTTGCGTTGTCACAGATGAAAAGAATGCTCTAAGGTGAAATTAAAAACAATGTTAAAAGGGAAATCATTTACTTTTGTTGTTGTCCATAGCACGAAAGCATTTTTTTTGGAAAGTCAAATGGGGGCGTTTTGGAAAAGATGGCAGTACCGGAGCGTGGCTGGGGTTCGCGGCAATGTGGCCGGGCGCCTTTAACTCGGCGTGACCTCGGCGTCCCGGGCCCAGAGCCCCGGCCCGGGCGGCGCATCGTCCCCTCCTCCCCTCGCGCGCGGCGCGCATTGTTGTCCTATACCGATTGGTTGTTGGACCAGAAACAGCTGTGCAGACCGCGCGGTGTGCAGGGGCTGTGGACCTGAGTGCAGCCCGGGAGGCTGGTAGTGACTTACACCGGGGATCCGGGGGCAGAGAGGAAGAAGCTGAGGCCACTTGCACTGCGTTTTCCAGGCGGCGTGAACCAAGGCCTCCGCGTTTGCCGCGGTCGGAGGAGCTCGCGCTGGCGCCCCCTCCCTCTGGCTCTGGCTTCCTCCGGGGTTGGCGCAGGTGGGCAAGGCAGGGCACCGCCGCTCTCCTGTTCCCACGAAGCCTCGCTCTCTCTGCGAGCGGGAGGGACCATCCTAAAAATATGTAAATATCCCAGCGCTGTCTTAGGCTGGGGCACCAGCCAAGGTCCCAGCGCCGCCGCAGGGTGTTTTACATGAAAATGAGAAGCCTGACAGGATCTGTGCTTAACTCGGGGCAGCTCGGTGATTAGCATGAGACTGGGCGGCTGTCCTGCTTCCTGCCCTTCAGTAACCGTTCTGCGTGCTCGCTTCTGAGCCGCGGTGCCAACGCGCGGGGTCGATCCGATCGGCGGGCTCGGCATCCTTGGCAGCCATGGCTCCCGTCGCCGCCCGGGCCAGTAAGTAGGAGCATGCATGTGGAGGGGGGCACATGCGTGTCGCCGCACACACCCACCCACCCACTCACCCACACCCACACGCGCGCACACCACCCCGAGCCTCGGAAGGAGGAAGATTGACGAGGCGCCGCAGTCGCCTGGACAACTGGGCTCTTCCTGGATTCCGCAGGAGCCCGCCTGCCTTGCCGCAGCTGCTGTCTGCAGAGCCTGCCGCGACCCCCGTGCTCACGCGCCCCCCATTCGAGCCACGGTAATGAAGACTGCCTCCCAAGGACTGCAGGGGAGGCAGAGCCAGCCTACGCCGGGGACTGCGGGCCGCACGGCTGATAGGCCCGGGGGGACACGACTTGGACACTGTCATCCCCACGCCTCGCGCTGAGTCGCCTGGTGCGGTGGGGCTGTGGCCGCCCCTCCGGCTTCCCGGGAGCCCTATCCCGGGTCAGCCTCGGAGGCCTGGGCTCCTTCATTTGTTTGGGTCTTTTGTGCCGTGGCTCACAGTTGGCTAAGCACTCCTGCGCTGAATCGGGCCATTGTCTGCGCTCCCATTGCTTTCACGCTGCAAGTCTCGGCGCCCCCACCCCGCCCGCCCCCTCCCCGCCTCCTCCTGGCCAGGGAGCCTCCTAACGTGCCTTTCCCCCCAGGAATCTGGAAGCTATAAGCCGGGCGGATTGCAAATGAAGTGTAATGCATTGTGGGACGTGTGTAAAATCGGAGCCTTCGCCGTGGGGGTGTGGGGGGGTGTGGGGAGGGCCGGACCCGCAGCTGGCGGTGTAGACGCCGACGAAGAGGGGCTGGGAAAATGTGCGCAGAGTCCGCCCGGGTCGTGCCCGCCTTAGACGGATGAAGCAGCGCGCTGCGCCCCGGCGCTGAGGCCCCGAGGATCGGGGCAGCAGGTCGCCCTCCCCACCATGAAGAAGACCCGGAGCACAACATTGCGGCGAGCCTGGCCTAGCTCGGATTTCTCCGACCGGGCCTCGGACCGCATGAGGTCCCGCAGCGAGAAGGACTACCGCCTGCACAAGCGCTTCCCCGCGGCCTTCGCGCCCCAGGCTTCGCGGGGCTACATGACATCAGGTTGGTAACCGCGTTTCTGCCCCCGGGCCGGGTTCGCGGGGCGTGCTCGGTGCGCGGCCGCCGGGGTCCTTCCAGCAGAGGACCGGCGGTGATGGATGCGATAAGTTATGGGGAAAGCAGGGAAAAATTAGCTCACATCCACCATTTTGTACCTCCGTGAGATCCACAGCAGGCCCTCTCAATATGGGGTTTGGGAGCTATTAGTTAGGTAAAATCAGGGAGGGGGGACGAGCCGGGCGTTTGGGCTGCAGGGAGATAAATGACTGCAAGCTCCGGCGCTGCAGCCTCCTTGAGCTTTGTGAAAGAGCTTGCGTCCAGTGTTGTCCGCAGGACCAGGCTGACTTGCTCCTGCACTGTGGCCAGTTACCTTAGTGGGTATTTAAACGGCCCCTTTTTCTTAAAAGGGAACAGGTTCGATGCGCCCTTCTGGATGGTTCGAGTCTGGGGAGAGCTCTGCATACATACGTCTCAGGCTTCTCCGAATTGCACGCAGGGAACTATGTTGGAGCTCGTTGAATGCATTCTGTGGGGGTAATGGTGTGTATGCGGACTGAATACTCACATGATTCTGCGTGGATTTAACATATGTTGCTTTGAATTGGGTTGCATGGAAAGAAAGGAGGCAGTATCATGTATTTGCATGTCAGACAGGAGGACAAACAAAACGGTAAATGGAAGTGAAGGTTTCAAAATAGGTTTCATCTTAAAGTGCCATGCGTTACAAGCCTTTCTGAATGAGCTGGTTCTCTGGAAATAACGATGGAATGGCTTTGGTTTGTGATTCGGGAACCCAGGGATGATATACTTGAGATGCTGAAGGAGGAAAATCCTGGAATCTCCTTACTCATTCACCACTTGTATGTAATGTTGTGTAAGATACCAATTTTTAATTTATTTTTCATGCTGAAAAGAATTGATTTGCTTCTAAACACAGTGCAATGGAAAAATCAGCATTTTATTTTAAACCACATACTATACCATCCTAAGCCTTGTCTTAAGTGGGAAGATTGTTTTAAGCTTGTGGTTGATACTTATAGTCCAGCTTTACTGTCTTTCTCCTAAAACAGCAAGTCCTTTTAAACTGAGATCAGTATCTCATGTTTTAAAAATGTCTTGCGACCACATTTCCATGCATATAAAACCTAAATAAAATAACTATCTTTTTATTGCAAAATCAGGCTACATAATGATGTTGTAGTATTTTGGCAATAAGACTCCCTTGATTTACTCTTTCATGAAAAGCCAAATTTGTAAAGGAAGTGACAACTACAGTTTATACTTCAGTAATTTGAAAGTCACTGCTGTGGTTGCTGTGTTCTTCAGACTTGTGGCCAAAAAAAAAAAAAAAAAAAAAATTGAAATACACCTAGATCCAAATCTAACCTCAAAACACAAATGTACATAGACCCAAGTCTGCACTCAGTGTTCAGAATAATCCTGGCTTTCAGATTCTTAGGGTTTGAATGTCTTCATTCCACATTTAGCAGGCCCCTCTTTTCTGCCTGTCCTAAGGAAAGATTTAATTGTGAAGGTATAGGAGGGCAGGTGGCCATAATTTCTTCAACAAACCTGCAAGACTCCAATAATCTCAGGCTCACTCCCATGGAGACTATTTTTTATCTATTTTGGCATTGCTTCATTATTATCATCACATTGATAGTTTTGGCAAAAGAACTTCTCTGCTATTGCCAGTACTATAAGACATTTTTTAGGGCACCAGGAAAGAAGCTTTTAATTTTATAGGATTGCATTTCTTGGCCTGCAGAAAGCAAGATGGTCTTATGTGATAAGGAAAGGTAGCCTGTTTCAGGTTGGTGTGTTGTGCTCAGATTGTTCAGTTACAGACCACAAGAAGAGCTGTGTCATTCATTCAGCATTTTGTGGAGTGCCTCCTCAGGGCAGAATGTCTTCCTGATTCTCATGGGTTATAGAGTTGGGTAAGATGGAATTTCTGCCCAGAGAGGGAGAGCTGTTATTTATTCTTTTATTTTAGATGTTAACTAATGCATGGAATAAAAAGCAGGTGTTGGTGCTAATGGGAAGAAACAGTAAATATTAAAACAGACACCTACAGTGAGCATTGAGAGTGGGTAAAGTCTTTGCTCCTCTGGAACTTTTTGGCAGGGTGGTGGTGGTGGGGCAGTTGGGAGAGGGAGAGTCTTATCTATTTCCTTTCCAAATATGGCTCCTTCAACTTGAGAATGCTGATAGAAATAGATACTATATTGAAACTCTTTGAGATCATTTGTAAGATTTCCCTTTAGGAAATGTAAAGGAAATCCACTTGTATCCAGTCAGTTGCTCTGCGTACAAACAGGTTTTGCCACATAAAATAGAAATAGAAAAGAAAGCATCTTGGATACACTTGTGCCTCTCCACATTTCTTTCTTCTTTTTTTTTTTTTTTCTATTTGTCCAGTCATTTGCTTTAATTACCACTTATCATATTTCATTTTTAGTAAAAAGCATTTTTGGTGTGGGTGCATTACTTGGGTTCAAAGGACAAGATATGCCTCCTTAGAGATGTACTAAATAACTTAAAATAGCTTCAGCTATGAGAGTATTTTTAGAACTCCCCCAGCAAATACTCTTGAAAAATACAGGATTTTTTTTTTTTTAAACTTTGGGAAATTAGGAATCCTAGAAATTTTTAGAAATAGATGTTACTGGTGGTCCTTTTGGTCTAGCATACTTATTGAGCACACAGTGGGTGCTTCAAGCAGAATTGTAGGCTTCTGTGATGCTCTCTAACGAGCCAGCACCATTTCTAACCCGTAACAGGTAATTACCAGTGTGGAACATGATTTATAGCAGTGGATTTGATATTTAGCCTTGGCCTTTCGTATCTCTTCAAGATAACCACATTTAAGAAGTTAGATTAGGCACACATAAAACTGAGTAGGTTTTGCAAAAGGGCAGTTTTGGAAGATTCTGAAACTTTTCATCTTGAACACCATGGTTTCTATGACTGTTTTAAGCTCCCAGTCCATGCTACCCAGTCTAAAGTAATCCTAAGAATTCACAAGCCTCCTAGCAACCAGGAAGTTCACAGGCCAGGAGATGGGTCCATTGTTCCCCTTGCATATTAATTTCCCATTGGTAGTTTCTGAGCAGAGAGGGGAAAATCATGCCTTTTGTTCAAATCAGGATGAATAATAAAGTGCCCTGGGCATTATCTGAAGAAGAAAGGGTGTTGAATAAAAATGAATGTAGGCTCATCCTTTTGCATTTTCTAAAACCAGAAC
Organism: Glaucomys volans; assembly: GCA_020662805.1. NCBI lineage: Eukaryota > Metazoa > Chordata > Mammalia > Rodentia > Sciuridae > Glaucomys > Glaucomys volans. The sequence goes on along the minus strand of JAJEJO010001612.1, from coordinate 3,196 downwards.
TTGTGATATTGACTAGAGATAGAAAACTCCCCTTGAAGAGGGCAATCTATATGTTGACTTCTTCATGTATGCAGACTCGCTCATATACTGCTGTGAAATGATTTTGAAGGCCCCAAACCTGTTGTGGATGAAGTCATTAGAACCTTCTCTGTTACAACTGTGTGAACTATGACCTCTTCATCCAAATGATGCTTACTTTGAATTTTCTTCACTCTCTCTTAGCAGCAGTGGGGATGAGTGCTTCTTCATATTTTGTATATAGTACCACCAAAGTTTAGCAGACACTTTTGTTGATCGAAATTGCAAAGTAATTTTTTTTTTTTGACTTTACGAGTTCTACATGTTCATAAAAGGCTTTGCTGGTGAATGAGAAAGCAGAGTCATGGCATATTTTGATTTGTTACTTGTCATTTTAAACAGCATCTTTAAGGAATAAAGTGAATGTTCTTAATACTATGGCTTTAAAGGGTTTGAAAAGAAATAAGACAAAAGCACCAAATTGACATCTTAAGAAAATTTAGATCAGTTTTGTCTACCGATTTAATGAATATAATCAGTGGGAGGAATGGCCAATACCACTTGATTAGTTTACTGTTTCCATTTTATAGAAACTAATTCTGGGGCACATTTGACTGTGTGTTCCAGTTCCTTATGCTCTGTTATTTTAAGAGATGTGAGAGTTTTTTGGGAGCGGAGGATGGACACTGGAGGTTCTAATCTGGGCCTGCCAGGAACCAGCTGTGTCCCCGGCGAGTAATATGACCTCCCTCCATCTGTAATGAGTCCTCTGGTTCCACACTTCCATTACAGAATTGGGCTCCACAGTGGCTCTGTAATGAGCAAGTGCAAGACTTCTAAACACTAGCACATAAATTGTTAGAAAAACCCTTTGCCCTTTTCTACTTATTGGAGTCATGTGCTTTTATATGTGGGAATAGTGCTCACATTGCAGTAAAATCCTGTTTCCTGTCATCTTTAAAACCTTACATTAAATGATCGCATCTCAGGGCTCGCCCTGGTGACCAGAACAATGGGGAGAGGATGACAGATGAAGACCTGGCAGGTTATAACCATACTCAAGTTTTAATAAACAGCATCCTTCGCCTCTTTCCCCACTCTTTACAGAGATCCATTTCCAACCTAGTTGCTTTAACTGTGTTTTAATTTGAAACTACCTGTGTTGACTCCTTTCATCAGGCATGTGGAAGTGAAGAATATTGCACTTGGTGGTGAATGACTTTATTCTTTATTTCCCAAGAGAACGTGAATGAGCTTACGAAAGGTCACCTCTCTTGGTATTTCAATATCTTGTACACTCTTGTGAAGGTTTTTATTTGAAAAAAGGAATATGAATATATTGTATAAAAATATTAGAATTTTTATACCTCTAGAGCAATCTGAGCTTTTAATTCCTTGCACCCCAGAGATGATGGACAGTTCGGACAATAGTATGTTTTTTGGTTCAAGATGGCTTATGTTGAATTCAGGTAACCAGGGAGAAAAATCTGGTTAAGATCCTTGCTAGTGGCATAGTGCACTAACTTTTGAGTTTAGGACAAGCTTTTGTAGATCAGTCATAGAGACGGTGTGGTGCCTAATCCATAAGGAATCAAGCAAGGGCTCTTGTAGTTTGTGGGAAGATGACTGCAGTCAACTCTAAATTAACTTTAGCAATAATAACAGAAATGAAATGACATGGGTAATTTTTAAAGTAGGTAATAAACTTTTCCTCAAGTAATAAATCCCTAGACTATTTTTATTTGACATTGGAATGCGCAACCAGTTGGCCAGAAAATCCTGTTGATTTCTACCACCTAAGTTTTTCCAAAATAGTCTCTTCTTCTTCATCCCTGCTGTTTAAATCTTCTTCTGTTCTGTTAAAACATCTTCCAAACTGACCTCTTTCCCACTCTAATCCACCCTCCATGTGTCCCAGAAGAATTTTTTGTTTGTTTGTTATTTTTGATCTCTCCTTAAACAAAATTATGTGCCTAGTGTCTGGGAGACCTGCTGGGAGGTGTTTGGGGAGCCCCTGTGGTGATCGAAAGTAAGATGATGAGAGACCATCATGGAATCATGTTTTCCAACGCTACTGGGCATTAGCCTGCCATCCTGAAGATTTTTTATTTTTTAATCATGCCCACATGCTTGGTTTCACAATGCCTTTGATGCATATGAAGTCATAGTCTGTGAAGTCTTCATGGTACGACTTCCTCCACCATGTCCATGTCTTCCTCTGTTCCTTCTCCAGTCACCCTGTGTGTGCCCCAGGCTCTGGGTGCTCTTTACCTTCAGCTGCCATTATGTCATTGTGTACCTTAGGTACTTTATGTACCCCTGCTTAGAATGTACTCCCCCTCTCTCTCGGTCTGATGGAATTCTGTTTAACCTTCCAGAACCATTACAGTGTCTGCCCTCTCTTTCAGCCTTTCTCCAGATCCTTTCTGGAATGAATCACTCATGACATTTATTTTCACTGGGTGTTATAGTAACATGGCCTTGTGTCCTACCAGCTGCTTACCTGAGCTCCTCCTGTCCGGGACAGTGAGCTTCCAGTGGCATATCTGTTTTATTCACGTCTCTATTTTTGCCAGCAACCACAGAGCTTGGCACTGTTCAGGACTCAATAAATGTTTATTGAATGAATGATTAAAACATGAGTTCTCTTGAAAAGTTGGATGAAGAGATATCTTGAAGTCTTAATATGAGTCTTTTTAAAATAACTGTGTAAGTTATAAAGATCTGACCTACCCTAGGATCTGACCCCTGAAGGATCTCCTACTGTGATTGATAGGACCAGCTGTCCATCAGTCAGGCACTGGAAAGCAGTAAATGATAGGATATAATCAGGAGTCAGATGGTGTGGTTGATAGGGTTGGAGTTGGCTGTATGGAGGGAGGACTTGCTGGGGTCTTGAAGGAGTGCGTAGGATTTGGAGAGATGAAGGAGAAGAGTTAGGGGAAAATTGGAGTTTGAACCAAGGCATGAAAGGGAAAATGGGTGTGTGAAATTCTGGGATGTAACTGGAAGTAATGTTTAGCTAGTGCAGGTGGGATCTTGAAATTTGGGTGGGTTCAGAGTTTACAGGGCAGGTAATAAATTTGTGACTTGGGAGGGACACAATGAAAGAACATTGTAGGAAGTGATGTCTGGCAGTGGCTTGCAGGATGGAGGGGTGTTAGGAGCCAGAGGTGTC
>JAJEJO010001611.1:164341-187572 GCA_020662805.1 Glaucomys volans | reverse complement strand
TTATTCCCACCGAACCTTTTTATTATTCCCTTTGAAAAAAGAAAACGCGTCACACAGGTTAAGTAATTTGTAGTACGTAAACAGTTAACTACTAAACCTGGAAGTTAAGAATGACCTGAGGAACAGAGACAGAAATAGACAAAGGATATTCAGAAGAGACAATTTAAAAAATATGCAAAGTGAGGTATATTTGACTTCAATTTGGTGCACAGTGGCCCACTAACGAGGACCCATCAAAAAATACAGAACAGGAACTCCAGCTGATCCAAAGTTTTGTTGCTTTGGGAGGTGGTGGTGAAAAATGAATAAATGTCAAATAATCATCCACTTAAATGCAACCCTCTACTATTAGAAAGTGAATTCCTTCTCAAGGACAATTAATAACTATTATGTTAAGCATTCACCGAAATTCAAATTCAGATACCTATTTCCTATCTTATTTCATTAGAGAAAACTCCAGGCCACCAATTAGCCTCTTTTCTCTATCCATGGCTTTTGCTAAATAGAATATGAAAAGAAAGACTGTCAAGTCCAGAAGCATATAGAGAACACTATTTAAAAGCAGTTACAAAACACATCAAGTATAAACCATGTTAGCAGAATCAGAAGCATAGTTAGAAAACAGACTGGGACAAGAGAAAACATCTGAGGAATATCAACAAGGATGGATGATGGCTAGACTGTTAATTTTTTAAATGGGGTAAATTGCAGAAACCCAATTAACTACTACAGTAAGTCAGGTAAACTGAATAACGCTGTCATTTAATGTTTCTCTTCCAAAATGCATGTTGAAATTCCCTGACAAGAGATGAGGTCTTTGGGAAAGCCTAGGAAAAGGGCCCAGGTTCTGCTCTCCTGAATACTGGAACCATTATATATAATGACTGGAGAAACTCTTCTCTTCTGGCATATGAGGAATAATGCCTTGTCTGCTCTGGAGCATAACAGCAACAAGAAACCATCTTCAAAGCACAGATCAGAAAAAATAAGTGCAGACCAGGCCCTCAGATACCAAACCTGTCAGAACCTGGACTTGGACTTTCCAATCTCCAAAACTGAAAAAATTTCTATTGTTTACAAAAATTAGTTGTGTAGTTTTTATAGGACAAAGACAAATGCTTTTTACACTATCGTTCTCTGAGCACTATTCCATGAATGGCCAAAGCAATTCAGAACTAGTAACTCCCAAACAGGGTACTATTTTTTAAAAGAAGTAGGCTTCAAAGGTAAATTCATAATCCTTAAAAATCAAGCTATTTATAATTATGAACAATCAACTTTTCTTGAGTTTAACGATAATTTAATAATTTCCTTTCACTTATTTTTGCATATATTTTCCCAAAGCGATTTAAAGACCACCTTCAAACAACTACTTTTCATAAAAAATATCTGACCATTTCTTAACCAGTTGAGTGTATCTGATGCACATTAAGTCACTTCACATCATTCTGCAATAAAAATACTAAACTTTAACAGTAAAGAAACAACAAACCAACGAGGGCACAATTAAATAGACACATTAGCCCAAATAAGGAAATCATTTTTAAAGGACACCGGCTTTTATTTATTTTTTAATTTATTATGCCATAAATTCATAGGGAATAGGTTCCAGCAGTTCAGGCTCCTTTCCATTTGTTCTCACAAAATGTGCTTCTCTGGGTGGAGCAGGCTATTGAAGGGAAAAAAAGGAAATGAGCTTTAAAAATAATATACACTCAATTCTTAAACTTCTATAAACAAAATCTGAGCAACAGTTTTAATAGTTCCCCAAGATTAATACCAATAAACCCTGCCAAGTCAAGCTCTCACCTGGCGTTTCAGCTGAACCCAGGTACCTTTCTCTTTGGCTTCCTTCTTTTTCTGATCATTTTCCTTCACACGTTTCAGGAAGCTGTCTCGGCTCTTAGAGTGCTTAATATGCTCAATACGCACATTAATTCTCTTGGCAAGAATCTTGCCCCTGGTGAGAACAGAAATTCTCATAAGCATTTGATCAAAAACACAATCGCAAGACAGAAAACGGTTTTGACAGTTCTATTTATTAGATAAATTATGAATCTTTTACTCAGAATAAATCAACAAGGCTTGGTTAGTTTTTCAATATTAACCTAATTGGAGAAGGCCTTGAAGTAAAACTTGTTATTTTATTAGTGCATTCAAAATCACATACATGGAATTTGATTTACTCCAGTCAGTCCCCAGTACCCTGCCCGTTTGCCATTCCATCACCCTCACCTTATTTTCCTTTCCCTACTTGTTTTCTTTTCACTCTAAACAGCCCTACTTTTCAGCTATTCTTCTGATGCAGTGACAGTCTCTGAATCACTAGTAATTGAACCAAAATCAAATCACTAGTATAATTTAAAACTTTCCTTTATCAACTTTTTATGCTATAAAACTAGAACTGCTCTAACACCAAACTGTATAAGACCTTGCAGTAAATCTATTTCAGTTTGTTTCCTCTGACAGGTGACATGACAAATACTCCATTTGCCTGAGTTTTAAGAGGATATTTCCTTTGCCCCACTTGAATGACCAATAAAGACATAAGTCCAATTGGCAAAGTGAAAGGGGGTATAAAAAAATATTAGTCATGAAAAACTATACCATTACTTACTTAACTTGCTTATTCACAACAATGCCAACAGCATGCTGGGTAACATTGTAGACTCTCCCAGTTTTGCCATGATAACATTTGTGGGGCATTCCTTTTTGAACAGTACCCATCCCCTGAATAAAAAAGGAGACAAATGTCATTCCAGCCAATTCCTCCTTCCTTTTAAACCCTCATTTTTATTGAAGTAACAAAGATGTCATAAAAATTTCCTTTAAATGGCAACTCGAGCTTTCAGAGCCGGTGAAATGTGTTTTTCACATTGCTTCAAGCAATCAAAGAGGTAATCATCATTAAGCTCCAGAGCCAGGACATATTCAAATATCGAACACAAAAGAACACGGTTCTCACTGGAGTTTGCACAAAAACAGTAATCTCCATACTAATAAATTTTATACGAAGACATTCCTTTTCACTTCGATTAACTCTCATGACCCACTCTGCCAATTTTCTCTTGGCTATTTGGTTATTTTTTGGGTGGGTGCTGGGATTGAACCCAGGGGCACTTGACCACTGAGCCTCATCCCCAGCCCTATTTTGTATTTTATTTAGAATTAGGGTCTCACTAATTTGCTTAGTGCCTTGCCAGTGCTGAGGCTAGCTTTGAACTCGCCATCCTCCTGCCTCAGCCTCTCAAACCACTGGGATTACAGGCATGCACCACCATGCCTGGCTCTACTGACTATTAACTTTAAGAAAGTAATGAGTCAGGGGTGGTGGCGCACACCTGTAATCCCAGGCAACATGGGAGGCTGAGTCAGTAGGATTCTAAGTTCAAAGTCAGACCCACAACTTAGCCAGGCCCTAAACAACTTAGTGATACCCTGTTTCAAAATAGAAAATAATAAAAATAAAAGACTGGGGATGTAGCTCAGTGGTTACATACCTTTGGGTTCAATCTCCAGTACAAAAAAAAAAGTAATCAATAAAATTTAGACTCAATAATAGTACTTAAAAATACCCATTCTTTACTCTGATGAACTCAAGCAAATATCCTCCAATAAAATTCAGATTAAAAGAATCCAACAGATGTAATTTATACTGGTATCTGAAACCCAACACTATATTAATTCCAACTTTTCTAACATTCATAGTGTTACTCCTTTTATAATTTACCTTAATGTCTACAATATCACCCTTCTTGTAGATACGCATATATGTGGCCAAAGGAACAACTCCTGCAAAAAAAAAAGTTTTAGTAGTCAGACCCAAGCCAAGTCTACAATAAAAATAGCATACTATTTCTGAAAATTTCTCCTGAAAGCAGAATCAGTCTACTACATACCTCTCCAAAGTTTTAATCCTGCATATTAAGTTATGAAAGTACATAAAATTCTTTCTATTTATCTATTAGAAAATGTGTCAAGTTATTTAAATATGTCATTTAAGAACCATAACACATACTAGTAAAAATTCAAATGTATGCCAAGCTTGGCCTCAAGTAAATCACTTACCATGTTTTCTAAAAGGCCTAGAGAACATATATCGGGTTCCTCTCCTTTTTCCCTTTGTGTTCGTCATTTTGGCGAATCACTACAACCAGAAAATACAAAGTCAGTCAGATAAAACTGAAAAATTGGCGTGTCCCCTTTATCAGCAACAAAAATCCTGTAATTTCACATGGATGCAATTTCAAATTAGGGACGGTCTAAAAAAAAAAAATTACCAAGTAAACTCCTAAGTAGCAAAACTGGATATTAGACCCCAAACCAGTATTTCCCCATGAGAACAGAAGAACATTAACAGGACTTCTACCTCACCATATCTGTACAACCCATGCTACAAGGCCAAGGGAACTGGAAATTAGAACCTAAAGCATCATTTAGTGTTAGAGAACCCAATACAACTCAACCTTGTCTTTTTATACAGTAGATAAACTCCTATTTCTTTTCCTTCTTTTTAAAAAACACTTTTATAATTCACTGAACATTTACAGAGTACTCAGCAATTCTTAGCACAACTACAGTATAAGTGAACTGACAGCTAACAGCTAATTTATTATTATCTAAAAATTAACCTACAATTTAGATTTAAACCTTTCCTTGGTTTCCCCAAAGGCCAACCAAGGGCAATTACCCATACCCATACCTTAAGGAAGGCTTAACTTGTTCACAGCAGTCTAATAATGTATCAGTCTCAATATACAAACACTTCTTAATACTAAACAATAACTCTGACGAAGCACCTTTTTCATAAAAATTGTGTTGCACACACACAAAAATGTCTCACCTAACTCACTGAATTACTATTTAATGGATGCATCGTTAAGCAATTGTTATAATCCTCAAAAATCTGTACATCTGTGTAAACTCACAAACTTATGTTAAGTTCACAAACTAGGAAGAACCTCTCCAAATACAAATAACTTTGGAGCCACCAGAGTCAGAATCAGGAAGTTATTTTTGCTCCTCTAAACTCATTTTCCTGGTACTGATTTTATGTCTAAACACACACAAAACTGAATCAGTTTTCCAAAACGATGTCTAACTATGCAAACCAATGATAAGTTCACAACGGTACCAAAATATGCCAAATAGGATAACTTTGTGAGGTGAAACCAGCAGATTGCTCCACATTGACACTTCCATGATAACATCCACAAACTAGACAAAAAAGTGAGAAGCTACGGAGATTAAATAACTTCCCCCCCCCTAAACGTCTAAACTGGAATCCCTTCTCTCAACACATGCTATCTTCCGTTCTTAATATAAACATTGGTGTGGCAGTTAAAATGCTTTCCCTTCTTCCACTCGCCACCCCGAGCCAAAACTAAAAACACCAGGAAATCAATTCAGGTACTATGCAAGAGAGGTCTGGGATTCGTTAACCAGAATGATTCGGCAGACACCCAATTCATTATCCGACCACGAGGCCAGAAATTCAGACATCTGGGCTTACTGGAGATCAAAGCCAAGGCTTGTTTTAAACCCGTTTTTAAGACCCGGAAGTGCCTACCCCACAAAGTTAGATGGAAAGGCGTTCGAAAAGCATCAGGCCACGCGGCCCCATTCATCCTATGACAGGGCCCAGGATGCTGTGACTAAAGCCAGAGATATAGAGACTGAATTCTTGCCAGATTAACCCCAATCGCTTCGTCCCCGGTGAGTCGGCTTCGTCTTCCTAACCGTACCAGCGCTGGGCCGCCGCACCGCACTCAGGTCTTCAGCCCACCGCCCAGGCCCCACACAGCGCACCCTGCTCCTGGTCTGGCAGAATGTGGACCCAACCGTCCAGAACAGTGGACCCCAGATTGGGTAAACGGCCTCCCTAGTATCCCAGTGCATGGCAACTGAGGTCGCAGGATCGCAAATCGAGCCGAACGAACGCAGGGCCCCGGGAACCACGCGCAGTCCCTACCTGGAAGATGGCGATCCTAGCCCTAAAGGAAGGAGGCGGTCTCGTTGCGCGCGCAATACAAGGGCCCTGCGGCTGCCCGCGGCGCTGCCTGAAAAAGGAGCCAACAGAAAGAGGCTCCTCTAGGGAAGCGGGTTGGCCCTAATAACAAGGAGACTATGTGGGGATATTTTCTTCTCACTCAAACAAGAAGCATTCAGCTAACACAGCTGACACTTGCATCACGTTAGACAGCCCGGAAAGGGGCCTTCAAAGGCGTCAGACAAGTCGCGACGTCGCGAGCGTGCCGACGTCCGTCGTCGCGTCACGCTTTCGTCGGAAGCGAGGCGTGTTTAGTGTCTCCCTGGGGTCGCTGTGCCGGGATTAGCGGCGTCAGAACCTTTTAAAGTGCTAGTAGCTGATGTTGGTTTGTTGCCGTAATGATTATGTGGGCGCAAAGCTCAAATAATAATGAATCAAACATAATACCTCACTGGACGCGGTGGCGCACGGCTTAAACCCCAGCGTCTGGGGAGGCAGGAGGATCTCGAGTTCGAGGCCAACCTCAGCAAGTTAGCGAGGCCCTGTATCAAAATAAGAAATAAAAAGGACTGGGGATGTGGCTTAGTTGTAAAGCGGTTCTGGATTCAGTCCTAGTTCTAACAAAACAAAACAAAAACCCCCAAACCTGGTTTGTATGTGCTTCTGGAGTTGTTACCCCTTCTACACGTCTGAACGCTCCTGCTGGTAGGTTAAAACCACTTTGAAAGCAATTATGCGAAATTTGATAAAACTGAAGATTTTAAAATGCTAAACCCTAGCATTCTACTCCTATGTTTGTCTTACAGAAATTTTGATTTGTGGACAAAGGCGTACTAATTAGTGTAGGTAGAAGCAAGAAATGAGGAACCTTTATCAGTAAAAGAATAAATACACTGTGGATTGCTAACAAGATGGAATATTATATGCTGGTAAAACAAGACTGCACTCTGAAACGTGATGAGGCAGGGGAGGAAGTTGTAGAAATAAATAGTATGACAACTTAATTTAAAAATATGTAGAAGAATATGTAGGGCGCGGTGGCGCACGCCTGTAATCCCAGCGACTTGGGAGGCTGAGGCAGGAGGATCGCAAGTTCAAAGTCAGCCTCAGCAATTCAGGAGGCCCTAAGCAACTCAGTGAGACCCTGTCTCTAAATAAAATACAAAATAGGGCTGGGGATCTGGTTCAGTGGCCAAATGCACCTGAGTTCAATCCCTGGTTAAAAAAAAAAAAATGTAGACCAGTACTATATGTTGCTTAGGGTTATATACATATGTAATGAAGGTAATCACAAATACAAGGAAAAGAAAATAAGTTTAGAAAAGTGGTCTTGTCTATAGGGAGGAAACTACAAAGGGAGGCTTTAAGAGTTTTGACCATTAAGCTGGGTTTTGAGTAAATGGATGACTACTATTTTCTTAATTAAACCTCATTAAATACTACCTTGTTCTTGTGGTTATTTGAGATATGTAACAAAAAATTGAAAATGTAATCCAGAGAGTTCCCATGTGCCCAGTATCTGTTTTCGCCTATTAGTAACATCTTGCTTTATTATCGAACATTTAGTTGCAGTTAATAAACCAGTTCTGAACACTGTTAAGTTCACGATTTACATTTTCTGAGGTTTTTACCTAATGTTCTTTTTCTGTTTCTGTATAGTTGTGTCTCCTTATGCACCTTTGGCTGTGAAGTTTCTCAGAATTCCCTTATTTTTAATAACTTGGACAGTTCGAGAACTACTGGTCTAATATTTTTATGAAATGCCCAATATTGGAATTTGCTGTTTTTCTCATGATTTTATGCATGATGTTTAGGATGCATTTGGTAAAAAATGGGCCAAGTAACATAAAAACCTTATCTGAATATAAATAATATCCCATTGTTTTTGAAATTTGCATTTCTTTGACTCATTCTCCTGATGCTTCTGGATTATTTTTTTCTAAAACACTGCATCAGCTCCAAGCTTTCTTCCATCAAACTATTGTTTTGAAAAAAAGAATCATGAAATTATTGGTTTTGTACACCAAAAACTGTCCCGGGGCTGGGATGTAGCTTAGTGATAGAGTACATGAGAGACCCTGGGTCCAATCCCTAGTACTGCCAAAAGAAAAAAAAAAATTTCAGTAGTGTCATGACTAAGCCTAAAAATGTACATTATCATTTCTTCCTCATCTCCTGTTCTGTTTTCTGTTTAATTTGACTTTTCCTCCAGTCACTGCAAAAACTGCTCTTATCAGAGCAACAACTGCTTCCATGTTGCCAAAACCTTAAGACATTCCTGTTCTTACCTGTCTTGATTGCTCATAAGTATTGGACTCTGAGCACTGCTTGCTTCTTGAAACCTTACCCTTTCTGACCTCTCGTCTATTTTGCTGTTTTTCTTTCTCTCGTTCCTCTAAAAGGTAGATTCTTTGTGTGTTGGAACTAAATCCCCTGCTCTTCTCTTTCTGCTTTGTCTTCCTAGAAAATTCCATTTTCTCCCATCATCTAAAATTTCTTCTCTGTGCTGTGTACTGCCAGATTTATTTCTTTAATTTGTGCATCTCCTCAACACTTTAAGTTCTGTGACATCTATTCTTGAATACCACTTATCATCTAAAAGTTAACATATCCAAAATAAAACTTACCATTCCTACCCTCAAGCCTTTTTTTGCTCCAGTATTTCTCATGTCAGTAAATGGTATAAACCAGAAACCTTGTTTTCATCTTTAAGTTGTCCCCTATCACCTCCAAATCGCATCTATCAGCAAGTTTTGTTCCAATCCCACATGTAAAATACCTGCAGTTGGCCTACCCCTTTGCATTTCTGTCACTCCCACCACTGGTATCTCATTCTCATTTGTGCCTTCATTGTCACCCTTTTCTCTCTTGTCTTAGTTATAGCCATTCTCTATATAGTAGTCATAGTCATATTTTAAAAATGTAAACCTGATTATGTCAAGCTCTTGTTAAAAGCCCTCCAAAGACTTTCTGTTACTCTTATGGTAAAATATAAACTCCTTTCCTTGGTTACACAATCCTACATAAACTGATTCTTGCTTCTGTTCAGGTTCATATGGTGTCTCCCACTTTTTCTCCCTCATGTCATGGAAATGCCACTGTCTTCTATTCCATAAACATTTCAAGCTCTTTCTAGCCTTGAGATCTTTATGCATACTCTTCCCTTTGCCCTTCAAATAGATGTATCTCATTGTCTTGCTTCCTAAATGAAGTGATGCCTGTGAAATGAAGAACGAGTTGGAGTTAGAGGAAAAAAATTGGAACAGCCTTCCAAGTAGAAACAACACAAGTTCTATTACTTGAAACAAATAATCTCCAATTATTTGGACTAGAAGATGACTGTAACTCAGACTCCATAGTAACATTGCAGGTTTATCTACAATGGGAGAAAAACTTTAAATAACCAGGAATTTAATACGTGATTTCAATTATTGAACAAATGTAAATATTCATGATGAAAGTATTTATAATTTTATTTTCATTAACACTTTTTTGTCTTTGTCAATAGGAAAATTTTAATTCCCAGGCTTTTTTTTTCATTTTAGCATTTATCTCATTCAGTTGATGTGAGCTATGTGTAACCAAAATGATATTACTATTATCCTAAGAAAAGTACAATTAAGGGCTGGGTGTGGTGGTACATACCTGTAATCCTAGTGGCTCAGAAGGCTGAGGAGGATCATGAGTTCAAAGCCAGCCTCAGCAACTGATTGAGCAACTCAGTGAGATCCTATCTATAAATAAAATATAAAAAAGTGTGGCTCATGCCAGGCGTGGTGGCACATGCCTGTAATCCTAGCACTTGGGAGGCTGAGGCAGGAGGATCGCGAGTTCAAAACCAGCCTCATCAACTTAGCGAGGCCCTAAGCAACTCAGTGAGACCCTGTCTCTAAATAAAATACAAAATAGGGCTGGGGATGTGGCTCAGTGGTGGAGTGCCCCTGGGTTCAATCCCCAGTACCAAAAAAAAAAAAAGTGTGGCTCAGTGGTAAAGCACTCCTGAGTTCATTTCCTGGTACCAGACAAAGTACAATTAAGGAAATAAAAATGATAGTATACCAAAATGAATTACAAAATTAAATATCTTCTTGCTATGGTTCACTGTTTTAGACTTTGCATATCGCTTGTATAGTCTTAGTGTAAATATTTGTGTGTAGATACCTGTACATCTGTGTGTACATATGCACATGTATATTTATGTTCATACATGTGTGTACATATTTATGTAGAGAGAGAAGTTGATCAAGAGTTCTGAAATAAAATACACAGATCCTTAAGTATACAATTGGATGAGTTTTGACTGATGTATGTAGCCTTGTAACCAATATCCCTAGTCAAGATATGGCATCATCCTCCTGGAAAGTTTGCTGGTATTCTTTTCCAGTCAATCTCCTCTCCCACCAGAACCACAGAATATTCTGGTTTCTTTTCTATTTATTTATATTATTTTTTCTGGAGCTAATCCAGGACCTTGTGTGTGTTAGGCAAGAGCTCTGTCACTGAGGTATACCAGCCCCCAATATTCTGATTTCTTTAGCCATAAGTTAGTTTTGCCTATCCCTGAATTTCGTATAAATGGTACCATAGAATATGCCATATTTTCTCTGGCTGTTTTTGTTTAGCTTAATGGTTTTTAAAATTTTATGTATTTATGTATTTATTTATTTATTTATTTATTTATTTATAGTAGTGGGACTTGAACCCAGGGCACCACATATGCTATGCAAGCACTAAGCTACATCCCCCATTTTCTTTCTTTGTGTGTGTGTGTGTGTGTGTGTGTGTGTGTGTGTGAATTGCACCCAGGGGCACTCCATATCCCCAGACATTTAAATTGTTCTTTTTTTTTTTTTTTTTGGAACCAGGGATTGAACTCAGGGACACTCGGCCACTGAGCCACATCCCCAGCCCTATTTTGTATTTTATTTAGAGACAGGGTCTCACTGAGTTGCTTAGGGCCTCGCTAAGTTGCTGAGGCTGGCTTTGAACTTGCAATCCTCCTGACTCAGCCTCCCAAGTCACTTGGATTACAAGCGTGCGCCATCACGCCCGGCCCCAGACATTTAAAAACGTTATTTAAAAACTTTTGACATGGTCTTACTAAGCTGCCAAAACTGGCCTCAAACTTGAAATCCTCCTGCTCCAGCCTCCTGAGTCAGAGAGATTATAGGTGCATACCACCATTCCAGCCCCAGTCCTTTGTTTTCTTATTGTTATTTTATTTTGAGACAGAGTCTCACTGAGTTAACTATACTAACCTTGAATTTGTGATCCTCTGATCTCGGCCTCCTGAGTAACTGAGATTACAGGTATACACTATTGCATCCAGCTCCCATTTTGTTTAGCATTTTTCTCTGAGGGGGGTAAGGAATATATTTATTTTTGTTTATTGAGTCAAGGTGTCTCTGTGTTGCCCAGATTGACCTTGAACTCCTGGGCTCAAGTGATCATCCTGGCTCAGTCTTCCCAGTAGCTGGGACTGTAGCACACACCTCTGTGTCCAGATAGGCATTTATTTTTACCACCTGCTTTTCTGTTTTTCTTTTGTTTTATTCACACTGCTGACAATCAAACCCAGGGCCTCATGCATGCAAATGCTCTATCACTGGACTACACCTTCCTGCTGTACAGGCTTTTAAAATAGCTGTGTCACTGGCTCCATTATACACATCTTAAAACCAAAGTGGTTTCCTGCATCTCTAATGGTCCATTTGTCTCTAGTTGGATATCATTAATGTTCAGAGAATGAGAAAAGTAATAAAACTTTAAAAGAAATGTGAAATAAATTAAGTGTAGAAAGTAGAAGAACTCAAAATTCATTCACTATTTATGAGCATCTAGATTAAATCAGGTACTGTACTAAGTGATGAGATGATAAACATGAATAAAACACGCTCCTTGCCCTCAGGGAACCCACAGGGAATCAGGTGGGGGAGAAAGAAAAGTCCATTACAGTATCCTAAGTGCGTAATAGAAGATGCACAAGTATGAATGGTGTGGGGGTTCTGTGATGGAAACCCTTGCCTCTGGAACTGTGAGAAGGAAGAACAAGCCTTTTGAAAGAGCAGCATTGTGACCAGAAAAAGGAATAGAGGGTATTTTAGGCAAAGGGAACAATTTACCTAAAGGCAGAGAGATGGATAATAAAGAACTCAGAGAAATTTAAGTCCTCCAATAATTTTTAGAAAATAAGGTCAACAAATAAGAATGTGACCTATTAAAATGGAAATTTGTCATTTTGTGTTAGAGTTGAATAAAATACTAAATAAGACAACTTTTGATCATGAGTCTAAATTCACATCTCTGTTACAGTTGTTTTTTTGTTTATGTTTTCTCCTGTGAAAGAATTTTAACAAAGTACACATGTTGTATCTTTCTGGTTTTCAGAACACTTTGGCAGTTTAACCTAAAGATGACAAATTTCCAAGCTGGAAGGAAACGTGGTTCTGTCCTCTGTGTGAGGCTCTAGTTAGGTGCCTGTTGGAGCATCTCCTCTCGTATGTAGTTTACCTCTTGTCTGGTAGATTGACAGGAGAACAGTTTCAAACAAGAACTAATGAGGAGTTTCTAGTAAAGAAAGTATATAATGAGAATTCTTATCTCCAGAAAAATGTCACTGTAATGACAGCTAAAGTAATGAGGGGCAGAAATACTATGAATAATTGAAAAACATCACAAAGATAATTACATAAAATAATTAATCTCTTTTTTTCCACCAAACTTTTCATTTGAGATCCCAAGAAGCAGCCAAAATGAACCAGATGAGATACAGTTTGGCAAAGTCTGTACTCTTCTAAAATCTGATTCTCTATATGAACACAGGAAGGCACAACCAGGCCTGTAACTTATAATTGGGTATTCAAGTTGAAGCTCAATCTCCCAACCCAGGTCCTCATTATCTGTATCTGGATTTTCCTTTTCCTGAATCCTGTCTTTTGTTGCAGTTTCTAAAGCATCTTAACTGCCATGAACTGTAAAGCAGGAACTACATGAAGTAGTACCTAAGCAAAAATTATCAAACATGTTGAGAAAGGAAATGCGTAGAAGTGATATGGAAAATTGGGGAAGCCATTGCTTTCGTTTACAGTTCCTGGTCCTGCTTAAGGAGAAAAACACTATTTAGAAATGTGGAGAAGAATATGATGTTAGAGATGTGTCACAGGTGGGAAGCACTTAGTAGACTTGTAATAACTTCAAGACCAATTGATCAATAGCAGTCGCCAAGGCTCACTTCTCATGATTATATTGGGTTTCTTAGGTTATACCAGCACCTGGAGCTATGTACCCATCTTCCTGGAAAAGTTACTTTTTGTATTTTTGAGGAAGGAAGGAAGAGGCTTACCCCCTGATTCCACACACATTTATTTCATGGTGACTAAAATGAGGACTGACAAATTTCACTTCTGTTATCCCTGATTGATTGATGAATTGATTATGGCTACCTGGACCTAAACTGAGAAGTTTCTGAGGCTAATTTCAGGCTTACTGAAAACTAAAGACTAGCCGGACGTAGTGGCGCACGCCTGTAATCCAAGCGACTTGGGAGGCTGAGTCAGGAGGATCGTGAGTTCAAAGCCAGCCTCAGCAACTTAGCGAGGCCCTAAGGAACTCAGTGAGACCCTGTCTCTAAATAAAATACAAAATAGGGCTGGGGATGTGGCTCAATGACCGAGTGTCCCTGAGTTCAAACTCTGGTTCAAAAAAAAAAAAAAAAACTAAAGACTAAATACCTGATGTGAGCTGACAGCAAGAAAAGCACCTTCCCAGTTGATACTTTTGTCACCTGACTTAAAACAACTAGTAGTAAAAATAATTTCATTCAGAGTCCAGGGCCTGCACAGAAATGAAAACAAGCTAGGAGATAGCAGAAAAACATTTATGGGGTACTATAGAAGAGAAGTGTTTATCCAAGCTAGTAAGAGAAATGTTAACTTCCACTGTGGGAAATAAAAAGTAATGAATTTTGGAGTCAGACAAGGTCCCAAATCTCTTCTGTCATTTCCTATAAGCTTATATTTCTTAGTTTTTTAAAACAAAGGCACTATAATACATGTTAAAGAGGATCTTGTGTTTATAATACCATGTGAAATAATGAATGTAAGACATCTTCCATTTTGTTCAGTATCTGGAACCTAGTAGGCACAAAGCATATGAGGACAATGTTCCTTACTCTCCTTTACAATTTCTTTTCCTAGTCCAGCTGTAGAATGCTGGATAAGATCCTTGTAAGGGATCTTTGAGTTCCAAACCTTTTTCATGGGACTGGGGGTGCAAGTCAGTGATGGAGTAATTGCTTACCATGTAGGAGGCCCTGGTTCTGTCCCCAGCACCACGTACACACAATTTTCATAATGTTAAAATCTCATTTGCCTTTATTTATTTTTGGTACCAGGGATTAAACCCAGGGGCACTTAAACACTAAGGCACATCCCTAGCCCTTTTTAATATTTTATTTTATTTTATTTTATTTTTGGAACCAGGGATTGAACTCAGGGACACTCGGCCACTGAGCCACATCCCCAGCCCTATTTTGTATTTTATTTAGAGACAGGGTCTCACTGAGTTGCTAAGGGCCTCACTAAGTTGCTGAGGCTGGCTTTGAACTCTCGATCCTCCTGACTCAGCCTCCCAAGTCGCTTGGATTACAGGCGTGCGCCACCATGCCCGGCTTCCTTTTTAATATTTTAGAGAAGAGACTCACTGAGTTATGGCCTCACCAAGTTTCTGAGGCTGGCTTTAAACTTGGGATCCTCCTGTCTCAGCCTCCCAAGCCACTGGGATTACAGGCATGCACCATGGCACCTGGCCATCATTTGCCTTTAATCTTCATCCTTTAGTACATATTGCTTTTATGTAGTGTGTGGCAAAATGGGAAATATACATAAAACATTAGTGTTACCTAACCAGAATGACAATTTCTGGAAAATGCACTTTACTTTTGAGTTGAAACTTAACTAACCCCTACATTATTCTACTGAACGTTTTTTCCTTTGAAAGAGTAAATGTTTGGTTATTCAGACTTGAGTACAGGATTCGGTAGGTAATTCTGAATAGAAAAAAAAGAAGCCCTAACCAAACTGCTCCTTCCATGAAAACAACTTATAGTGTTTTCTGCCAATGAAAACTGGAGCTTTTAATTGAAAATTAAAATTTTTGAAAACTTGTATTCATCACTTGACAACTCCCCAAAACTTCGGATGAGATCAGTAATGGTATTAACAAATGTGGTTTGTTTTATATTGAAAAATGAAATATGTCAGCATTTGGAAGATGTATATAACTAAACCATATTTTCCAAGTGACCAACATATAATATTCCAAAATAATGGGAAAACACTCATTTGAAGTGTAAGATCAATAGAGTTTAATATTACAGAATGAAAACTTCATCACTAGACCTTCAGATTTCACGTTTCTACTCACCTTTTAAAACTTTGACTCTGGAGTTTTGGGGCAGTATTAAATAACCACATTATCTGAAAATGTTTTAAAATACTTCTCCCTTTTATAACATGTCTGTGAGGTTGAATTTTCTTCATAGATATCATTCAACCCAACAGCATATGGCAGTAAATCTGGTACAGAAGCAGACATGAGTATCCAGCTGTCTTTAGTGAGCTAGACATAAAGGGCTTCATGAAAATGAAAAACAGTACCACACTTCCTATGATTTTTTGGAAGATATAATTATTTGTCATAAAATATGTTAATTTAAGGGTTTTATTAATTTTATAAATGCATGAGTATATATATATATTTTTTTTGGTACCAGGGATTGAATCTGGTGCTTAACCCCTGAACCACATCCCTAGTCCTTTTTTATATTTTATTTAGAGATAGGGTCTTGCTGAGTTGCTAAGTGCCTTACTAAATTGCTGAGGCTGGCTTTGAACTTGGATCCTCCTGCCTTAGCTTCCCAAGTCTCTGGGAATACAGGAGTGTGCCACCGTGCTGGTGCATGAGTATTTCTAAAAGCCCTCATTTTAATTTCAAATACAATAAATATTGATAGACCCACATAAACAAAAGTTCTTACTGAGGATTAATAATTTTTAAGATCTAAAGTGTCCCAAGACTAAAAAGCTGAAAAACATTGCACTGTCCACACTTTGTGCCATTAGTAATTTACTTGATATTCCTAGAGTAAAGCAAGGGATGCCATTGGTTTCTCCTGAAGTAATCTCTTTTTTTAGCAAACTTGGTTTAATTTACTATTTGGATGAGTCCCTGACCAAAATATGCATGTTCCCATAGTGATCTTGGTTTCTGCAAAATTTTCTATGAATGTGAACTCAGGACTATTTCCATTTTACTTTGTGAATTCTGGATAAGTCACACTATAACTTTGTTGGATTACCTCAAGATGAAGGTTTTGAATTTTCTACTTTGATGTGTCCTGTTATTATTGCTGACTTTTCTTCACTATTATTTTGTCATATTCTGAGATTTCTACTAAAACTACTTGTAAATCAGGTCAAATTTTATGGGGAAATCATATGAGGAACTAGCCTTTATCTATGCTTGTTAAAATTTATCTCAGGAACTTTTTTAAAAAAAATCCACAAAAAGTTTCCTCAAAATAGTCAAATGAAATGGGTGAGCAATTAGGCTTCTGAGTACATTACAAAATTTCTGCTGACTGGTCCTGTATCTTGTCTTTACTTCTGAGCTTGGCTATCATTCAAGTATTTGGCTATACTCTGACAGAATAAGAAGAATCTGTAGTTGAAATATTTTGACTATAATACTTGCTGACAAAAGACTAAAATCTTTTTAGCCATTAGGAAAATTACTCTGGCTGAAGTTTCATACATGCCAGAAAATTCTTTTTTTTTTTTTTTGAACCAGGGACACGGCCACGGAACCACATCCCCAGCCCTATTTTGTATTTTATTTAGAGACAGGGTCTCACTGAGTTGCTTAGGGCCTCGCTAAGTTGCTGAGGCTGGCTTTGAACTCGTGATCCTCCTGACTCAGCCTCCCAAGTCGCTTGGATTACAGGTGTGCACCACCTCGCCCGGCTCAGAAAATTCTTAAATAGACTTTTTTGGCAAAACTGAAAATAATAACTTTAACCATTATAATGAACCACAATGACATAAAAATATTTCTGCAAAAATTTGATATGAAGTGCTTTTAAAAGTTTTAGCACTGGGATTTGTAGCTGACACATAAAATGTAGTGTGAAGAACATGTGTCAGACATTAATGCTGCTAATTTGTGCTATACTTCCAAATTCTATAGATGCAACTCTACTGCCAGCTATTCAGACTAGTTTTAAAATATTTTTGATGCTTCAAATTTGGTTTCTTTACTGTCTGAAACTGATTAAGGTGCATAAGATTGTCACGGTTCAATTAAAATTGCTAGAATTTTATGTTAGTAGATGCTTGAAACTGGGAAGGAAATGATGGGGCTCTTGTCCTATTACTTTGGCAAAGTGAATTTCAAAAAATTACATAGCAAGTTTCATAAGGGTAAGTATTCTGTCACAGGCTTAGCACTTATTGATCTGCTGGTATATGACAGTCAGTGACCTAGTGCTGGAGATACATGGGGGATAATCAATGTATTCTTGAAGTTTACATTCTAGTGAGGAAAGACAGATAATAAATACAGTAATATGCCAGGTATGGTGGCTCACAGCTGTAATCCCAGCTACTTAGGATGCTGAGACAGGAGGATTGTGAGTTCAAGGTCAGCCATGGCAACTTGATAAGATCCTGTCTCAAAATAAAAAGTAAAAAAGGCCTGGGATGTAACACAGTGGTAGAGTGCCCTGTATTCAATCCCTGGTACCACACCAAAAAAAATTAAATGGGCAAAAGTGTTTAATTGATATTTATAAAAAGATATACACATGGTCAGTGAATACATGAAAAAATACCTAACTTTATGAATAACTAAGGAAAACTGTCAAAATCACAATATGATCCCACTTCACACTTGCAATGGTGACATTATGTCAAAAAGAGAACAATAAATGTTGACAAAGGTGTAGAGAAAATGGAGCCCTCATATGCTGCTGGTGAGAATTTAAAATGGTGCAGCCACTTTGGAAAATACTTTGGCAATTTGTGAAAAGGTTAAATGTAGCTAGCATGTGACACAGCAATTTCACTCCTAGGTAAGGTTTTTGTTTTTGTTTTTTTGACTAGGAATTGAACCCAAGGGCACTCTGTCACTCTATCCTCATCCCTTTTTATTTTTTGACAGGGTCTCAGGTGCTGAGGCTGGCCTCGAATTGAAATCCTCATGCCTAAGCTTCCAGTCACTAGGATTACAGGCTTGTGCCACTGCACCCAGTTTACACAAAGATTTTTATGTAAATGTTCAGAGCAGCAACATTCACAATAGGCAAAAAGTGGAAGGTACTTTAATGTTAATCAATTGGTGAATGGATAGACAAAATGTAGTATATCCATGTAGTGGAATATTATTTGAAAGGGAAATGAATGAAGTACTGAGATGTACTATAACATGAATGAACTTCAGAACCATTGTGCTCAGTAAAAGAAGCTAGACATAAAACCAAACTGTATGATTCTATCTCTATGAAAAAGTGGAATAGATAAACCTATAGTCAAGAAAGTAGATTAGTAGTTGTCTAAAGCTAGGGTGAGACAGGAATAAGGATTGACCCGTTCTCCACAGAAAACAGAGACCTGACCATTAAAAAAAATAAATAAAATAAAATGAAACCTCACAGGATTTTTTTTCTTCACAAAAAGCTCTATGAAGAAACCGGGCGTGGTGGCGCACGCCTGTAATCCAAGTGACTTGGGAGGCTGAGTCAGGAGGATCGTGAGTTCAAAGCCAGCCTCAGCAACTTAGCGAGGCCCTAAGCAACTCAGTGAGACCCTGTCTCTAAATAAAATACAAAATAGGGCTGGGGATGTGACTCAGTGGCCGAGTGTCCCTGAGTTCCAACCCCGGTTTCAAAAAAAAAAAAAAGCTCTATGAGTAACATTTATTCATTAACCTTTTATTAAGCAATTTGTTGCCTGTATCCTTGATACCAGGACCCATTCCTGAGATGGGAACAAAGTCCACACCTTTAAGGAAATAACATCATCTCCAGGGAGACCAATCCTAGCCTAGTAATTAGATTACTTAACAATACTTTCATGTGTGCCATGAAGGACCAGATGTGGCTCTGAGAACATGAGTAACATGATCCTTAATTAAGGAGA
Organism: Glaucomys volans; assembly: GCA_020662805.1. NCBI lineage: Eukaryota > Metazoa > Chordata > Mammalia > Rodentia > Sciuridae > Glaucomys > Glaucomys volans. The sequence goes on along the minus strand of JAJEJO010001611.1, from coordinate 168,390 downwards.
TCAGGAAAGACTTCCCAGAGTAGGAGGCAGGGAACTAAAGGAGAGAAAGAGAGGAGCAGAGGGCATATGGAGCCAACACATTTTGAATTGTTACCTATAAATGATTACATCCATACCCATGAGTAGTATTCGTTTATCAGAGGATATAAAATTGTCAAGTTATTCTTATTGATCAATGATATGCGGTCTAGGGAAAAGACAAATTTCTATAAAGCATATGCAGGTTTTTAAAAAGAATTTTTTATAAAAATAATAAAAGTTTTGGTAATACATTTCTAGTTTGTCAATTATCTTTTTTTTTCAGCAACATCAGAAATTTCATTAAATCCAAATAGAGACACAATTCATCTTGGAATTCAGTGATATGTTCAAGGAATCACTTAACTATAATTGTAGATAACTACCATAATGTCTTTGCAGTGCCAAATTGCTTGTTATTCACCTGTGAGAACAATTCAACTGCAGACTACATGGCTTCTGGTAAAGGCACTTGGCACGTTCTTTTCACAAATAACACCCATCAGGATTGTTTCTTCCTGTTTTACACAGCAATTATCTCAAAACCTGGGACCTATGTATTTATAAAGCAAGCAAGCAGCAGATGGATCAAGAGGGACTCTCCTGAGGCCAGTGGTTTGAAAATTCAGGCAAACAAGAAAGGGGCCCATTCATAGCCGAAAAAATCAAACCTCTTAAATGCAAAATTCCAACTATCAGAAACAAAAACCAACAAAATCAGGTGTCAAGCAGAAGCTGTATACTTCCCCTCTGAATGCAGAATCTTTGCGCTCAGCAGAAGATAAAGGGTGAATTGCTATCCAGTGGTTCACTGTCCCCAAGAGCACTTAGAAGTTAGGGACAGTGCTGAAGAAGGAAGGGCAGGCATCACCAAAGACCCCACAAGCCAAGCCAGTGGCCCCCTTCATTGGGATGTGGACCCTTCATGGTGCCAGAAAAGACTAAAACCACAACAGGGACCTTGCCACACTGGGATCCTATGATTTTTCTGATGTGGTCAATTCCTTTCATTCTTGTTTGTAGGTATAACACATTTTTACTGTATACATATCCTATTTTATGTATATGTTCATGTACTTGACTATGTTTAGAATAAAATATAGAGGCACAGATTAAGGAAAATATATCTTCCTGTTCAACATGAAGCACACTATACTTTAAGCACTTTTAACAGGAAGTAGGTACTAAGTTGGACAGGGGATATTGCTCAATGATAGCACACTTGTCTAGCATGTGTGAGACCCTGGATTTGATGCCCAGAACCACAAAAATGATGATGATGATGATGATGATGATGATGATGATGATGATGGTGGTGGTGATGATGATGAAAGAGGAGGAGGAGAAAGAGGAGGAGGAGGAGGAGGAGGAGGAGGAGGAGGAGGAGAAAATACATTACTCAGAATAGGTACAAACTAGAGTTTTGTTTATTGGTTAGAAAAATGTGTAGCTTACGAAAGTACTGCTGTGGTTTGACTGTTTGTCCCACAGGATTCGTGTGTTGGAAACTTAATCCCCAAAGTCATATGTTAATGGTGTTTGAAAGTGGGGCCTTTGGGAGGGAGGGCTCTGTCCTCATAAATGAATTAATCCACTCAGGGGCTAATGGATTAATGGATCATCCAGGAATGGCTTTGTTATAAAAGCATGTTCTCTTGACAAGCTTGCTCTCTCTCGCCATGTGATGCCCTGTATAACGTGTTCTGGGCTCTGCAGACTTCCAGCCAGCAAGAAGGTCCTCATCAGGTGAGGATCCTTGACCTTGGATTTCCCAACCTCTAGAACTATATGGAATTTATTCTTTGTTTTGGGGAGGGGGTTACAGGGATTGAACTCAGGGGGTGGCATTCATAGCCCTTTTTATTATTTTATTTTGAGATAGAGTCTCACTAAGTTGCTTAGGACCTTGTTAAGTTGCTGAGGCTGGCTTTGAACTTGCAATCCTCCTCCCTCAGCCTCCAGAGTTGCTGCACCACCATGCTGGGTTTAGAGACAAGATTCTTCTATGTGGTCTGCAAATATTTTTCCCATTCCATGAGATGTCTTTTCATTTTCTTGAAAGTGTCCTTGAATGCACAAAACCTTAACTTTGATGAAGTTCAGGTCATCTATTTTTTTTGTTGTTGTTTATGCTTTTTATTCTTTTTAGATACACATGACAGTAGAGTGTATTTTGACATATTATACATACATAGAGTATAACTTATTCTAATTAGGTTCCAATTCTTGTGGTTGTACATGATTTGGAGTTTCTGCTTATGCCTTTTGTGTCATATCTAAGAAGCCATTTCTAAATCCAAAGTCAAAGTCATGATAATTTATCTCTATATTTTTTCTAAGAGTTGTATAGTTTTAGCTCTTACACTTAGAATTTTGATGCATTTGGGTTAATTTGTGTACATTGTATGAGGAAAAGGTTCAACTTCATTCTTTTGCATGTTGATATCCTGTCTCCCAGCGTCATCTGTTGAAAAGTCCCTTCTTTTCTCATTACGTGATCTTGATTAATGGGCTTTAAAAAAAATTTTTTTTGGACATTCAATTATATCCCATTGATCAATGTGTTTATCTTATACCAATACCATACTGTTCTGATTAGTGTAGTTTTGTAGTAAGTTTTGAAATAGGGAAATGTGAGTCTTCCAACTTTGTTTTTTTCAAGATTGTTTTGACTATTCAGAGTCTACTGAAATTCTGTACGAATTTTGGCATTCTTGCAAAAAAGGCAGTTGGAATTGTGATAGGGATTGCACTAAATCTGCAGATCACTTTGGGAATTACTGCTGTGTTGCTAATATTTAAGTCTTCTATCCATGAGCATGAGATATCTTTACACTTATTTAGAACTTCTTTTATTTCCTTCACAATGTTTTCTGGTTTTGTAGTACACAGTTCTTACATTTTTGGCTAGTGTATAGAAGTATATAAAAATACAACTCATTTTTGTCTGTTGATATTGTACCCTGAAATTTTAATGAAGTTGTTTATTACCCCTAAACATTGTGTGTAGATTCTTTCAGAGGTTCTATGTATAAAACCATGCCATCTATGAGTGGCTTTACTTCAATTTTCCTTATTTTACTAATTTGAACCTTTTTCTTTCTTGGTTGTCAAGCTAAAGTTTTGTCAAGAGGAAAGAATACCTTTTCTTTCTTTTTATGCCTCTTGCACTGACTCAGATCTCCAGTACAATGTTGAACAGAAATGGTAAGAGTTTGCATCCTTTTCTTGTTCCCAATCATGCAGGGGACATCTTCAGACATACACCATTGAGTATGACAATGGCTGTGAGTTTTTTGAAAAGCCTTTTGTTATGTTGAGTATGATATCTATTTCTAGTTTGCTAAGTGCATGAAAGCATGTGTTGAATTTTTTCATTTTTTTCGGATATTTTTTCTTCATCACTTGAGATGATCATTTTCCCCCTTTGTGTTATTAATGTGCTGTATCAAATGGATTTATTTTGATTGTTGCTACATCACTTGTAATCATTGGATGAAATTCTGGATTCTGTTTGCAAGTAGTTCAGTTTGTTTTCTTATCTCTATTAATAAGAAGTTCTATTATTCAGTTTTCTTTTTTATGGTATCTTCTCTCACTTTGGTATTAGGGTAATATTGGCCTTATAAAATGAATTATGATGGATTCCATTCTGTTCTATTTTTTGGAAGAGTTTGAAAATGATTGGTATTAATTCTTCTTTAAACCTTTGATTAAATTTACCAGTGCATCTATCTGTTCCTCATCTTTTGGGGGGAGCTTCAAACAGCAGTTGAATTTATTTACATGTTAGATTTATTAAAATTTTCTATTTCTTCTTCAGCCAGTTTTGGTACTTTGCATATTTCAAAGAATTTGCATGTTTTGTCTAGGTTCTCTTACTTTTTAAAAAAATTTATTTTTTAATTTTAGGTCATTGTACACAAATGGAGTACAACTATCATTTTTCTGGTTGTATACAAAGTAAAATCATACAATTTGCATATTTATACATATACATAGGGTATAGTTGTTTGTCTCATTCTATTATC
>JAJEJO010001611.1:37456-164241 GCA_020662805.1 Glaucomys volans | reverse complement strand
TCAGCCTTTGGTTTTTTGGGATTGGCTTATTTCACTTAACATGATCTCCAATTCCATTCATTTACCTGCAAACGTCATAATTTTATTATTCTTTATGGCTGAATAATATTCCATGGTGTATATATGCCACAGTTTCTTTATCCATTCCTCTTTTGAAGGGCATCTAGGTTGGTTCCACAATCTGGCAATAGTGAATTGGGCTGCTATAAACATTGATGTGGCTGCATCACTGTAGTATGCTGATTTTAAGTCCTTTGGGTATAGGCCAAGGAGAGGGATAGCTGGGTCAAATGGTGGTTCCATTTTGAGTTTTTGAAGGAATCTCCATACTGTTTTCCAGAGTGGCTGCACTAATTTGCAACTCTACCAGCAATGTATGAGTGTACCTTTTTCCGCACATCCTCGCAACACCTATTGTTGCTTGAATTCTTGATAATAGACATTCTAATTGGGGTGAGATGATATCTTAGGGTAGTTTTGATTTGCATTTTTCTTATTACTAGAGATGTTGAACATTTTTTCATATATCTGTTGATTGCTTGTAGATCCTCTTCTGTGAAGTGTCTGCTCATTTCCTTAGCCCATTTATTGATTGGGTTATTTGTATTCTTGGGGTAAAGTTTTTCAATAGTAACAAAAACAGCATGGTATTGGCACCAAAATAGGCAGGTAGATCAATGGTACAGAATAGAGGACACAGAGCCAAACCCACATAAATACAGGTATCTCATACTAGACAAAGGCTCCAAAAACATACAGTGGAGAAAAGATAGCCTCTTCAACAAATGGTGCTGGGAAAACTGAAAATCTATATGCAGCAAAATGAAACTAAACTCCTTTCTCTCACCCTGCACAAAACTCAACTTAAAATGGATCAAGGACCTAGGAATTAGACCAGAGATCCTGCACATAATAGAAGAAAAAGTAGGTCCAGATCTCCATCATGTTGGCCTAGGACCAGATTTCCTTAACATGACTCCCAAAGCACAAGAAATAAAAGCAGAAATCAATAATTGGGATAGATTCAAACTAAAAAGCTTTTTCTCAGCAAAGGAAACAGTCATCAATGTGAAGAGAGAGCTTACAGAGTGGGAGAAAATCTTTGCCACACACAGGACAGATAGAGCATTAATCTCCAGAATATATAAAGAACTCAAAAAACTTTAGGTGCTCTTATCATTTTTATTTGTATAGTGTAGTAATGTCCCCACTTTAATATCTGATTTTTATTAACTTGAACCTTCTTTCTATCTATCTTGGTTATTTACCTGAAAGTTCATTCATTTTTAAGTTTTTTTTCTTAGTTGTAGATGGACACAAGACCTCTGTTTTATTTATTTATTTTTATGTAGTGCTGAGGATTGAACCCAGTGCCTCATTCATGCTAGGCAAGCACTTAGCCGCTGAGCTCCAAGTTTATTCATTAAAAAAAAATCTTTTCCAAGAACCAACTTGGTTTCCTTGATTCTCTGTTGTTTTTCTGTTTTCCATTTTGTTTATCTCTAATCTTTACTATTCTGTCCTTATGCTTGTATTAGTTTGCTTTCATTTATCTAGTTTCTTAAGGTTTATAGTTAGGTTTTTGATCTGAGATCTTTCCTTTTTTTAGATTTTTTAAAATTATAATTATTGAGATCTTCTTTTTTTAATATAGGCACTTGCAGCTGTAAATGTTCCTCTCCAAACTATTTAGCTGCATCCCATAAGTTTTAGGGTGTTGTGTTTTCTTTTGCATTTACCTCATAGTATTTTCTAATTTCTCCTGTGATTGTTTCATTGACCCATTCATTGCTTAAGAGTATATTGTCTAATTTTCACATATTAATTTCCAGACTGTCTTCTGTCATTGATTTCTAATTTTAGTCCATTGTAGTCAGTGAAGATACTTGTTTGGTTTTAAAATTTTTCTATTTTGCAGTTGTTTTGTGGCCTAACCTATGGTCTGTCTTAGAGAATGTTTCATATACACTTGAGAAGCATGCATTTGCTGTTTGGGGATGGAGTATTCTATAGATGTCAGGGAGGTCTAGTTAGAATATGGTGGTGTTTAAGTTTTCTGTTTACTGAGGGATCTTTGGTCTAGTCATTATGTTATTGAAAGTGGTTTATTGAAATCTCCAACTATTACTGAAGCCTACTTTTTTCATTCATTATTCAGAAATAATGGAGGCAAGAAAAGAGTGAGATAGCACATTTAAGGAGTTCACAAAAAACATACTGCCAACTAAGAGTCTTATGTCCAGCAAAACTGTCTTTCAAAAATGAAGGCCAAATAAAGACATTCCCAATGTAAACAAAAACTGAGAGAATCTGTTCTTAGTAGATCCACCTTATAAAAATACTGAAGAAAGTCGTTAGACTGAAAGAAAGTGACCCTAAACAGTAATTAAAATTCATACACACATACATAAACAGTGGTAAATGTAATTATGTAATTATAAAACAGTGCAAATACATATTTCTTCTCCTTGATTAATTTAAAAGGGCTACATACAGAAATGCATATTGGTTAATAACAGCATAAAGGAGGTATGTGGGGGCAAAGATGTATTGGACTAAAGAAATGGCACCAGATGGAAACTGAAGTCTACATGAACAAAATGAGGAAAACTAGAAATGGTAAAAAAAGAGAATGACTATAACAAATACTGTAAAATATATGATGTGTATTTGTATCTCTTTTTCTGTCTAAGCTTCTTTAAAAAACAACAGCATATGAGGGAATAATCACAATGATGTATTACTGGATTTGTGGCATACATAGGTATAATACATGCAATAATACTATCACAAAATGGAAAGGAGAATTGATTAATTAAGATACATATGGTAATATACATTCATTGGATTGTCATCATTCAATCATAAAACGGAATGGAATTCTTTTTTTTAATATTTTTAGTTGTAAATGGACACAATACCTTTATTTAATTTATTTATTTATATGTGGTGCTGAGGATTGAACCCAGTGCCTGACACGTGCTAGGCAAGTTCTTTACCACTGAGCCACAACCCCAGCCTTTTTTTTTTTTCTTTTTTCTTTGTTTTTTGCTGGTACTGGAAACCAGGGCCTCACTCATGCCAGGCAAGCACTCTACCACCAAGCCATATCCCCAGCCCTGGGAAGTAGAATTCTTACATACACTGCAACATGAGTGAACCTTGAAAATATTATGCTAATTGAATGAAATAAGCCACAAGTATGAATATTGTATGAGTCTACTCATATGAAATACCGATAATAGCAAATTCGTAGAGATAAGAAATACTTTAGAGGATACCAGGTAGTGGGAGAGGGAAAGGAAGAAGTTATTGCTTAATGGATGCAAAGTTTCTATTTTTCGTGATGAAAAAAAAAAAGCAGTGTGATGGGCGCACAACATTACAAACATAATTGTGCCACTTAGTTGTACACTTTCAATGTCTTAGATAGAAAACTTTACAAATCCACAACTTTAAAAAAAAAAAAGTTCTGTATGATAAGCCCTAGAGAGCAACTACTAAAAACAAACCTCAAAACATCTAGTGAAAAAATGATTAAAGAACTTTAAAATTTACACCAGAAAATATTCACTTAATGTAAAAAGAAGGAATAGAGGAACAAAAACAACGAATGAGGGCTGGGGCTGGGGCTCAGTGGCAGAGAGTTCGCCTGGCATGTGTGAAGAATAACTGGGTTCGATCCTCAGCTCCACATAAAAATGAATAAATAAAGGTTGTGTCCATCTAAAACTAAAAAAACAAAAACAAAAACAAAAAACAACAACAAACAAAGCATATAGCAATCAACAATAATTAAAGGCATGACAAAAAAATAAAACTCCAAACAGGTGAGGTAACACGTGCCTGTAAACCCAGCTACTCAGGAGGCTGAGACAGAAGGTCTACAAGTTCAAGATCAGGCTGGGGAACTTAGACTGTCTCAACAAAGTAACATATATAGAAAGGAACAACTGACAACCTTGAATATTATTGTTTTTAAGTGACTTTTCTGAACCTTTTTTTTCTTTTCTTTTCAAATGGAGTCTTGCTATGTTGCCCAGGCTGGCCTCAAATTCCTGGGCTCAAGAGATCCTCCTACCACAGACTCCTGAGTAGTTGAGATTACAGACACATGCCACCATACCCAGCAGTAAACTAATTTTTAAAGTATATTCTTTGCTACATGTGTCCACTGAAGTCTCTATTCCATTAGCTTAGTGATCAGCTAGTGATTTGGCAGGGATTTCCTTAAATGTTTGAGGCTAAACAAAACAAAAAGCCCAAAAGACAAATGCGTCCTCTTTTCAAACTGGTCCTGTGTTGGGCACATCACTACATAGCCAGGTCATTTACTTCCTGCTAGTAGGGCCGGAAGGTCAGCTAGCGGTGAGAGCTCAGGGTCTTCTTGGGTCTTTCCTGAGCATGTGTCCAGCTCATGGCATGCATGTGGCTTCTAGATTCCCTGGAATACAAGGGAGCTTTTCAAAGCACTTCTTCCCTGAAGTATGTTCTTTGCCAGCCTTTTTCTTCCCTGGATTTTCAGTGTGTTTATTCCTTGTCCAACTGTTTTTCTTTGCCACAGGAAGCAGTAGCTAATACATTTGCCTTTAAATGTTTTTGACAAATGTCACCCTGGAAGTGGCCTTAACCCTGGGAAAGAACCAAGAAAAATGAAAGCCCTTGCACGCACATCCTTCAGGAAGTTGTCCAGTTCAAAACACAGAACCAGAATACCTTGAGAATGAGATCTGTGTTGGTCCCTGAAAAGTGAGCTTCTGTCTTCAAGCCTCCAGCTGAGTTGGTCAACTGGAAATAGTAACTAGGTACATAGTAACTAGGTAAATTAAAATGCCACAGAGCTCTCATAGAAATTAAGCCTTTTTTCTTCATTAAGCTTTCCTTTGGTTGCTGTAAGTTTTGACTTAGATTCTAGATTCTGAAAAAGTTTATTGTGACCATTTTTTTTTTTACAAGTTTATTCATTGCTTTTGTGGAGATATAAGGTTTTGGATGTCTCTACTCTGCTGTTTTGGGGGACATCTGTACAAAGGACAAAGTGGAAAAATTGTGTGTAATATCACCCACTAAAGGGACAGCAGTATTTGGTACTGATCCTGTTGGATTTGACTAAAAGTCTTGTGTAGTTGAGCACTCTTATAGCTGATAGCCCAAGTCCACTACCATGTACCCTACAACTTTTGCATTTGTGGATAAGGAGACATCCATGAGGACATTCATAACAGGAGTGAAATTTTGGTTTTCTTCCTTTTTTAAAAGTATTGGATACACAAGTCTGTGTCTCTGGCCCTTTGCTGAAGTCACCTAGAAGTTGAGTTACGTGTATAATTCCCTTGTAAAGTACATGAGAAAGAATAGAGTTTTATAAAACTACTTATTCTTTTTCATTCTGGATAATTTTAACATATCATCTGACTGGCAAGTCACCTCAAATAAAATATAAACTGAAAATAGATTTTTTTCTTCCTTGTCTAGACTAATGAATTTTGTTCTCCTTTGCTATTGTCTAGTTCCAAAAAGAGCAATGTAAAGTGAAATTTGTGGGAAAGATGCTATTCAGAGTTTCATTTTATTTTGTAGTAGCCCAATGAAAATCCAGCAGAAAGTAGAAATTTCTAGAAGGCACTAAAAACTTTGAAAAATGGAGAATTCATAGACATGATTTCTCCAAAATAGAACATTCAATCATTAGGGTTAAAAATTGAACAAATGAATGAATGAATGAATGAATGATTCAATGCATCATTAATGAATTGGAAATAATTGACTATATCACTAGGTCCTCAAAATATTCCTCCAAGGAATCATTAGCACCATCTGGAAGATTTTTGAAAAATGATACCCAAGTCCCAGTTAAACTGAATTCAGAATCTCTGGAAGAGGGGCTTAGCCATTAGGATTGTTTAAAAGCCCTCAGATAATAGATTCTAAAGTTTAAGAAGTTTGTAAACCACAGTTCTGCATATTCAAAGTGGGGCTAGAGGAGAGCATTACTTGGAGGTTGTTACAATTCAGAATCTTGACCACCACCTGAGCCTACTGAATCAGAACCTGTAGTTTAGCGAAGTCCCCGGGAGCTTTGTCCTGTGTGGCACTTCACTACATTTGGAGGTAGGTCTATTCTCTCTCTCTCTCTCTCTCTCTCTTTTTGTGGTAGTGGGGATTGAACCAGGGCCTTATATGTGCTAACTAAGTGCTCTATCACTGAGCCACATCTGCAGCCCCTGGTCTTTCTCTTTAAGATTCTTGTTCCAGTTTTAACCTTGGAGCAGCTCAAATCACATTTGCCTAAATCCAGTTATAATGAAATAATCTACCGTGTGCCTCCCACTAGAAATATTTTCTCCAATTAATCCTGACCAAGAGTGATGTGGTGACCATTCTGTCCTTCTGCCCTGCATCTTGCATCTCATCACAGGACTTGGCTCTGAACCCAATTTCAAGTCGTAATGCTTCAGACTCTCATACTACTTACTGTTTAAACCTTTTTTTAATTACAGAAAACTTCAAACACACGAGACTAGTATAACATACCTGTACTAATGGCCCAGCATCAGTAACTACCACTTACAGTTATTTCATCCATGCCAGCACCTACTTCCTCCTCTTCTGAATTTTTCTAAAGCAAATTTCAGTTATCAGCTCATTCCATCTATAAAATATTTCTATACGTATTTCTAAAATAACCAAAATAGTATGACAGTCTTCGGGGAAAATACTGGAGATTAAATCCAAGAGTGTTCTACCTCTGAGCTACATCCCCAGCCCCTCTCTTCTTGTGGGTGGGTGGGCACTGGGATGGAACCCAGGGCATCTCACATGTTAGGCAAGCACTGAGCTACATCTCCAGCCCTTTTAATTTTTTTTATTTTGAGACAGGGTCTCTAAGTTGCTGATACTGGCCTAGAACTTGCAATCCTTCTATCTCATCTTCCCTAGTAACTGGCCATCTTGACAATTTAAAAATTTAATAACAGTTCCTTAGTATTGTCAAATATTCAGTTACTGATCACATTTCCATTGTCTTATGATTATTTTTCTCTGTCTTTTAGATCCCGGTCTTTTTTTTTTTTTTTTTGGTACTGGGGATTGAACCCAGGGACACTCCACCACTGAGCCACAACCCCAGCCCATTTTGTATTTTATTTAGAGACAGGGTCTCACTGAGTTGCTTAGGGCCTCACTAAGTTGCTTTGAACTCGCAATCCTCCTGCCTCAGCCTCCCAAGTGCTGGGATTATAGGCATGCGCCACCGCGCCCGGCTAGATCTCTTTTAATCTATAGTTTCCTTCAAAATTCTTCACTCCCCCCCTTGCAACTTATTTGTGAAATAAATCACAGCTTGAATTTTGCTGATTCTAACTCCATGATGTTATTTAATATGTTCCTCTGCCCTCTCCGTTTCCGTAGACTGTTAGTCTAATAAAGACATGAAAAACAAACTTAACTAAATGTTAACACCTAGGGCTGGAGATGTGGCTAAATGATAGAGGGCTTGCCTAGCATACATGATGGCCTGGGTTTGATCCCCAGCACCAAAAAAAAAAAAAAAAGTCCACCGGTGTAGTCTTGCAGCATGAGAGGCTAAGGCAAGAGGATCTCAAGTTCAAAGCCAGACTCAGAAACTTAGCAAGGCCCTAAGCAACAACCCTGTCTCAAAATAAAAGGATGAGAAATGTAGCTAAGTGCTTATGTGCTCCTGTGTTCCATCCCTGGTAGTAACAATAATAATAATAACAATGTTAACAGCCCATTGTGACTTCTTGGTAGGAGGGTAAGAGAGGTGCTGCCTTCAGGAAGAGATCAAGTGAGTTGAGGCTGCCGAGTTCTGGTTAGAACAAGGGTATATGATGGAGGTCATGATCATCATTGTGGGGCAGGGTGATACAGAAGATAGTTATCAAAAAGGTAAGGAAGCTGCTCTTTGCTTCACCTCCTGCAGTCTCTGTTCTAGGTGCACTTTGATGAAACCATAATACCTGAAGTTCTACTTCCCAGGTATGTGTTGAGAGAGGAGCAATGAAGTAGCTGGAAGCCTAAACCTATGGGAGCCTAAACCACCTGCTCCTGAAGTGTGTTGGTGGTTTCCAGACCTGCCAGAGCTTGGTCTCATCACAAGTGTTCCTTGTCACATCCTGACAAATCCATCATAAATTAAAAATATCATGAATGGAAAATGCAATTAATCCAACCAAACAACATGCCAAGCATCACAGTTCAGCCACACAGCACACTGCAGAGCTTTGGTTGGATGCATTCATGATTGCAGGACTGACTGGGAGCCGCGGTTACAGCTGCTGCCCAGCATGGTGAAAGAAGACAGGACCACATAGCAGTAGCCTTGGAAAAGATCCAAGTACTGAATTCCAACTACAGTTTCTACTAAATGTATATTAGCACCATAAAGACAAAAATCATGAGTTGAACCATCCTAAACTGGGGACTGTCTATATACTGGATGGAAACACTACCCCAAATATGGCACCTTGGCATTTGCAGAAACCACAGAAACTTAAGAATTCCCCTTGCTCCTTCTCTCCTGGAGTGTCCGTAACACTTAACTAACTTTTTCTTGAAAACAGGTCATAAGATCCTTATTCCACAGGGGTCCTACCCTATCCCTTGAGGAAGGAAGGAAGACAGAGACTCCAGGAAGGATCTGAGCAAACAGGTCTTGCTAAACTCCCCCCAGTTTACTACCATTCGATTAGACCCTTTGTACTCCAATCACACTTCTGCACAACTGTTCATAAAAATGCACTATACCAATTTTCTTTGGGTTCTTATTTCTGAAGGCTCCCATGTCACATACATATAAGTACACTCAAACATCGCTGGTGGGACTGCAAATTGGTGCAACCATTATGGAAAGCAGTATGGAGATTCCTCAGAAAACTTGGAGTGGAACCAACATTTGATCCAGCTATTCCACTCCTAGGTTTATACCCAAAGGAGTTAAAATCGGCATGCTACAGTGACACAACCACATTAATGTTTTTAGTGGTTCATTTCACAATAGCCAAACTATGGAACCAACCCAGATAGATGTCCTCCAACAGATGAGTGATAAAGAAAATGTGGTATATATACAGAATATTACTCAACCTTAAAGAAGAATGAAATTATAGCATTTGCAGATTAACGGATGGAGCTGGAGAATAATCTTGCCAAGTGAAATAAACCAATTCAAAAAAACCAAAGGCCGAATGTTTTCTCTGATATATGCTGATGCTAATTCACAATAAGGAAAAATAGAGTACTTTGGATTAGGCAGAGGGGAGAGAAGGGAAGGGAGGGGGTATGGGAGTCGGAAGGATAGTAGAATGAATTGGACATTGTTACCCTATGTACATATATGATTACAAGACCGGTGTGATCCTACATCCTACATCATGTACAACCAGAAGAATGAGAAGTTGTAGTCCATTTATGTATGAGGTGTCAAAATGCATTCTACTGTCATGTATAACTAATTAGAACAAATAAAAATTATATCAAATAAATCTGTATGTCTTTCTGTTGTTAATCTGTCTTTCATTTTACGGGCCTCAGCCATGAATCTTGTGATGGGTGGGGGAAAGATGCTCCTTTTTTTCCCTATAGCATTATTCACACTTCACGATGAATGTTGCTGAGCATTTCCAGGTAATGACGGGTAGTTGGTATCACGCTGTCATTTGCAGCCGAGGGTCAGATATTCAGACTCTATCAAGGCCCTCTGACAACTCAGAGCTGCATTTCAAGTAGACAACAGTTGACTTTGCTTGATTACCTTGGGTCTTGCCAGGGTTCCTATAAAGCACCTCTGTTTCCCAGACTCTTCTATTCTATGGGCTCTTTTGGTCAACTTGCATGTGATGCAGCCTGGACTTGTTTCAGAGCATTTGTGTACTCTATGCCACTCAAATATGGCCCTGTAAATTACTCCAGAATTAAGTTCGAGTAGCAACCAAAATATGGTTTAAGTTGCCCCTAAATCCAAAGAAACCCACTCAACGTTGTGCCTCCTACATGATAGGTGGGGCAAGGTGCTCCACTTCTAGAGAGATACCCACAGACCTCAAGAAATTTCCTCAATGTAGAACTTCTGAGGGGGTGATTACCCACCTTTTTGGCATGTGTGTGCTTTACCAATGAACCTAAGGTACCTGTTCCTTCCTGCTCAGTAGATTCAATCAGCATAATGCCATCAGCGTAATGGACGAGTGTGATTATAAACTATCAAGATAAACAAATTGTATTATGACAGAGGGAGTTGATTTAGCCCTGAGGCATGATGGTTAAGATTTATTGTTGTCCTTGACATGAAGGCAAACTTCCTTTAGCTATTTCTTGCTGATAGAGAAGAGGGGTAGTAAAAGCATTTTCTAGGTCATTAGCTGCAAATGAAGTGCCAGAAAGTGTTGCCTTTAGAGCAACCAACCCTTAGCATTCCAAATGAGAGAAATCCAGGGTAATAAACACATAGCCTCTCCTGTTTACCACCCTTGGAACCTCCAATTAGCCAAACCTAACTGAAAGTCAATTCTTCAGGTCAGCCTATGGGACACAAAGCAGATGCAAAAGGAGGAGACTGAGTGAGGACATACAAATGGAAACCACCACCATGCTGGTATTGGCATAGTATATATTTGATAAATAAATAAATAAATAAATAAATAAATAAATCTGTGTTAGTTCTCCAATGCTGTGACCAAAATACACAACAAGAACAATTTAGAAGAGGAAAAGTTTATTCTGGGCTTCTAGGTTCAGTCCCTAGTTGGCCAGGTCCATTGTTCTCAGCCTGACTGAGGCAGAACATCATGGCAGAAGGGCATGGCAGAGGAATTGCTCAGTTCATGACATCCAGGAAACAGCAAGTGAAGAGCCAGAGATAAAATATAATCCCCAAGGGCATGCCCCCAGTGACCCACTTCCTTTAGCCATGCCGCACCTGCCTACGGTTACCAACCAGTAAGTCGTTCAGATTATTAATTCATTAAGTGGATTAATCCACTGATTAGGTTACAGCTCTCATAATATTATCATTTCATCTCTGAACATTCCTGCATTGCCACATGAACTCTCAGAGGACATCCCACATCCAAGTCATAACAATAATAAAATGGAAAAAGGTGCCGGGAACTGTGGCACACACCTGTGATCCCAGCAGCTCGGGAGGTTGAGACAGGAGGACTGCAAATGCAATGCCAGCCACAGCATCTTAGTCCCTAAGTGACTCCTCAAGACTCCATCTCTAAATAAAATATAAAAAAGGCTTGGGATGTGACTCAGTGGTTAAGTGTCCCTGGGTTCAATCCCCAGTATAATAAAAAATAAAAATAAATAAATAAATAAAATGGAGAGAGAGAGAGAGAGAGAAAGAGAGAGAGAGAGAAAGTGAGTGAGAGAGAAAGAGAGATACCAAACTCAAGTCTGCTTAGCTCTCAAAAGCAAATACTTGAGAGACAAGAGTTAGTGGGAAAGAAATCAGCTTTATTCAAGAGCCAGCACCAAAAATGGGAGGATATTGTGCCAATCGTAAGGAACTCTGGTACACAAAGGGGCTTTTATGGAGAAGAGAAGAGGGTAATGGGAAGAGGGTACAAGGAAGACTGCATGCTGAGTCTCACATCCAGGCTGGAAAGCCATCTCATCTCCATCACTCAGGGGATGTTTTCCTTTCTTTTGCTGGAACATCCTTGTGATAACAACTGACTTCACTTCCCTTTAATTCTTTGGACAAACACACTTTCCTGCAAGTTAAATATTATTCCACTTTTAATTAAAGAACAGGATTAGCAAGTCTTTGGCCCACATTTTGATGTTATCTGAAGACCATCAGACTTTCCAAGTTCTGAAAAATTAAAGGAAGATTACTGATTAGGAGGTCTAGGGACCAGTGTTTCTCTCATTTCTTTTCCTACATTAGATGACTCCAGCAGTTAGTACCTCAGTCATTGTAAGGTCATTTTCTTTAGAACTGCAACGTTGGGCAAGGAGAAAAAACAAGGATTCACAAAGGCAATTTGCAAAGGAAAGCTAATCCAGAACTGGGTGGCATGGGACAAAATGGCAAAGCTGTTACAATGTGGGTGCCTCCTGCAGGAAAGCAAGCAGGCTCTGGACATGGCCAGATTGAAAGCCCAACATTACCACTCATGAGTTGTGTGGCCTTGCCTTACCCGCTCTCAGCTCCAGCTTCCTCTCTTGTTAACGGGCAATGACAATGCCTATCTCTGTGGAGCTCTGGGAGAATTAAGGGAGGTATTGTACATAGGCATCTCCAGCAGAAGCCCTTTCACATGCTCACTCCCACATCCTTGGAAATAAAAGTAACAGTGCAGGGCAAGTCTTTACTGAACAGGGTGGTTAGCTGGCAGAGGCAGCTTGTTTCAGCCTCTCTTTCACTTGTCCCTTGTCTGTCCCGCTCCATGAGTCATGAGGAAGTTTACAGTTACCACTCTCACCTGCCCAGGAACAACACAATCTTCATGTGCTTCTCCCTGAAGCTGGAATGCTTTTCCTCCCTCCTTCCTGTTCTATACTCACACCTCCTCTTGCCCCAATGTAATACCTGTTCATTCTTCAGATCTTAGCTTAGATACCCTTTGTTGTGTGTGTGTGTGTGTGTGTGTGTGTGTGAGCGCGTGTGTGTGCGTGTGTGTGCATGTGTGTGTGTGTGTGAGAGATACAATATGATAAGAAATATTTTTGGTCTTTGTCCCTCTCTGTTCCTGTCATGGAGCTTCTGAAACCCTTGGAGTTTTCTGAATGATAGGAGGGTAAAAGGAGGGTAAAGTGTTATTCTTTTCTCTTTTCTTTATTTTCTTTTGTTACTGGAGATTAAACCCAGGGGTGCTTTACCACTGAACCACATTCCCAACCCTTTTTATTTTTTATTTTGAGACAGGGTCTCACTAAGTTGCTTAGGGCCTCACTAGATTGCTGAGACTGGCCTTGAACTTGGGATATTCCTGCCTCAGCTTCTTGGGCCACTGGGATAATAGACATTTGCCATCGCACCTGGCTAAAGTGTTATTCTTAATCAACCCCTTTGATAAATCCTGTGTTTACTCTAACAAGGTGACTTAGGGTGGGGCCTCGAGATAGCTTCAGTGTTGAGCCAGTCATCAGAAAGATCAAGTGACTGAGGATTAGAGGGTTGTAACTTTCAGCTCTACCCATCAACTCCAGGAAAGGGTATGGCACCCTGGAGATCAGTCATATAAGAACTCTTCGACAACAAGATTCGATGAGGGTTGGGGTTGTAGCTCAGTGGTAGAGGGCTTGCCTAGCACATGTAAGGCACTGGGTTCGATCCTCAGCACCACATGAAAATAAATAAATAAATAAATAAATAAATAAAATAAAGGTATTGGGCCAATCTACAAACAAACAAACAAACAAACAAAATACTGATGAGCTTCCAGGCTCATCCAGGTTCCTGGAGGGTGACATGGAAGCTCCAAGCCACTCCTCAGAGACCTTCCTCTATGCATCCTTCACCAGGCTGCTCACCTGTATCCTTTGTCGTATCCTTTACAATAAACCAATAAAAGTGTTTCTCTGAGCTCTGTGAGCTTTCCTAGGGTTTGTGGGAATCCTATTTATAGCTAGTTGGTCAGAGGATAGATGACACCTATTAGCCACTGGTGTCTGAAGGTAGGGCAGACCTGTGGGACTGAACCTTTCAACCTGTGGGATCTGACTCTGACCCCAGTTAGATGGTGTCAGTATTGAATTAGTCTTGGACATCCATCTAGTGGCTGCGGGAGACCTGCTTGGTGTGTGGGTGTCAAAACCATCATGAGTGTATAGTATTGTCATGGGAGGAGGTACATATAAATCTCTCTCTCTCTCTCTCTCTCTCTCACACACACACACACACACACACACACATACACACACACACGGAACCAGAAACTCTGGGCAAAACAAATGCCCTATGAGAAAGTCAGAATCTGAAGCTAAATAAAACCACATTATGTTGAGATATATATAGAATTTAGAAAAAAATGTTCTATTTAATCATGACACAGCCTTAATAACACAGAATACTTTCCCTTTTCTATGGTTTCGGTTGCATCACTTTCTGCAACAAACTCATGGACAAAGCACAACAGACTTAATTATAGTTAAAGAACAGAGTGAAGATGTAAGAGCAGTGGCAGAAATGAATGGAAATAGAGAAAGGGGAAGAGAGGTGGAAAGCCCTGTAGATGTCACAGTGCCCTCCTCTTACAGAGGCCCTCAGGAGCACCAAGCAGGGGTAGTGGTTATCCCCGAGAAGTGGGATTTGAATAAAAGGAGTTTTATGACCCAGCCCCTTACTGGGTGTGGTAGTGCACACCTGTAATCCCAGCAGTTTGGGAAGCTGAGGCAGGAGGATTACAAGTTCAAGGCCAGTCTCAGCAACTTAGCAAGACCCTAAGCAATTTAGTGAGACCCTGTCTCAAAATAAAAAATAAAAAGGGTTGGGGATGTGGCTCAGTGGTTAAGCACCCCTGGGTTCAACCTCTGTTACCAAAAACAAAAAGCAAAACAAATAACCCAGCCTCTGGCTTCTCCAGTGAGTCTGGCTCTTGTCTTTAGTCACTATTAACCCTAAAAAAGCCAGACTCTCAGCTAGCGCTGCCTGTTTTGAGACCCACAGTCATACATCCCAGTTTCTGCCTCACTCAGCTCTTTCTGTTTCTGTTTTATTTTAGATCCTCATAAGTAATTATCTTGTTTGAGTCATGACATGTCTTCTGTTTTCTCTTTGTGTCTTAGTCTATTTTGTGTTGTTATAACAAATTATCTAAGGCTGAGTACTTTACAAAGAAAGGAGGTTACTTAGCTCACAGTTTCAGAGGTTAAAAGTCCAGGCCCCATCTAGTCAGCCTCTGATGAGGCACTTTTGGCTGCATCATAACATGGCAGATGGCATTACATGGTGGGAGCATGTGCAAAAGAGATCGTATGGAGAGAGGAGAAAGGAAACGAGAAAACCCAACTCACTTTATAACAACAGAATTCGAAGGTAACAAATCTTGTCCCAGGAGACCTAACTCACTCCCTGAAGATGGAAATTATTCCTTTCCAAGGCAGTGCCCAAGATCTCATTATCTCCCTGGAAGTCCCACTACCTCATACCATTACCTTGGGGAATGAAGCCTCAGTATGAGTTTTGGCAGGAATGAACTACATTCAAATCAAAGCACTTTGTTTATTTTGTTTGGCATTGCTTAATGTTTGTAGCAGATGAAATGTCATCTTGATTGGAAGGCCACTATATTACTTTTATAATTTAAAAAAAATCATAAGATAGAAAATGCATTCGTCTCTCCTTGTAGGATCCCTTCTGCAACATGCGGACATTGTTTGATTATTATTTTCTGTACACGTGCAAAACCAAAACTTATCTTTCAAACCAATATAGTATCTCTTCTGTAAACTTTGAGCATAGTTATTTTGTGCCAATGAACATCTCTGAATATGCTCCTCCCTGGGGCGGGCCTTAGGGATTTGTAGAGGCAGGGCACAGGTAAGGAAGAACACTTGGGTATTTATGGTTTTCCTTCTTTGCCTCAGTTGCCCTCATGGAATAGCTGTGTTATGCAGTATTTTAATAGCCAACCCCACCAGTACATTTGTCCTTCCATGTTACCTAAGTCACTTTTTCCTTTTCTTATGTTTTTCAGTGTTGGGAATGGACCCCAGGGCCTTCTGCAGGCAAGGCAAGTACACAATCATGGATCCATGCCCTCAGCCCATCTTAAGTCACTTCTGCCTCCCTCTTCATTCTCTTAGTTCCTCCTGGGGATAACAGTTGATGGACCTCCTGCTTCTCCTCCTCTTCCTCCCTCTGTGACAGAGTCCTTTATGTAGCCGGAGATCATTAGTTAGTCACCCTCCATCCATCTCTTTGCCTGGCTGACTCATGCCTGTTCCTGAGTGGTGATTGTTTTGAGCTATTAGTCATCCTGGTGGCTTTTCTTTGAAATCCTCCTCAAGTCCCTTACATTAACTTTAAGCCACAGGGATCAGAATGGGAAACAGACTCTGCTCAGCATTTCGAAAGAGCTGGGGACATAATCCTTTTTATGATTCTCAAAAACATAGTAAGAAAACTAGTTGACAAGTGTGCCTTAACATATAAACAAACAGATAGATACATCCTGGGGCTGTATTCAAGTCTTTGAACAGGATCATGTTTCTCGCTCAGAGTCAGTTTGAAATCCACTAGATTGTGTTGGGGAATGCTGTTTTCCTCCCTAATATCTATGCTGTCCTTTGTTCTGGACACCCAATTATGAGCTGGTCATATGACCACCCAGATGAAAGACTAGTTCCTACCTACCCTCCACATAGCTGGATGTGACTATGAGACCAGTGGAATGTTAATGGAAGTGTTGGATGTAACCACTGACAAGTTATTTGAAAAGGTCCATTTTTGCATAATTGTATTTATTTATTTATTGGTACCAGGGATTGAACCCAGGGGCACTTAACCACTGAGCCACATCCACAACCCTTTTTATTTTTTGAGACTGTGTCTCACTGAGCTGCTTAGAACTTTGCTAAATTGCTAAGGCTGGCCTTGAATTTGCAATGGTCGTCCTGCCTCAGCCTCCTAAGCTGCTGGGAATACAGGCATGCCCCACTGCACCAGGTGGCAATCCTCCTTTTTACCACCTGGAAAAGGGTAGGATGATAGGAGTCAAGCAACCTTCCAGGACTAAAAGGCAGATGCAAAAGGAGCAATGCATAGTACAATGAAAGAAGCCTGGGCATAGATTATTATTTACCCATGGTAGTTGCCCTGGACTGCCTACTTCATGGCTTCCTATATGTGCAAGAGAAATTTCTGTTTTTCTAAACTGCTGGAGGTTGGAGGGTTTGGGGTGTGTGTGTGTGTGTGTGTGTGTGTGTGTGTGTGCATGTTGTATGTATAGGTATTTGTTCAATCCTAATTGATTCAATGAAGTTTTGTTTTACATGCTAGGATGATAAAGATACGAATACCTAGCTGGTTATGCTACCAGGTACTTTTTCTGCCTTGTCTTGCTAAATCTTGACATAAACTTATTACACCATTTTTATTTCCATCTTTTTTTTCCCCCCACGGATTTTTTCCCCCCAGGGACTTAACCCAGGGGCACTTTACCACTAAACCACATCCCTAGTCCTTTTTACTTTTTATTCTGAGACAGGGTCTTTCAAAATTGCTTAGGACCTCACTTATTTGCTGAGGTTGGCCTTGAACGCGAAATCCTTCTGCTTCAGCCTCCCTAGTTGCTGGGATTACAGGTATGGGTCACTGCATTATGCTTTGTTTCCATCTTAAATGATGGGCAAACTGCTCTTGGAAGTCAAGTAACAAGTTTAAGATCACACAGTCAATAGCAGATTCAGAATTTGCATCAGGGGTAGCCTGACCTCCCTGCGCACCCTCTTGTCCACACTGTAACTTTTTTTGAGGGCGAGAGGGTACCGGGGTTTGAACTCAAGTATGCTATACTATTTAGCTATATCCCCAGCTTTTTTAATTTTAATACAGTGTCTTGTTAAATTGCTAAGGCTGGCCTTGAATTTGCAATCCTCCTGTCTCAGTCTCCTGAGTAGCTGGGATTAATTACAGATGTGCACTACCACTCCTGGCCACAGTGTAACTCTTTTTGGACACTGATTGTGTTCCCCAAAGACTTACTGAAAAGGCATTAAGGGTAGCAATACTGAGTCCCTGCTATGTGCAGGTACTGCAGAGGTACAGAAAGCAAATTCCAGTTAGGCTGGCTGAGTGGAGCACAGAGAGAGACATACACATGATACCCATCATTACACGTTCCCAGCACCTTCCAGTGATGCTGGTCGGTCCGATTTTCTTCTTTGGAGATGTATTTCATCTCCCTGATGTATTTTGAAATTGTGATTGATAACTGAATTCTTTTTGAAGTTCAGTAATCCAAGACTCTTTCTTTTTGTACTTTTGTCTAAATTATTCTCTTAAATTGTTTCATCTGAACTTTCCCTTTGTTTTATGTTGACAATTTTTTGTATCAAACAATCTCATTCGTCACAGGTTTATACTAATTCTGGAAAGTAGTTATACTGAGGTACATCTTGTCTTATTGACTCACATCCAAACTCATTATGAGACAAAGGGATATGCAATATAATAAAAATACGGTAATTTGTCAGCTTCAGGATAACATCTGAAGGTATTAGGGCTATAAATAAAGTCAAATGATTAAAAGATTTTTTTAAAACATCACTTTCCTAAATAATAGGCTTACATTAAAAAAAAATCACCCCTTTAGAAAATTTAATACTCAATAAAAACTGCTGATGGCCTATAGAAATAATTCTTTGCCCTCTTTACTTTTTAGTTAGGAGATAACACTTTTATACTTCCATTTCAAACTATGACATGGTGAACATTGTGTCCAAATTAGACTACCTTTCCCTATGAATTTCCATCATAAATTTTTGTTTCTATATGATTCTCAAATATCAACCTCATCATCCTTTTAATTTTGTCTTATGGATGAAAATATGACTCAGAACCTAGTCTAAATTCTACATTTTAGAACTTTGAACCAATATTACAAATTAGATTCTGAGTCATTTTTTCTTTTTGATGCATTGTGAGAACATCAATAGCACCAGTTTCAAGACATAAGAACTATTTTTATAGGAAAATTAGTTGCACAAATAATAGGTTATGAACTACTCAACTGGTTCTTGAATATAGAATCTACATAGATAGTTTCTGTAGTACTGTAAAATATTATAAGAAAAAAATGTTTTCTACTTGGGAGGCTGAGGACTGCAATCTTGAGGCCAGAATGGACAAATGTAGTAAGAACCCTGTCTCAAAATAGAAATTAAAACCAAAAGGGCTGGGATCTGGGGTTGTAGCTCAGTGGTAGAGCACTTGCCTTTGCATGCATGAGGCACTGGTTTCCATCCTCAGCTTCACCTAAAAATGAATGAATAAATAAATAAATAAATAAATGTACTATGTCCATCTACAACTAAAAAAAAAAAAAAAAAGTTTAAAAAAGGTGTCAGGACAGTGGTTGAGCATTTGCTTAGCATGTGCAGGGCCCTGGGTTCAATCCCCCAAACCACACACACACACACACACACACACACACACACACACACCGGCAGGGATGTAGCTCAGTGGTAGAGCACTTGCCTAGCAAGCCCTGGGTTCAACAATCCCCAGTGTGGAGGTGGGGGGTGGGGATGGGGGGAAGTTAAGAATAAAAACAATTTTAAAAGAGAAAAAATAGTTTTGTTTACAAAAGACAAAAATAAACCTCTATGTCAAAATCATGGCATACCAAAAGGAAAAGGCAAACAATAAATTTTTGGAAACATTTAAGACAAAAATAACTTACAGAAATAAAAAGCACTTGGATAACAGAAGCCTGAGCAAAGATTACAGATATGTAATTCTCATAAGAGGAAGTGCATATTGCTAAGAAACAAAGGTTACTCTCACAAGCGAACAAAGAAATGCAAATTGAAAATGCAGAGTGGTTTTGAATATGTTAGCAAATATTTAAAAATAACACACTGTTTGTTGATGAGATGTGATGTGAGTGGACACCTGACTGTGTCCCTGATCACAGGGAAAGCATTCAGTTTGTCACTGTTACAGGACAGAGGCCTGCCACAAAACTGAGGCAACATGAAGGACCCCCTTCACCCCAGTTCTTGCAATCATTCCAGAAAGATTTCAGACACATAGCTCAGAGAAACAGGCATGAGTTTATTAGAAGGGATGGGAAAGGGGGAAAGCCGACACTCTCAAGGGTGAGAGTGGGTCCTCTCAGAGAGGAGCAGGACTGTGTGCCCCTCCTGCTTTCCAGTTTTATTGGGAGTTCCAGGGAAGTTACCAAATAGTACCGCCCAGGTCCACCTCTTGATTTTTGACTGACAGCAGGATCACATCAGACTTTCAAGTCTCCTTGACAACTCAGTCACTTTGGCCCAAACTGACTGGTTTTAATTGGAAACTGCTCTTACAGATTTTATGGTTAGGGGTAGTTATTCTTAATCTCCTTGAATTCTGGGTTCTGCTCTGTATAGGGGTCACAAAGGTGCCCCCACTTCAGGATAACTTGCGTTCTTTTCATCGGCATTTCAGCCTTCATTTCTCCTGCAGATAGCAGGTTGTTTTCTGAGGAATGTAACACATCCTGTAAGAGAGGAAGCATGTGGGGTCAGCCCAGAGGGCCCAGTTTATAGAATCATTCCCTTAACCCTGTGTTCTCATGCTCAGGTCTGTCTGTTCCCTACCATCACCCTTATCATGTTCCAGTAGGACAGCTATAGTTAACAACAATTAATGAAATATTTCAAAGTAGCTGGTAGGGATGGTTTTGAATGTCCCCCTCCCCCCCACACACAAATGATATATGCTTGAAGTAAGAAATATCCAATTACCTGGATGTAACCATTACATATTGTATATATGTATTGAAATGTCACACTGTAGCCCATAAATATATATGATTGTTATGAGTCAATTAAAAATAAAAATATGTATTAATAATGTACCATATTGCTAGGCATGGTGGTACATGCCTGTAATCCCAGCAACTGGGGAGGCTGAGATAGGAAGATTGCAAGTTCAAGGCCAGCCTCAGCAACTTAGTGAGATCCTGTCTCAAAACTTCAAAATAAATAAATAAATAGGTTTGGAGATATGGCTCTGTGGTACAATGCTTGCCTAGCATGAGTGAGGACCTAGTGTCAATCCCTAGCACCTCAAAACAAAAGACAACAACAAACTCCACGCCTGATCAAGGCTTCAGAGACAAGGAGGCAAGGTAAATGGGTTTAAGGGAATTCCAATTAGAGACATGATGTTGGGACCAGAGGTGAAAATGAAAACAACTTGTGTCACGGGACCAGAAATCTGGGTTCTAGGAGAAAAGGGCTAGAACAAAACAAGAAGAAAGAGAGTGAGGGTCATCACTGAGGAAAGGCAAAGAGAAAGGAGGCAAAGACCACACCATCTTAATATGGAAAACAAAACATTACAGTATCTAGGTCAATGTACACTCAGATCCACCGTGAAACCCAGCTCTCTGGAGCGGACCTTCTTCTTTCTTTTTCTTGTGGGACGAGACATTGAACCCAGGACCTCACACATGCTAGGCAAATGCTTTACCACTGAGCTACATCCCCAACGCTTTGTACTTTTTATATTGAGACAGGGTCTTGCTAAATTGCAGAGACTAGTGTGGAATTTGCAATTCTCCTGCCTGAGACTCCTGAGTAGCTGTGATTGCATGGAGGTGCCACGGTGCTGGACTAGTAGCTCTTTTCTATGCAGAGAAAAAAGATGGGAAGGAAATGCACCAAAACATTCAGTGGTTTTGTCTGAGTGGTGGATTATGGGAGATTCTCTTTCTTCTGTATGTCTTTTTATGTTTTCATATTTTCATAATGGCACAAGAAATATTTGTAAGAAATTCTGATTTCAGAAAATCAGCTTTTTATTTGTCCTGCCAAATTCAACAGCAAACCATAAAGAAACGAGATATCTAAAAGGAGGAAAAGTTTTCAAGGTCTTTTAATCTACAGATCAATTTCTAATTGCTTCATAAATGGGCTTTCCCTCCAAGTCTTCTCAAGGCACCACAATTACTTATATTGATATGACATTTTTTTTTAACTGTTGGGTCAGGTTTGGCAGTCAGTGGGTAGTTTTTTCTTTGATAACTGCTCTTAAATTATTCATTCCTCTGAGATCTGGTATTGTATAGCACAGAAGGGTGATTATAGTTAACAATAATTTATTGCATACTTCCAAATAGCTAGAAGGAAGGATTTGAATGTTCCTAACACAAAGAAATGATAAAATGGTAGAGGTGATGGATATGCCCTTGCCTTGATTTTATCAGTATATATTGTTTGTATGTACCAAAATATCACAATATGCCTTATAAATATGTACAATTATGGTGTGGCCATTAAGAATAATAAATAATAAAAATTTTAAAAATTCATTCATCCATTCATTCACTATTTCCATTAGGTGTTGAGGGCCTTAGAGAGAGGAAGTTATTCTCTCTCCAAGTGTCCTATGTTTAAATCCCTGTGTGGTACATACTATGGGAACTTTGCAAGTGAAGCAAAGCAGGAATCTTGGAGGAACAAGAGAATATTTCTTCATGCTGAGTTCAGGGTGTACTCAGCACAGCTGACATTTGAACTTCACCTTAAGTAAATGGAATTCCAACAGGTAGAGAAGGGAGAATGCCAAAATGTCACTGAGTACCTACTATTGGTAGCCAGTAGCTATTTGCTTAATGAACATTTGTGTTCAGGGTAGAGGGAAGAAACAATAAAACCAAATTCTCAGAGGCAGGGAAACAAGGTTATTCATACTAAAGCTAGTTGACTCTTGCCGGTGGGTAAGCACCTAAAGAGGAATATTAGAAATTTAAACTGGAAAGTTAATAGTGAGTCAAGGTTATGCTAGATCAAGAAGTACTAAATTGGGGCTGGGGATATAGCTCAGTTGGTAGAGTGCTTGCCTTGCAAGCACAAGGCCCTGGGTTCGATCCCCAGCACCGCAAAAAAAAAAA
Source organism: Glaucomys volans (assembly GCA_020662805.1). Classification (NCBI taxonomy): domain Eukaryota; kingdom Metazoa; phylum Chordata; class Mammalia; order Rodentia; family Sciuridae; genus Glaucomys; species Glaucomys volans. The sequence goes on along the minus strand of JAJEJO010001611.1, from coordinate 141,661 downwards.
AAAGTACTAAGTTAACAGGTACTCATAATAGTGGTTTGGAAATAGTAATCTGGAGTGATTTTTCAAAATCAATAAGAGGGCTGAGGGCTCAGTTGGTAGAGTGCTTACCTCATAAGCACAAGGCCCTGGGTTCAATCCCCAGCACTGAAAAAAACAAAAACAAACAAACAAACAAAAAAAACAATAAGAGATCAAAATTGAAATTCAATCAAAATATTGAAAACAAGAGATCAAAATTTGTATTGAAGATACAAATTACACATCTATTAAAAGAATTAGGAAAATGTACATAGGGTTTGGATACTTGACAATATGGAGGAATTATTGTTTATTTCAGTGTGATAATATTTTGGTTATCTTTTAGAGAATATAAGGAAATATCTGGATTTGCTTTGAAATCATCTTGGGAGTGGTGGGGTTGGCACAGAGATGAAAGAAGGAATGCTATTATATGGATATTGCTAAGTCTGGGGGATGGCAAAGGAACACTCAGGAATGATGATTGTTCTATATGTTGTCTGGTATATTGTCTGGGAGTGGCAATTAAAAAGCTATATACAATTATTTTAAAAATCTATGAATTTTATGTAGAAAAGATGCATGATTTATAGATTGTGTTTATTTTACTATTCTCCAATTTTCTATATGTTTCAAAATTTCCATAATAAAATGTAAAAGAAAAAAAAAGATCCTCCTGCCTCAGCCTCTCTAGGCATGACCATGATGCTCAGCTCACCAGATAATTTGAAACAATAATCCTGGACCATGATTAATAGCAAGAATGGTACCAATCCCAGTCTTAACTGACAGAAGTTGGGCAAATGTCCTTGTAGAAGTGCTTTTTTGTATAAGGTCATGGTGGCTTGTATGTGAGCTTGTGGTCTGGCAGTCTTTTGTGACAGTTACTATCAGGCAATCATGAGTCAGAACCCTCCCTCCATACCTTCCTAACTTTAACTTTTATTTGTTAAGGTTGACACAAGTGACTGTTTTTATTGTGACAGTTTTCACATTTCTTTCACATCACAAAATTACTCTGACACATTGAAAGAACACATTACCAGAGGCAGCTCTGACCTGGATGTATAGCTTCCCCCTCTTACCTCAAATGGACATTGTTTACCCAGCATCCATTTCTTGATTCTTCCTTACAACAGAAAATTCCAGAGGCTAGGGTGGCCCTAATCCCCAAACAGCCTTCTACCTCAAAGGAGCTGATCCTAATTGAAGGCAACCCTCTCCTGAACCTTTAACAGCAATCTGTTCAGAAATGAACTTCTGTTTCCCTCATTTAAATGTAAACTCCATGAGAATTTGTTCATCCATTTGCCAAGAATTTTACAATAGTACCTGTTCTTACTTAATAAAGTACATAAGGATTAATTTTGTTTTTCATTTATTTTTAGTAAGTGCCTACTACATGTCAGGGACTCTTCTGAATACTGGAGATACAAGCATGTGTATGTAATGCTCAACAGGTTTAGCAGGAGTTGGGCACGATGGCACATGTCTGTGATCCCAGTGACTCAGGAGGCTGAGGCAGGAGGATCACAAGTTTAAGACCAGCCTGCACAATTTAGTGAGACCCTGTCTCAAAATAAATATAAAAAGAGCTGAAGGGTATAGCTCAGTGATAGAGCACCTGAGAGAACCTGTGTAATTCTACATCATGTACAACCAGATGAATGAGTTTTACTCCATTTATGTATGATGTGTCAAAATGCATTCTACTGTCATGTATAAATAATTAGAACAAATAAAAATATTATGTTTTGAAAAGGATTGAGTGATTCAGAAGGTACAAATTGCTTTCCTTGAAGGACATATCAAAGAGTCTCAGAACTTCTAATGTTGGAGCATATTGTGGAATTTGAGCAGAGATTGCCAAGTGAAGAACCGGGCAAATACAGCTTGACTACATAACCTCTTGCCCAAACAAGAACACTCTGGAGAGAGAAAGGGAACTATTAATAATTATACTGGCCAACAGGTATAAACATACTGTGTTGGGCCAAGAAAGCCATATGGTTACCCTTAGAACAACATGGGGAGAGGTAGAGAAAGGTGGAAGTACCTAGGGAAGACAAGACCTTCAGTGTGCTGGATTGTGGAACATGGTGCATAGGAGGAGGAGTGAGGCTGGAGTGGTTGGTGGGGAGCTATTCCAGTTGGCAATTGTCCTCAGGTAATGGGGACCTGTGGAGGATTTTTGAAGGGGGGTCACCATGACCAGATTTGCATTTAGGGACAATAGCTCTGCAGGAATAGTACAGACTAGAGAGGAGCAACTGGGCAGAAGGCTTGTGCAGTGGGTCACGGGTGGTGGTGTGTGGACCATAGGCCCCTGATCTCAAGCATTATGAAGGTGAGAGTTGAGAAGAAATGCATACATCAGGTCCTCCTGGGGTGGAATGGGATGGACTGCAAGGGGAAAGGGAGCTGAGAGAGAAGAAAAGAAATGAATGATGCTGAAGTTTCCAGGGTGGGTGACTGATGTCCTCTGTTCCTCTTCCTCTAAGCTGGTGACAAGTAGAGAGTGACCTGAGCTGTTTGGCTGAGTTTGAGAATTAACAGGGATCAGATGTAGGAAGCTGAATTGTGCAGGAAGTAAGTGGTCAATTCAAAAGTTGAGTCACCAAATCCAAGGGGTCAGTCCAGATGGAAAAGAAGGAGTCAAGGTGTCTGTCAGGGAGCAGAGAAGTCCAGGAACAAGAAATATAGGTGCAGATGGGCAGGGAGACTGGATTTATGTTGATTTGCAAACACAGCTCATGTACTCACATCTTCTGCACCTACAGAGCCATGATTCAGAATGAAGCAGGAGTTAGGGACAGATACAGGGAAGGATCAGTAAGACATGGCTCCTAGGATGGAGAAGTAGGTTGAGGTGGCAGAAGAGGTGGGTCTATTAGCAAGTCCATACTGGGAGTGACTGGTGTTCTGGGTACCCAGAGGAGAAATAAAATACAGTATAAATTAGTACACTGGCATTCTGTTTTGTCTACAAGTTCCTTGTAAGGTTTAAAATTTTTTATTATAATAAAATTTCATAATATTTTTCATTTTTGCCATTTGTCGATGTACAATTCAGTGGTTTAAAATCCAGCCCAGTGTTGTGCAACATAACCACTGTCTATATCCAGAAGTTTCTATCATCCCCAACAGAAATTCTGTACCCATTAAACATAAACTTCCCATTCTATCCCCCACCCCTGTAGCTTCTGGTAACCTGCATTCTAATTTCCATCTTTATAAATCTGACTATTTTAACTCTTTTGTGTAAGTGAAATCAAACAATATTAGTCCTTCTGTGTCTGGCTTATTTTACTTACCATAGCATGTGTCAGAATTTTACTTCTTTTAAATACTGAATGGATATTTATTTACCCATTTATGGGTAGAACACACCTTGTATATCTAGTTACCCATCCATGGACACTTGGGTTGCTTCTTCCCTTTGACTATTGAGAATAATGCTGCTTCAACTATGGTTACACAAATATCTATTCCATTTCCTGCATTTAATTATTTTTGGATATACACTAAAAGAGGAATTGCTGGATCATTTGGGTAATTTTGTATTTAGTATTTTTGGGATCACCATACTGTTTTCCATAGTGCTTTATTTTACCAGCAATGTACCAGGGTTTCCATTTCTTTTACCCTCACCACCACTGTTATTTTGTTTTTATTATTGCTTTGGTATTACTATAGCCATCATAGTAGATCTTTGTGAGTTTTCACTAGAGTTAAGTCTGTCTCCCTTGCAACAAATGTGCTCTTTGATGGAAAAATTTAGTTTCAGGTCTGATGACCAAGAACCTGACTCTGGACCCCATGACCTGCTCTGTGAGGTCCCCTGTGAGCTGGCTTCTCTCTCCACTGTGGGTTCACAACAGTAGCAAAATTATTATGAGGGAGTTTTTGCTGATGAGTCCTATAATACTTTCTATGTATTATATGTTGGGAAGTCTTTAAGTAGGGCACTGTAATGATAAATGGGAGAGCCAAGAATAGACCTCAAGGAGACTTAATTTAGACCATGTTTCACAATTTTACAAAGTGGTTCATAGAAACATCATGAATGGACCTTGGGGGTGGGTGTCGCATGATTTCCAGAGGCCTGGTTATACCTGTTCACAATGTATAGCCTGAGGAACAAGGACAGGGTCCTACAATGCTTCCAAGCGATACCATCCAGTCCTGATCAAATCAGTAGCAATCCTATTGAGGCAAAAAGAGCAAAAAGATACCAGGGTTGTACTATGGTTGGGATCTGGAATGTTCCCCAAAGCCCTTGTGTTGAAGGTTTGCTCGCCCACTTGTGGCACTACTGGGAGACGGCAAAATCTTTAGGAAGTGGGGCCTATGGGAGGACCTTAGGTCATTGAAGGGGATGTCCTTGAAGGGGATATTGGGACTCCAGCTCCTTCCCGTTTCTCTTTCCTTCCTGACTACAGTGAGGTGAACAGATCTTCTCCACCCGATGCAGTCACAGACTTAAAACAACAGAGCCAAGTGACCTAAAACCGCTCGATCTGTGAGCCAAAGTAAATCTTCCCTCCTTATAAGCTGATTATCTCAGGAATTGTGTTGTGGTGATGTAAAGCTAATACAGACTTTAACTTTAAAACACTTTATTTTTATTATAAAAATAATACAGTTTCAATAAACAAATGGAATGTTAAACAGAAATGAAAAGAACAAAAAAGAAAGGGAAAGACTCTATAATTCTATACTCCAGAGATAAACATCATTGACAGTAAAACTTATAACCCAACATTTAGGAGTAAAATTATACCTATTATCTCACATGTTATCTTGAGTATTGCACAACAGAGAAGTGTCTCCGTGTACCTGTGTCCCAGTCTACAGCAGGCGAATTGGAGAAGCAGCATTAGAATTAAGCTGTGGAGATTGTACCTGGAAGTCTAAAAACAAACAAACAAACAAAAAAACCCTGGTATAATCTATCAGTTGTGTTTCCACAAAGTTTGTGCCAAGAAAGCAGTGTATGACTGAAGGTTTTTGGTTTTTTTTTTTTTTTTTTTAAAGTAAATTTCAGCACACACCATGCCTAGCAGAATTAACCAGAGGGAATTGGGAAAGACTGAAACAAATTCCCCTAAAAGCAAAACATAATCAAGAAGAGGTTAAGATGAGAAGTCCTTAGAGGGCAAATGCTTTTCCTCTGTTGAGAAAAAGGCATCGCAGGGCTGCTCTGTGCACAGGTGGGGAGCAAGTGATCATCTCTGATGGACTGGTGATCATTAAATCTCTTTTCTGATTGGGTCTTGAGGATGAAGCACTAAAAAGCATGAGAATAGAGAGAAATTTCTGGGTGTACTTCCTTTCTTCCCACCTTTCACTCCCCCCATGGCTTCTTCCTTTTGGCAACATAAGAAAAAATAACCCGTGACTAACCCTTTTAAAGGAGGCAAACAAATGCTTGCTCTTTATTCATGTGTAAAGAGACTGCGGTCTTTCTTTAGTAGACTTTAGTAGGAGAGTCAGAGCCAATGAGGGCGGAAGATAAGAGCGCATAGAGTCCTATGGAAGGAATGCTCCAGTCCAAGGGCAGTTCCACTTAGGCGGAGGGAATCAGATATAACCTAGGTTCACATGGATAAGATATATTTAAAAAATTACAACTTGTGCCCTAGCAATTTAAAAATTTTGTCATATAAATATGTTTTTTAAGTTTTAAAAATATTCCATTTACCTAATCTTTAAAATGGTTATATATTCGCATGTATGGTTCAACACTCAAAAAGTATATTAAAAAAATCCAGTTAAAACTCTTCTTTGCATCTTGTCTCCTAGTTTACCCACTCCCACATCCTTGATTCCAGGAAATCAGTATTTGGAATGTCTTGTGCATCTGAAAGTGTTTTCTGTATGCTAACTATATTTTTGAAGTTCTGTTTTTGTTTGATGTTGCTATGCTTTTCAGTTTCAACAGAGTATTTTTGAAAGGAAAAAAAAAAAAAGGAATCAATGACTATTTCTCACAGTTGAGGCTGTAGCTTGAACATTTAAGGAAACCCCAAGGTGATGCACTGCTTCTCATGAAGTACCCTAGGTAGGCTGAGGAAGGTCAAGTGGCCAGGAGGCCTTGTGGGTACTGATATGCAAATCTCAATGTGAAATGACAGTGAAATCGACAACATGAATGACAAACGTATGGTTCAACTCTGCTGAAGCATATAGAAAAAACACACTGGAAAAGGAGAGAAGTAGGTGGTCAGGAGGGCTGGAAATAGCCCTGCAGGCAAAATAAAGAAAATCGGGTTTAGCATTGGTGAATTGGTTTAGCATTGGTGAATTACAAAATGGAGCTTGAGCCTTTCTGGAGTCCAGAAGCTAGACGTTGAATTTTCTTGAGCAGATCTCTGCTCACCCCTTCCCCCAATGAACTTTCTCATTAGAGCTGAGCAAATGCTGAGGAGAAAGTGAAAAACTCCAACCTGGAAAATCAAGAGAAACAGAAACTGGTGGAACATCTTTTGGTGTCTGAGGAGCCTTTGCATTTATTGTGCTGGTTAACACCTGTATGTATCAGAATTATTTTATTTTATTTCTTTATTTTTTGTGGTACTGGGGATTGAACCCAGGGCCTTGTGCTTGCAAGGCAAACACTCTACCAACTGAGCTATATCCCTAGCCCAGAATTATTTTATTTTTATTTGCTCTGGAGTTGGATGCACTTACAGGGTAGGTGTTTATCAGTTTTGACCTCATTCAGTTACAAGTGTTTATTGAGCATTTAGTATTCTTTCCCAGACTTTGGGGATAGAGCTATGCAAACAAAAAGACAAGTTCCCAGTTCTCATGAGATTAACCTAGGAAGGGGACCAAGTTGAATACCTACCAGGCCAAAGGAAGAATGTTCCACAGAGAAGGAACAGCCAGTGTACAGGCTCAGAGGTGCCCTGGAGCTTGTAGGTATTTGAAGAATAGTAGATGAGAGGAGAGGGGTATAAGAAGGAAGTGGAAGGAAAGAGAGAAGGGGGAGGGCTGGGGAAGTGGCTCAGTGGTAGAGCACTTACCTAGTATGTTGTGCCTAGCGGTTGTGTCCCCAGCACCAGTTAAAAAGAAAAAAGGAGAAGCAGGAGGTGGTAATGATGGGTAAGACTCTAGTATGTGGTAGTGTTTTTGATGACCTAAAATTTTAGAAAAAACATTCACTATCTTCTCTGAACTCTTTTACAAGGCATCACAGTGTTAGGACTGTAAATCATACAACTGACTCTTGTCTAACTGAATTTCCCTCAACTGAGGAAATAGCTCGAATCTTTCAGGAAACCCCCAAGGTGTCATAGGGCCCTTCTAAGTTGTGTACTTGTCATCTCTATTCAACTAACTGGCAAAATTTTGAAGGCAGGACTCTTGTTCCATGTGTGCTACAGAGTCTTCACTTATCAGAGATACTCGGTAGCCATTTGATTATATAAATGGAATTCTGATATAATTCCATTTATATCAGAATTATATTGCTGAATAATTGAGGCCCCCAGGAATTGAGTTTGTGATCGTTTGTCAAACTGTTCTGTGCTTTATGGTGCTCTCTCTCTTCCCCTCTTTTAAAAGTGCTTAATTTTTTCAGAGTGGCTAATGAAAGCATTTGAAGAGTTATCCCTTCTTAATCTAAGCTCAGCCACTGTTGTGGTACTGAACCCAGCAGTGCTCTACCAATGAGTTACATCCCCAGTCCTTTTTAATTTGAGATCACTAGTCTTGAACTTGCAATCCTCCTGCCTCAGCCCTCTTCAGTTGCTAGGATTTCAGGTGTGCACCACTGCATCCGGCAAATTCACCCACTTTTGAACTTGTTCTAGATAGTTGAAATGACAGACTTATCCTCGTCAGTATCTCTTTGGTCTCCTCTAGGCAGACCTTGCTTAATGAGGAGGTAAATAACAGAGAGAGTGTTCTGGTTTATATCTATGCTCATGAGAAGGCCAGGTTTTCTTCCCCAGTGATAGAACTATTGCTTTGACGTCTCATTGAAATTCTCTGCAATGTTTAATCTCAGTAAACTGCTAGACTGGGATTCCAGATATATATATATGGAAAAAGTTTGAAGGTAGGCAAATTCCTCCACTTATTACTGGTGGATGACAGTGGAGATCCCAGAAACCATAATGCTTGCTTGTTGCTGTGGGTCAGATTGTCCCCTTGATATTCCACACTTATGTCCACACACTCCACACAAGAGACCCTATGATACTTCCATAGACATCCCACACTCTTTCCAGTCTGAGTTCTGGCAGGTAGCTTTCTTTCTCTGGGAGATCACAAGTCCACTGTTCATCCTGTCCTTTCAGATCGTGAAGCTGTCCTCAGTCATTTGGTCTTGCAGGTGGACCTAGTCTTCCCTTATTTCAGAGCTGATAGCACTTGTTTCTTCATTCTCTCCAATCATTTTTTTCCTTTTTTTTTTTTGTTACTGGCAATTGAACCCAAACATCTACCAGTAGGCTATATCCCCAGCTCTTATTTTTTATTTTGAGACGGAGTCTCATCAAGTTGTTTAGGGCTTTGCTAAATTGCTAAGTCTGGCCTTGAACTTGCGATCCTATCTCAGCCTCTCGAGTTGCTGCGATATTGTAAAAATAAAGGGGCAGGTTTGAAGGTAGATAAAATGGCTCTTACTTCACTGTCCATAAAATAATTTGTCTGTTTCAGTGGATGGTGTCCTTGCTGAGGGCACAGATTTCTCTTATTCATCAGTAGATGATCATAAATATTTTTTAAGTCAATGAACTCACATTTGGTTTTAAGTACAGCATAGAAGAGGGTCTTTGGCCTTCTTCTTTTAGGTAAATTAGGAGACTTTCTTTTTTGTGTGTGTGTTGGGGGGGATTGAATTCTGGGCCTTGTGCATGCTAAGCATGTGCTGTAACACATGTTACACTTCTTTGTATATATAACATGAGAATGAAATGATGGATCTCTAAGGTTATGGGATGGGTTATATTTAAAAAATGTCTCTAAAAGACTGATCAGGTACCTGGCACATGGCAGGGGCTCTGAAGGAGCACACTGGCAACCTGAAGACTGTGTGTGTCCACCCTGACTTTTAAAAGGTGGACTTTGCCCATTCAAAGCTTTGCACTTTGCACTGCGTGCCAGGCACTATTCTAAACATGTCTCCATGATTTATCCTCATAACACAATTGTTACCCTTATTTTCCAGATGAGGAAAGGGAGACGAAAGAAATATCTATTTGAGTGTATTTTCTAGCTAAAACCTGCATGTAAATCCTAAGGGGGTCAGTGCAGGGCATGGAAACACAGATAAAAAGTCCTGGCAAGCTGGAGAAATCTTAAATGTAGAAGTCCTTGTCCAAGCAGGAGGAAGATGAATGAGAAAGAATTCAGATGGGTAATGCTTGTGAATCTAGGGAAGAAAACAAGGAAACAAACACTCCACAGACCTGAAAGTATAGTGGTGAAAACTAGAGTACTAGTTACTGACTTGGTTTCAGTGGTAAAGAGGGAAGGCCCCAGGCTTCCATGGAGGGAGGAACCTGGGGAATCAGGCAGCACCATGTGACTTCACTATATTTAATCTGTATTTTTTCCCTAGCCAAAGTTATAATGGAATCACTATGGAAACAGCTTTCATGTAGAGAAATCTATTTTTCACCCAAATGTTGTTTGAATGTTTTGTTTTTTGAATCCTTTGAACCTATGAGGTGAGGTATACCCGGTCTTAGAGCTTTGTCTGAATTAGACCCTCAGATCCACAGAAATGGGGGAACCCAGGGCTGGGGCTATAGCTCAGTGGGTAGAGTTGCTTGCCTAGCATGTGTGAGGCACTGGGTTCAATTCTCAGCACCACACATAAATAAACTAAAGATCCACCAACAACTAAAAATAAATGGGGTGGGGGACGCAAAAAAGCACTCCACCACCACTTCACTAATCAAAAACATGTTTCTAACATAGTCGTTTATGAAGTTACTCACTTGAACTACTTTTGCAAATAAAAAAAGACGAGCTGCTAGACACGAAGAATAAGTGTGATGAGGAATTTTGTAAGTCGAAAACAAACTATACATCTACTAGCTAACATTGCTTAGGTATTCCTCACAGTATATTTTTCTCACTTGGGGAGCTTCTCATCTCCAGTAACACCGTTATCATTGCTGCTTAAGATTTTTCCTCATTTTGCAGCTATTTTAAATTTATGGACCGCGGGCAGGCAAGAAAGGCAGGATTCATCCCCACCACCTCCGATCCCATTACTTTTTTTAAACTTTGAAAATGTAAACATATGTACATTATTCTTTGACGCTTCTTTTTCATCCGATTACTCTTTTTCTAAGTTTGGGGATCTAACTCAGGTGGTTCACCCAAATTATGTAAAAAGAAAGAAACCAAGTGTTTGGGACATTTTCCCTCGCCCCACCCAGAATTATCCAGGTCATGGTCACTGTTCTTTGTTTCGGCAGCAGGGGCTAGCTGCCTCCGAGCTCGTGGCAAGGTGCTGCGGGTCAGTCCTTCCAGGATTTCCCGTGGTCCGCACCACCGGCACTCAGCAGTGCACACCGCCTACCTCAAGAACCCCTCCAGCAGCCAGAGCTCTGCGGGCGCGGAGACTCTAGGACCGCGCAGCGGGCGGACAAGGAATGCCCACCCTCCGCACCGCCCCCGACCACGCAAGGGGTGGGGCCGGGCCGGAGTTCCGCCGCTTGCAGGGCCCGGGAGGCGGGCGCCGAGGAGTGGGCGGGGTCGTGCGCTGGGCAGGGAGGGGCTGGAGTTTTCTGGCTGCAGCTACAGAACGGCGGAGGCGGGCGCCGAAGGGCCGGCGGGGCGGTGCTGCCGGGCAGCGCAGCTGCAGGGCTTTAGGGCCTCCGCGGAGCCCGCTCCCCGGCGCGCTGGGCGGGGTGTGCGGCGAGCGGCTTCGCGGGCAGGCGCGGGCCCGGAGGCAGCGGCTGCGCCCTGCGCCGGGGCGGAGCCGGGGGCGGGCGGGCGGCCGGCAGGCGGGGGCTGGGGCCGAGGCCGCGAGTGCCTGAGCGCCGGCGGCGACGACGGCAGCGGCGGCCCAGCAGGCTCTGTGCGTGGGTCCGCGGGGGCTCGGGGTCCGCCCGCGGGTTGCGGTGCGAGCGGGGGGCCCGGCTGCCCTCCTCCCCCGCCCGCCGCCGCCGCTGTGATTGGGTGGAAGATGGCGCTGGGCGGATGGAAATCCTAATGACAGTCTCCAAATTCGCTTCCATCTGTACCATGGTAGGTGCGGCGGGAGGACGACGGGGGTGGCGCGGAGCCCTCGGACCCGCGGCGGACCACCCGGGTTCTCGCCACTCGGGGCGCCGCCAGCCGGGCCTAGCGCGGGGGCGGTTGGACTGCGAGAGGCGGGCGGCGCAGGGATGAGCGGCCCGCCGGGCGGGGGAGGGGAGGGGAGGCGGCCCGGCGGCTCGCGCGTGGCCGAGAGGGGCGACCGTGCTGGACGTGGCGGGAGCCGGCCCCGGCTTTGGGGAGCTCGGGGCCGCACCGCTCGAGCCTTCCCGCGGGCACCGGCCTTTGGGGCGCGGGGTGGGTGCGCTCCCGCCGGGGCGGGCCGTGGGCCGGGGTCGCTGGGGAAGGGATGCGGAGCAGCGCGTCTCCATTTCCGTCTGGCCGAGCGCCCAGCGGGGAGCTGTCCCTGGGCGGGGTGGGGGTCCGCGGGCAGGAAGGAAAGGTCTCAGTCTTTCCCGGGGAGGGGACGGAAGTCAAGTGCAGATTTCCTCCACGCGCCTCGGCTAGGCGGAGCCCCCGACCCCTTGCTGAGGGGAAGGGGGTGTGTGAGAAGGTGGAAACTTTGTAAGTGCTGTTGAAATTTTCTTTATTTTCTACTCTTCCGTTTCCAACATGTGTCCAGGTGGCAGTCTTGTCATTGGAAACCCACGTTAATCTTGAAAAGCAGCATTAGCTTTCCTGTCATTTGTTTACTTGAATACACCAGACTCGGATGTGTGAGGCACTGACTGTAAGGGCGATTGCATTTTATTTAGGACTTTTTAAACAGTCTTTAGGGGAGAAGTACTAATGCTCCTTAAAAGTTCCGAATTAAGCAAAATGTGGGTGGATTTCAAACTTGTTTTTGTGCTTGGACAGACGATCACAGTTTTCCACATGTGGCAAATTCCTTTCATTAGATCTTCTATCATCTTTTAAGTAGTGATCGTAATTTGAGTCATCACCCAAAAAAGTTATTCTTCGCAACGTGGGCCTGGTGTTATGTTATTAAAGACTTCGGAAATCTTTTTCAACTCTTTGCACCCTGTTTCGTATAGGAGATCCCCAAGCAGTTTTCCATCCGAGGGTGGTACATTTTATATCTTTAAGGAGTGTTGAATCAGATCGCAAAAGTGTGCTAAAAGGCGATTGTCTACTGCATGCTGTGGAACAGTATTAAAAATGGCTGAAATCAGGTGGGCTTAAAATCTACGGTGTTAAAGAGGAATGAATCACTGAGAATCCATTTCCCCAGGTGGATCTTCGTTATCACAATTTACATTTTAGGAAAGCATTGGTATTAAAGGAACTTTACTAAAACGATTTCTGAGGATTGGGCTAATTATTTTTAGGTGTGCTAGTTATTGATTTCAAAACAGATGTGATGATTAAATCTTTTAACGGTGATAATTTTGCCAGATTGCTGAGCTACACAAACCTTGTGGGTCATAGTTCATTGTCAAAGTCTAGGCTTTAGGAGTGGTGATATTTACTGCTCATTCACTTACACAGATAAATAAAGTATTCCTACTAAGTAGCACAGATTGCTGAATGCTGGGGATGCAGAGGTGATTAAGACAGTTCCCATTCTCAGTGTTTACATTGTAGTTGAGGGAGACAAACTATTTAAATGTATTAATAAATATGCTATAATCAGATTAGAACAGTGAAGCACAGATTTGCCAGGGTCACACACTGAGTAAGGGGGTTCTGATCTCAGGGATGTCAGACTGAAGCTCTTTTTAGGGCTTCCACCCAGGTGCATTAATTAATTGCATGCAGTGTGTATTGTGTTACTGGCAAATACAAAAATGTCTGTGCCTGGTCAAATGAGATTGTTACAAAGGTACTGTTAAAATTGGTTGTGTCCCTTCATATTTGAGTAAATTCTAAAGCACTTCCAGAATATGGCTGAATATCTCAAAGTAATTTGCAGTATTCTCTTAATTGCTGTCCATCTTCTGAGTATTGCAAAATTGAAAATGTAGAAAAGCAAAGAGAATTACTCTGTTCCTTTGTAGGTGCCATTTGCTAGGCTTGGAACACTTCCCATCCTTAGCTGGCCAGTTTGTACCTGTCTTTTTGAACAGGTAGTCTTACCTGAATAATCCTATCTCTGTTCATTTGCCTCTATAGTTTCACAGCATTTTTGTAATCTCAGACTTGCTCTTGTAAATTTCTCACTCACTTCTCTCTGTTATTATTTTTTGAGATGGGTCTTACTGTGTTGCCCAGACCTGACTTGACCTTGTGAGCACAAGTGATCTTACCTCAGTCTTCCTTGTAGCTGGGACTATAGGTGGGTGCCACCATGCCTGGCTTCTTATCTCTTAGATTGTTAGAGTTTTAAAGTAAAGGACTGTCATTTCTTTCTGTAGTTTGATCAGGAGCACTGCCTTTTGCATATAAGAAAAAAGTTCTCCAAGACCTTCATTTCACTTTTTGACATCCAGAAGTGAGTGATTAGTAGGGTAAGGTTGGGTAAGCATGTGGAATAGAGAAGAGAGGTTGAACTTAGAGAAATGATACTTTTCAGAGAGTCAGCAGCTGTGAAAACATTTAGGGTGAATTGAAATTTTATTCTATAAATATCGAAGTTTACATAATTTATTCATTTGTCAAAATAAGATACAGGGCATGTCTACAATAAATACCTTAATTGGGTAAAGTAACTTAAAAATAAATGTCTATCTGGGTGTGGTGGTGCACCCTTAATCCCAGTAATTTGGGAAGATGCACAGGAGGATTGCAAATTGATCAGTAGTTTCTGTGGGCAACTTCTGGAGACCCTGTCTCAAAATAAAAAGCTCCATGGTAGAGTGCCCCTGGGTTTAATTTCAGCTCCCAGGCCCCTACCCCCAAACCCCCCAAATGCTTTTGAGATGTGCCTTATTTTAGATCACTAATGTTCTGCTTACATGTGAAATTAGTAAAATTCATTTTTCTTAACTTAGTATTTAGTCTGACCCAAGCAAGTGACTATGTTTGGATTGTAATGAATAATTTGTGAAGGTACGTCTCAAAATGACTTTTATGTGTCTATGAACTAATACATTTTCAGTTTCATGTAGTGTTTGTTTTACCTTTTAAGTGTTTCAGACTTCAGGGTCTGGCACAGAGTAGCTACCACATATTTAATATTATACTTAATTGTGAAATAATGGAAAAGTGGCAGAATACATGATGGGGGCTCTGGTTTGAAATTGAGGAAGAGGTGGTAGAGTAGAAGAGAGGTTGAACTTAAAGAAACGATACTTTACAGAAACACTTTGGTGGCTGATCTGGGTCATCCATCATGGCTATTATATGGAGACAAATACTGCTTAATATTAGCTCCGTAGATGTTATCTCTGACTCTGGTTGTGCTTGTCTCTTCCGGGTTGGGTTGTTGGAGTCCTGGTTGGAAAGAACTTGGGGAAGGGAGCTGAATATGAGAATTCCTTGCAGGAGGTTGGTGGAGGGGGAACATCAGATTGGCATCAGCCTGGCTGCTGGCCCACCCCTTGTCACAAGGCAGTGAGACCATTAGGAAGTGTGCTGTTAATGAGGCCAGGCCACATGATTAGGTGAGTTTGACAGGTTGTATTTCTGAAAAACAAAAACAAAAACAAAAACAAAACCTGTGTCTAGCATAGCAAAGGAGCCCAGATTAAGGGTTGTTTGCCTTTTCCTAATGCTTGAGTCTCAGCCAGGTAAGAGGTTTTGTGGTCAGTGCAGTTCTAGCATCATTCCAGAAGAAAAGGAGGAAGCAAAGCTCATGTTTAGTTGGAAGAAAGAATGGAGATGAGGGGGTTCATGGTCCCTTGTTTTTGTAGTCAGAATATTGTATTAAATATAATTTCTTCTCAAGAAATTTATTGAATGTAACATTAATAAAATATTCTCTATTAAAATATTTAATTAACTTTTATTAATATTTTATTAGTAAAACGGCACTTCTGTGATAGGGACATCAAGTGTGAATTGCCAGTGTTTTAACTATTCTTTGCTACTTTTTCTGTGAATGTTAATTTAAGAAGGAAAAACCTCAAAAATAGGGAGTCTTCTGTCATTTAAGTGTTTGGTTAAAGGAAAGTTTGAGCATGCTGAGGCTTAGTGGAAGGAGAACATTTAGAAAGAGTATTGTAAATGTTTTATTTAAGCCTTCTGATGTTTTGGCTTTGGCTAAAATACATTTAAAAATTTTCATTACAAAGCTGGGTGTTTCGTTGCAAATCTGGGTGTCCAGGCACATGCCTGTAATCCTAGTGGCTTGGGAGGTTGAGGCAGGAAGATTGTGAGTTCAAAGCCAGCCTCAGCAATTTAGCAAGGCCCTAAGGAATTCAGTGAGACTCTGTCTTTAAATAAAATATTAAAAAGGGCTGGGGATGTGGCTCAGTGGTTAAGCACCTCTGGGTTCAATCCATGGAACAACAGCAAAAAAATCTCATTACAGAAAATCTAGCAAATATAGGATTAGCAGTGAGAAAATTTGTTACCTTCAGTGTACTTTCTTGACTATTAAAAAAAATTGGGTTTATTCCCTAGGAATAATTTTGTTTTCTCCATAAGTGATTGTCATATTCATTTTAAAATTTGTTCAATTTTAAGATAAGCCTGGAAAGTTTGATAATATAAAATGATGATACGGTAAGACTATTAACTCAATGAGGCACAGAGATAGGGTGCTAGGTCATTGACAGGTTGTATGTGTTTATGATTATTAGAGGGTAAAGTTATATAGTTAGTAGAAATGAAATTTTATTTTAGATACTGGACTTATTCCTATTTTAGGTACTTATTTATCACAAATAAAAGTGAGACTATTGGGATCTAAAAGTTAATTGCTGAAAAACTACAGTATTTAATGCCATACTCAGTTGTGTGAAGTGTGCATAAACATTATAGTCTTTGTATCATCTGACTTTGCTTACTTTCGGACTTTTTTCTTCTACCTTTGGCTAAACAACCTTTTTTTTTTTTTTTTTTTTTTTTACTGGGGATTGAACCCAGGACATTCCACCACTGAGCCACATCCCCAGCCCTATTTTGCATTTTATTTTTTTATTTTTTTAACTTTTTTTTTGCGGTGCTGGGGATTAGAACCCAGGGCCTTGTGCGTGTGAGACAGGCACTCTACCAACTGAGCTATATCCCCAGCCCTCTTTTGCATTTTATTTAGAGACAGGGTCTCACTGAGTTGCTCAGGGCCTCGCTAAGTTGCCGAGGTTGGCTTTGAACTCACTATCCTCCTGCCTCAGCCTCCCAAGTGCTGGGATTACAGGCGTGTGCCACTGCACCCGGTTGGCTAAACTTTTTATAGTAGGCACAAAGAAGGTTAATTAGCTACTCTATCAATAATCCATGTTGTCCACTTTTAGCCAGATTTTATCACAACATATCTTGTTGACTTGTTTAATTCTAGGCTTTTAACCAAGTCCCTAAAGATCCAATCTACTTCCTTTTTATCACTGACCATATTCCTTTTCTTCTTGCCTGTAAAACCATGTTTATTCTAATGGTCTTGAAACTTGTCCTGCCTCAGGATGGATTACTTAAGCTCATGTGTTTGTGTAATTCCTTTCCAAAAGTTTTAATTTTTCAGATTTAAATAATTTCATTTTGTTTTGGTTTTTCTTTTGGTAGCTCTATTCCAGAAACTTAATATAGTATTTTTTTTTTTTTTTTTTGGCACAAGGGGTTGAATCCAGGGGCGCTTAACCACTGAGCCACATCCCCAGTCTTTTTTTATATTCTATTTAGAGACAGGGTCTTGCTGAGTTGTTTAAGACCTTGCTAAGTTGCTGAGGCTGGCTTTGAACCCATGATCCTCTGCCTCAGCCCCCCCAGCTGCTGGGATTACAGGAATGCACCACCTTGCCTGGCTTAATATAGTATTTTATTGTGTACCCTGCATTATACAATAATAATAAAAGAACAGTTGGGCCAGAAAGTAAATTCTAGTCCAGATTTTGACATTTAGATGTATATGGGAAAATTTTTTAAAACTGAGTTGGTTTTTCCTTATTTGTGAAATACAGGGATTGAACTAGACCGTCTTTATTTACTGTTCCTTTATTTTAGATGTGAAATTCAGTGCTCTTGATTCTTTGGGAGTTTGTAAATGGTTGTTGATATGTTGTCCTCATTTTGGGAGCTCATGTTTTAGATAATATAAAGTGAGCATGCAATTAGACATAGTTAATGTGTATTAAGCCTAGTTTCCTAATTTCTTTTAAAGTTACCGCATTTTTGGAAGAGTACAGTCCAGAGTGAATATATATATTTTCCTTTAAAAACATTTAGTGAAGTTTGATGATATCATCATTTTAGTCACTAAGACTAGCCACACATAGCTGTTTACATGTTTATGTTTTGACACCCAAGTTACAGTTGCCTTATCTATAAAATGGGGATAAAATAACATGTAGTTAATAGGGTTGTAGACTAAGTAGTTGGCCCGTGGATCTTACCATTACCCTTCTGAATTGATTTGTTTCCTTCTGTGGGTTTCCTTCTTGTTGGTATTAATTAATTTGCTGGCTCAACAAATGCTAACCCCAATCAAAATTTGTTTTATTTATAAGATAGTTATGTCACTTCATTTACATCATAAAAACATTAATTTATTAGTATATATCTCTGAGGAAGTGCTAATTTATTTTGAAATTAAGTATTAAATTAAAACATTAAAGCTAAGAGTGTAATTGATTCTCTTTTTATGTTTTGGATAGTTTATAGAAAGAGATCTTCTTCCTTTTGTTTGGTCTAATTTATGACATTCCTAAACCTGTTTTAAAAGTTAGACAGTTTGGAGCCAGGCATGGTGGTACGAGTGTGTGGTCCTAAACACTTGGGAGGCTGAGGCAGAAGATCCCAAGTTTGAGGCCAGCTTTGGCAAGTTGAAAGCTAGCCTGGGTAACTTAGCAAGACCCTGTCTGAAAAAAAAATATAACAAGGGACTGGGATTGTAGCTTAGTGGTAAAGCATCCCTGGGTTTAATCTCCAGTACCTAAAAAAGAAAGTTTAGGGTTTGGGGATTTAGCTCAGTGGCAGAGTGCTTGCCTCGCATGTGCAAGAAGGCCCTTAGTTGGGTCCTCCACCCTGGGAAAACAAAACAAAACAAAAAAGGTTTAGACAATTTGGTATTAGCAGAATACAATTTGGTATTCTGCTTTTAGAAGAAAAATCTTGTTTGATGATTGATGTTTTTCCCCACCCTGTGCTGGGGATTAAACCCAGAGTTTTGTGAATGTTTAACTTGCGCTCTGCCAATGAGCTACATACTCAACCCTTAATTTTTTTTTTTTTTTTTTAATTACGGGGGTTTGACCCCAGGGGTACTCTACCACTGAGCCATATCCCCAGCCCTATTTTGCATTTTATTTAGAGACAGGGTCTCACTGAGTTGCTTAGGGCCTCACAAAGTTGCTGAGGCTGGCTTTGAACTCGTGATCCTCCTGCCTCAGCCTCCCAAGTGCTGGCTTACAGGCGTGCGCCACTGCACCTGGCTAGCCCTTAATTTTTTTATACTGTGAAAGCACACCAGCTTTCTGTCATTATTAGAACAAGGTGTGTATGTTTAAGTCAGCTTTGTACTTTATTCCCTTTTGGATTTTCCCAATATTTGTTGAGGACTTATTAGTACACTTAATTCCTTTTTGTTCCCATACCCACTGTCCTTTACTGGAATAACATTTGTTGGTTTACAGGCACTTAGTCTGCTTTTAGATATCTTTTCTAAAAACTGCTTTATCCCTGTCTTTGGGGTTGGAAGAGGGTTATTTAAATATTACATACATTATTTCAAGTTGGAAGAAAAATGTGTTGTGTTATGAAGAGTTAAGGGGTGCTAAATTGAAAACTCCCAGAGACAATAGTCTTGTGGAAAAAACGTAAAATAGAGGATTTGTTCACTTAATATCTCATGTGTAGAATTTGTATTAGAAGGAGGTACAAGTGAATTTATGTAAATAACTTGTTTTGAGGAAAAACTATTAAATCTTTGATTTCAAAAGATAATCAAGAAGACTCGATAGTATGGAGGGTAAGGTTTTTCATGTTGACCATGGTTTTGTTAGGTGCTACAGCTCCTTTAATCCTCTCTGTTCGTTGGATTATGCTTTTCTGTTGTTTCTGTACAAGAAAAACCACTGCTTTTTCCAAAGTATGTTGTGTCTAAAATGATACGTAAGCTTGCTTAGATTTTCCACCTGTAGTGATGCACCTGTCTTAAGCTGTCTACCACTGAAGATTTATTTCCAACATAAAACAAGAAGTGGACGTTTGTTTCTGTGAAAATGGACGGGTATTCTTATTGAAATGCTTTATAGGTGCAGGGACCATTCCTGCATTTTCTATTTGTAAATAGTGGTTTCAGATATAGCAACTTCTAGTGGAGTGTTGTTGTCTTTGATTTTATTTTAATGCTTTTTGTTTCAGTGAGTAATAAGCTTCTGCTTAATAGGAGTTGACTGTCATTTTTCATGGAGAGGGAGGAATATTTTAGCCAAAAGTTTTTGTTTTGTTTTTTTCCTTTCCTTTTTTGGAAGTGTCTTTTTTTTCAGTAAGGAATTTTAAGGAAGTACTAGTGGAGACCTACTTCATATCAGGGTGTATGTAGGTTGTGAGAATAGAATGATGACTATGGTAAGCTTTGGTCTTAAGGAATTTCCCATTTAGTATTCTTGAGAAAGTAATCCTCTTGGCCCCTGGGCAGCCAGGTGGTGGCTGGTTGGATCAGAGATCCTTTCTACCAGTCCCATTCAGGTGAAAGCTGACTTATATGTATATTCTTGTGGGCTCTACAAATATTATTTTCTTTGTGTGCCCCGATGAGGAAAAAAAGTTAGGAATAAACTCTACTTGCCATTTATGGAGGAGACTAGACATCAAAAAAAAAAAAAAAAAAAAAAATGAAGCCGGACGCGTTGGCGCATGCCTGTAATCCCAGCATTTGGGAGGCTGAGTCAGGAGGATCGCGAGTTCAAAGCCAGCTTCAGCAACTTAGCGAGGCCCTAAGCAACTCAGTGAGACCCTGTCTCTAAATAAAATACAAAAAAGGTCTGGGGGTGTGGCTCAGTGGAGTGCCCCTGGGTTCAATCCCTGGTACCAAAAAAAAAAAAAAAAGTGCCGTGAGGTGATTTTCTTATTGTTGTAATGGTAAAAATACATGAAAAAAGTGGTTGTTTCTCTGGGAGAGAGAAGAGGGCTTCAGAAATATCTCATAGAAGAGATCTGAACTTTGCAAAATGAACATGTATTGTGTGGACTGCAAAGGGTGGAGATACCAACAGTGAGCAAATCTCTAGTCAAGGGAAAATATATATATTGTGTTACTTTTAGATTGTGTCTGTGGTTCTTGAGAAAAATGAGGCTGAAGAAAAGGAAAGAGCTGTATATAGTTGTACCAAGGGAGTTTACCAACTATTGACTCTAATCATTGAATCGTCTTTAGTCTGAGAAGATGTGATACAGCAAAGTTGTGGGATATAAGAAACAATTGAATTGATAGGAATATGTTCGTGCATTTAATTACAATGATTGTTAAAAATTTGCTTGTAAAAATGACAATATGTCAATAGCAATATGGGTAGTTAGAAGGATTATTTATTGAGTAATTAAGACTAGTTAAGGGTCTCATTTGCGAGGCAACAGAATAACTACTGGAAAATTTACAAGTTAAAAAATTAAGGATAAATATACTGCTACACAGATAATGAAATCGTCAAACCAGCAGTTTAAACTTTATCATTCAGAATAACCCTGAGGTGAGGAAAATAGAAAAAACAAGATACCAAAAAAAAAAAAAAAAAAGATAAAACTAAAATAAGGTGGAAGAATTAAACTCCAGTTTGTTAATCATAATTAATCTAAATGGGTTAATCTGGTCTGTATTATATTAAAAGGACTTTATTCAAATAGAATTAAAAAATTGCTTAACAGGAAACCTACGTAAAATAAAAGGACAACCTGTGTAACATAATACTGTTACCACACCTAGGAATATGAGCAGTATATAGATTTCTTTTTGAGATATTTCAAAATTAGTACTTTCCTTTTTCAGTCTTGTTTCTTTATGTATTTGTCATCTTGAAGATCCATTCAGAGTTGGGGCAAAATTAGGTACTATTAGACTCACTTTCACAACATGAAAAAACAAGGTTAATGCCATCCCTTCATGAACTAGTGATAAGGTACAATATTTCTTGACTACCAAATTGTTGTGAGATCTTATCAGCTGGCCAAAATGTTGTAGCTTTGATGGTTGAGATACAACTGTTTCTTTTTAAATGAGAATTTGGGAATTTGTCCTTAACTTAGCTGTGTGTGTGTGTGTGTGTGTGTGTGTGTGTGTGTAGGGGGTCCTTTTGAGACCCATTCCCTTACCTGTTATTCTTTGGTAGGTCATTTAACTATGAAATGGAATAATACAGATTGTTTTAATAGTATAATATATGTAAAATATATAGCATATGATATATATCATAATTATGTAATATATATGATATGTACAACAAGAATGTAATAATATAATAAATAGTATTATAATTGCATATTCAGTATTGGAATAATAACTTCCCCATTATCAGATGAGATATTATATGTAAAAGTCTTGTGCTGTTTGCTTATGTGATCATTATTGGTAGAACTGCTTGTCCATTTTAGGGAAGGATAGGAGGCATGCTAAGATACTGTGGATGGTAGGAGCTAAAACAACTCAAGTTACCTTTGACAAAGTGTAGTCATTTCAGAGGTTGAAATATGAGTATTTTAATCATTCTAGTTTTAGGGTGCTCAGGTAATTGAAAAAGTGAAGTTTTAGATTATCCTTTAAAGAAACTCTCTTCCCCCAGTACTGGAGACTGAACCTGCACCTAGGAGCTCCCTATTACTTTGTTATATCCCAGCCTTTTTTATTTTTTATATTGAGATAGGGTCTTACTAAGTTGCTGCGGCTGGCCTTGAACTTGCACTCCTCTGCTTCAGTCTTTGGGATGTGCCACCACATCTAAGAAAAATCTTTTTGCCGTGTTAGGAATTATGGTTCAAAGAGCTACTGCCTTTTTTAACTTTATTTTTTAAATTCCCTTTTTAACTAAGGTATCTGGGTTTGGTTCTCATTCTAATATGCAGTTCTTTGCCAAATTGTTTATGCTGTGAGGAACCATTTAACTTCTGATGTCAGCAAACTCCGTGTACTTCTCTTCTAATTACATTTTTAAAGGTTTAAAATTATAAGAAATTGTGCTAATGTCTGAAATAATGATCTGCATGGGTTTTTAAAAAAAAAATTTTTAGATGTTGATAGACCTTTATTTTATTCATTTATTTATATGCGGTGCTGAGAATCAAACCCAGTGCCTCACACATGCTAGGCGATGGATCACCACTGAGCCACAATCTGAGCCCCTGCATGGGGTTTTTAGGGATCCTTGAAAAGAAAACTTTTGTAATTCTTCTAAATTAGAGGCTATCTAGGCATAAGTAAGTTCTAAGCAAGAAGAGAATAAAAGCTTTCTGTTCTTTGGAATGGAAAATATGTTTATAGTGTGAGATTTCGTAGATTATAGTATGTTTTATGTGATTATCTTCATTTAAAAATTTAGCCATAATAACTTTTTAGAAGTCATTTCTTGTTTTTTTTTTCCCCCCCTAGAATATTTTCCCACAATTTTTCTTTGCTGCTGTTGCAAGGGTTTTTTTTTTTTTTTTTGTGGAGATACTCATATGCAGGATGATTAAGGATGGTACCTTGGAGGGAGCAGCTGGCACTTTGAAGTTTGCATGAGAAATTATGTTTTGGGAGAGCATTCTTTCTGTGAAACAATGTAATGTTTAGAAGTTTCCAGATTAAATAGCCTTGGTTCTTCTAGGAACTAGTGAGGAATTAGAATCAAATTTTTCACTATTCAGTATTTGATGGACTTAAGGGTGTGACACTGATAATTTGACTGATGTAATCAGGGTTTTTTAAGGAAATGTGAAAAAATTTGGAACACTTTGGAAAACATCAGAGGCTCAAAATCGGATGTAAGTAACCCAAGCCAAAAATATTGTCTTTTGAGTATGCTCGGCAAATTTTTTAGATTTGCATGTTTCCTCAAAAAGAGTTCATTTTTTAAAAAATTTACTAGTCTCTTTCTTTTTTTTTCCCTGCATTTTTAAATTGGAGGAAGCTTCTATCTCTCCCACAGGGAACCCAGCTGAACAAGGACCTTCCTGGTTCTGTGACTGATTACAGCAGGGCCTTGACTTAATAAACTACGCCAGTGACTGAAAGGAAGCCAATTTTCAAGTTCTGGGTTTTTTTTTTTTTTTTTTTTTTTTAAAAAAAACCAAGCCTTACCCTGATAATTGTATTTTGCATATTTGTATCATTGTCTTTTTTGAAGACAGCATAGGCTGCCCTTTAGCTAAAAAGATGTAAGTGCAATCTGTAACCTTTTTTATTCTCTATGTAGTTTATTATTTTCTTATTGTTTATTATTTTCTTATTGTTTAGGTATAATTTTCAAATAAAATTGTCAGTAGTTAAGGAATTGTTTGTTTTTTTAAGGACTTGCTCAGGTTATTGCTCCTTCTAAGCATTCTGTAGTTTGAGTTGTTACTGCCTTATATCCTTAAAGCCTCTTTCATTTTTGCTAAACTTTTTTTCGCCCTAGATGTTAGTTGCCTTAATAGCTACTGTCTTTCTTTTTTATACTTCTGAGACCAGGTTGTGTTATTATAGCACAAAATTAATAGTCTTCCTCTATCGTGATGTTCTTGATTTTTTTTTATGCTAAGTACTCATGTTATTGTTAACTGACTTTGTAAAGTTGAATGTGACTTCTATAATTTTTAGTTTTCCCAAGGTACTTAGGGATCTAACATTGTGGCTACCTGGTGGTGCTGTTGCTAGGTACTTCACTGTCCAAAATAAAGGCATAGAAGAGCTTGGGTTTAGGTAGATTTATAGATGAACAATCCAGAATGGATTATTAAAGAGAATTAGGACATTTGAGTGCTTTTTTGGGGGGGTACTGGAGCTTGAACTCAGGGGTACTCAACCATTGAGTCACATCCCCAGTCCTTTTTTTGTGTTTTATTTAGAGACAGGGTCTCAACTGAGTTGCTTAGTGCCTCGCTATTGTTGAAGCTGGCTTTGAACTCACGATCCTGCTGACTCAGCCGAGTTGCTTGGATTACAGGTGTGCACCACCACACCCAGCTATTTGGGTGCATTTTTACTGATAAAGTTAACAAGGTCCTTTATACATGTCACTGAATATTTGTAGAGAAGATGAACTGCAGTCTGGACTAGTTGAGAAATAAATGATAAAATTTTAATGATAAAACATTTATAAAACCCCAGGATTATATTCCTGGTACATGTAGAGTGGTGTTTGCTAAATGTTATCTTATTTCCTTGCTGCCATTTTGGGGAACAGTCCATGTTCAATATCAAGTCTGGAGTAGGATGACAAGGTCTGTAGGGACACACCTTAAGATGGCGACCGCAACAACACCACCCTCGGGGCATAAGCCCCCCTCACCAGTGGTACCACCTAGGTGGTGGCCTAGGATTGGCCCATTCGACCTCTGTGAACGTGAGCAGCTCTGACCTTTGTCCTGCAGGTTTTGATGTGTGCTGCATGGGCTGTTTACCTTTAAGGTGATTGGCCCTGCAGGTACCCCTCTCTTTCTTTGTTTCTTTCCCGCTCACTCGCCCCTTATATATCTGCTCCCCTCCTCCATTAAACCGAGATTCTTGCTGGACAGACTCCCGGCTGGTGTGTGGGTTTTTTCAGCCGCGACGCTCACCATCCTGCCTGACCCCGTGCCTCCCTGGCTGGTCCGGGGAAGGCACTCAACCTTTGTTGTTCGGTGCGGAAAAGGAACAACAAAGGTCAGTTTCAGAAATGGAATAGGAGGTATATGCTATGCCCTTGTGATTTAGAAATTAAGGAATCATGAACTCCCAAAAGGAGGAATTAAAAAAAGGAATTAAATTACTCTTTGTAATGTTAAAGAAAAATGAGACATCTGATTACCTTGGAAATGTATTTATTTTTGATCCTACTTTTTTTTTTTTTTTTTTTGGGTATGAGGGATTGAATCATGGGCACTTAACCCCTGAGCTACATCCCCAACACTTTTTTTATTATATTTTATTTAGAGACAGAGTCTCACTGAGTTACTTAGGGCCACGCTGTATTTGAATTTGGCAATCCTCCTGCCTCAGCCTCCGTAGCTACTGGGATTACAGACCTGTGCCACCATGCCCAGCTTTATTCCTGCATTTTTTTTTTTTTTTTGGTACTGGGGATTGAACCCAGGGGCACTCCACCACTGAGCCACATCCCCAGTCCTATTTTGTATTTTATTTAGAGACAGGGTCTCACTGAGTTCCTTAGGGCCTCGCTAAGTTGCTGAGGCTGGCTTTGGAACACGCGATCCTCCTGCCTCAGCCTCCCAAGTGCTGGGATTACAGGCGTGTGCCACCACGCCCGGCTATTCCTGCAGTTTTAAAAGCTTATTTACTTACTTGAAACATGGTCTCACTGTTGCCTAGGGTGATCAACCCTTGGACTCAAGTGATTCTCCCACCTCAGGCTCCCAAGTAGCTGGTACTACAGGTATTTGCCATTGTGTCCTTGTACTCCACTTTAGAAAGTACAGAATCGTGTGAAATTAAAAAATCCATCTGTAGAGGTGAGGTGCAGTTCTTTCCAAGAGGTAATTTATAGTAAGAGTTGGGGTATGTGTAGGTTGCCGGACATTACCTGTGTATATGCAAACATCATTTTATGTTTGTGTTACCTGCCCCCCAGTAAAATCAGTTCTGCAAGTCTATTTTCAACTTGCCTTTTAGACTTAATGTATAGTAGATTCTCTGTGTCCAAATTTTCTATTTTCACAAAAACACTAAATTGGATTAGGGCCCACCCTACGTGTTTAATTTTAACTTGATTACCTCTGTAAAGACCCTATTTCCAAATAAAGTAACATTTTAAGGTATTGAGATTTAGGTCTTCAAATTGTCTTTATTAGGGAACACAATTTCCTACCATGACTGGAGTAATCAGGTCCATTATTAGTCGGTATCGTTGAATGTTCATTAAGTAGGGTTGTGTTCTAGACACTAGAGATATGTAGCTATTTAAGTTTCAGTTCACAGGGCTTGAAGTGTAGTTGGGGAGACTAGACTCACAAAGGTAAACAGTCACACATACTTGGTATGCTAAGGATTCTGATGGTTTTGGAATGAAGCCTAGATCAATGGGAGAAAGCTTGTGGGAGTGGGTAGGAAGGGAAACTTGTTGAGATTTCAAAGGCTGTCTGAAGGAAAAGGAGGAAGGGAAAGGCCTTGGAGAGAAGGTGAGAGTATGGATTAAAACAACATGAAAAAAAGTTAAAATTACTTGAGTAGTTTCATGTTTGGTAATTTTTGTCCTCAAACTTGTTAAATACACAGGCAAGAATCTATAAAGGTCTGACAGTTTGAAAAGACAAAAGTATTAAAATTCACATTGATAGCCTACAGAACTTATTTTGCTAAAATAGGTTAATGAGAAGTACTTTTGAATCTGTGAAAGGAAGTGGGAGAGAGCATACATAGAACACTGACTTCTTTCTAGAGTGATCATAGTTAAAAAGCTTTGTAAAGTCTTAGGTCTATATCAACAATGGCGCTTATCATTTTACAGCTTGGTTTTAAAACTTAACAAGTGAAAAGGGGAGTAGTTTTCAAGAAAATTTATTTAAAAAGTCAAAACATCATTATTGTGGGTCATTCATTAGTAAAAAGAACAATGCAGATTATATTTCCGTAGTATGCTTACTGTGAAGATACCAATATAATTTATGTTTCAAGCTTTTTTAAATTTTTTCCCCCCAAATGACACATGCAAAATCTATGAAATAGGCCGATTTTCTAGAAGAGGACATAGACACATGGAAAAATTTGAGTTTAGATGTGGCCTGAAATCTATGTTCAGTGTAGGGCTTTTGCCTCTGGGCCATACTGCTGCTGATGTAGGTATAAACACTTCTAAACCAGTCTATCATTCCCTCATTCACTCCTCATTCCAGCCCCTCTTTTCCTCCCTCTTTCTTTCTCTCCTCATCCCTTCCTTTTTCTCTTTCTCGTACACATACACAAAATTTCTTAATACCCTTGGATTTTTCATCATTGTTGAAGTTACTTGATTGGGCCAATAGATTGCATTTGGTTGGTATCTCTCTTAAACGAGTCCCTCCTCTTTTCTTTCTTTCCTTTCTTATTTATTTTTTGACCCTGCATATGCTTAGGCAAGTGCTCTTCCACATCCACAGTCCCAGAGCCTCTCCTTTTTTATTATGAAAAAATCAGATTGTCCCATAGGTTTTTCCATTTTCTGCTCTTTGCTGATTTCATCCTCTTAGTGAGTTGAACATCTTCCATCCTGTGTGTTTGCTGTAAACTGGTGGATGTAGAGACTTAGTCCACATTCCTTGATTTTTGTTTGTTTTGGGTAGAGGAGGAACAGTGGTGGTGGAAACACATAGGTGATGTGTCCTCCCTGTTGCATCATATTATGGCATTATGTCTTCTCTTTAGAATGCTAAGGTGACAGTTGGTCGGGCATTGTCAGCATGGCTCTTCTATTGTGTAGTTCCCTGGCAGTGTTTCACCTAGTGGTTTTTTGCAGCTGTTGATGATGATTGCCTAGCTCCAGTATTTCATTTCAGTATTTCATTTCAAGATAGAGATTTAACTGCTTTTATAGGTCTTTTTTAAAAAATTTCATTTTATTAAAAATTTTTTTAAAATAGTTGTAGATGGACACAATACATTTATTAATTATTCTGTGGTGCTGAGGATCGAATCTAGTGCCTCACACGTGGTAGGCAAGTGCTCTACCACTGAACCACAACCCCAGCCCAGGTTTTTTTTTTTTTTTTTTTTTAAATAAAAACTTAATGTAGATTTATTGTTGTATTTGAAGCTATACAAACTTAGCATTTGCAGAATATTTTCATAGTTGCATTACTGAAATAGGCTAATCCCTCTGACAGTGACTCTTTTGCCTCCCTCTTAAATTTACAAGGACTCTTGTGATTACATTGGGCCCACCTGGATAATCCAGGATAATCTCTCCAAATCAAGGCCATTTGATTTTAGCAACCTTAATTCCTTCTGTAACCTTAATTCCCATTTGCCATGTAACATAACATTCATTCACTCCAGGGATTAGTGTGGACATTTGGGGGTGGGTATTATTTTTCTACTATCACAATGTGTGTACATTTTTTAACTTTAACAAAGCAACGAGCATCATATTTGATGTGGAGAATTGATTCCTGATCTGCCTGTAATGAATTTTGGGCTGTAGTAAAGGTACTGGGAGAAAGTTGAGTGGATTTGTGAACACTCACCTTTTGCACTAAGTAAATGTTAAGGGTTATCTGTTCTAGTTATGGGAGTAATAAAATGTAAACTTTTTTACTTCACGTACTATTAACACACCACCACCAGTCATAGACAACAAGAGAGAATATATTTAGCAAGAGAGAAGTAGGGATGCAGTGTAGTAGAGTTTTCAGGAAAATTAGCTACTAGTTCTTCAGTAACTTTTATAAATAAGTAAATTCAGACTTTGTAGCATGAGGTTATGAAAATGGATAAAATGGATTACACCTATATTGAATGGCTTTGTTCAACAGAGAATATGTAGAATATATTTTAGAATTTTAAGATTGGATCAAAACCTTTCATATTTTAATAATCCTAATGATAGTTTGGTTTCATTAAAACACAATGAAGTTTCGAGAAGACTTTAAATTATGCCTCTTAAGGAAGAAAGGACAGGAAAGGGTACCTGAGCTATGCAAAATAGAAGATATGGAGATTGCTGTGGTTCATGAGATAAATTTTAGTGATTAAAGATAACATCAGAAGAAACTCTTAATATGAGGAATCTTAAAAGAGATTTTGTTTGTAAGATGTTAAAGAACTGCCATACTTAGATTTGAAATCTCAGTAAACTTAGGAGAAATAAAATGAGACAAAAGCCAGACATTTAGGGACTTTATTTTTTTTCGTTTGTGAGTCTGGAAGAAAATCAACAGAGCAGGAGAGGCTAAGAAAGAAAAGACATGTTAGAGGAAAAGAATAACTGGTGAATATTTGTGTCTGGATTGTGCTAGGTAAACGAGAATGGTTCTTGTTCCTAAGGCAGACCGGGACATGTTGGGGAAATGAGTTTTAAATTCACATCCAGCAGGGAACAATGCCCAAAAAGGGTGGGTATGAGCTCCATGAGGATGATCTGTGGAAATGGAAAGGTTGAACATTTCATTCTCAAACATTAGCAAGATCTGTCATCTAATGTTTTAATTAGTGGATGGTAGCACAACTTTTTACTATTAAAGGAAGTGAAGGATCCAGTCTTGTCTTTCTCATTTTTTTTGTTGGTGCATTATAGTTGTACATAGTAGTGGGATTATTGTTACATATTTGTACATGCACACATTATGATACAATTGGGCCAGTATCATTCCCCAGTACTTCCCCTTGTCCTTCCCATTTTTGGAGTAGTTTATCATTTGCTAGATTTATGGAACTTATTTGAGACTAGGAAATATTTTATTGTTGTTATTTTGTATGCAAAAATTCATCAGAACAGACTCAGGTCAGCCTTGGGGGTGCAGGCCTGTAATTCTAGCAATTCCAGAGACTGAGGCAGGAGAATCACAAGTTCGAGACTGGCCTCAACAACTTAGTGGGGGCCTGTCTTAAGATGATGTAGCTCAGTGGTAAAGTACCCCTGTGTTCAATTCACAGTACCAAACAAACACAAAAATAAAAATACCAGAAAAACTGAAACCCAAAGTTGCCATCTTTTTTCTTAAAATTGCTTTCTTGAGATGTAATTAATATATCATACAATTCACCCATTTAAGGTACACTTTAATGGTTTTTAGTGTATTGATGAAGTTGTACAGTTCACTGTAGTCAATTTTAGAACATTTTCATCATATTAAAAGATACTTGATAACATTTGGTTATCATCCCTTCTCCACTCCTTCCTTTTTCCCTTTACTCTCCCATGTGCCTCCTGCTCTGGGCAACCACTGATAGATTTCATGTCCAGATATTTCCCTATATTTATTTTGTGACCAGTTGCTTTCACTTAGCATGTTGTTTCCAAGGTTCATTATGTTGTAACATGTACTATTACTTCATCATTGTTAATGGACCAATATTTTATGGTCAGCCGGGCGTGGTGGCGCACACCTGTAATCCCAGTGACTTGGGAGGTTGAGGCAGGAGGATTGCAAGTTCAAAGCCAGCCTCAGCAACTTAGCAAGGCCCTAAGCAACTCAGTGAGACCCTGTCTCTAAATAAGATACAAAATAGGGCTGGGGATGTGGCTCAGTGGCCGAGTGTCCCTGAGTTCAGTCCCTGGTTACCCCCCCCCAAAAAAAAAAACCCCAAAATTTTATGGTCTGTATTTTATATGTTTGTCTATTAATGGACATTTGGGTTATTTCTACCTTTTAGCTGTTATGAATAATTCTGGCATGAACCTTGGGGTCCAAGATTTTTTGTGGATGGTTTTCTTTCTTTTGGGTATATACTTAGAATTGCTGGGTCACATGGTAACTCTGTATTTAAACATTTGAGGATCTGCTAGATTGTTTTTGAAAGAAGCTACATTTTTCCTGTCAACAATGTACGCATATTCTGTTTTGTGTACATCCTTATACGTGCTTATTGTTGTCTGACTTTTGATTCTTGCCATCCTCTTTGGTGTAAAATAGTATTTGTGGTTTTAATTTGCATTTCCCTGATAATTAATAATATTGAACACCCTTTCATGTATTAATTGGCCATTCACATTGCCTTCCATGGAAAAATAATATGTCTTTTGCCCCTTTTTAAAATGGATTTTTGATTGTCGCAGTACTGGAGATTAAACCAGGGCACTTTACTACTAAGCCACTCCCTAGTTCTTTTTCTTTTTAATTTTGAGGCAGGGTCTCCCAGAGTTGCCTAGGTTGGCCTCAAACTTGAGATCCTCCTGCATCAGCTTCCTGATTTGCTGGAATTATAGGTCTGCACCATCATACCATCATGCCTGGCCTCCATTTTCTTTCTTTCTTTCTTCCTGCCTGCCTTCCTGCCTTCCTTCATTTTTGGTACTAGGCAGTGAACCCAGGGCACTTAATCATTGAGTCCCATCCCCAACCCTTTTTATTTTGAGACAGGGTCTCACTAAGTTGCTTAGGGCCTGGCTAAGTTGCTGAGACTGGCTTTGAACTTGCAATCCTGCTACTTCAGTCTTCTGAGCCACTGGGATTCCATTTTATTTTTTCAGGTGGAATTTATGGATTGCTCTAAGACTTTACTCTATACATTTTAACATATCTGAAACAACTTCATTCAGATAACTAGTTTAATTCAATAACTAGTTTAATTCTAGTGATATATAAGAACATGATAGGTTTATTCTTTTGCTTTCTTTTTAATGGTATTATTCTTAAACATACAACATCTGCTATTATAAACTTAGTAATACATTGTGATTAGGACTTCACCATTTTTATTTCTTTAGCTTACTACAACCCATCTCTTTTGTACTGTTTTTGGTAAATATCTTCCTGATTAAGTATTGTTTATCTGAAATGCTTGGAACCATAATAGTTTTGATTTTTTGTTTTGAATTTTGGAATATTACCATATATAAAATGAGATATCTTGGGGATGAGATCCAAATCCAGTATAGAATTCATTTGTTTCATATATACCATATGCACATATTCTGAAGTTAATGTTATAAAGTATTTTTCGTGTGTTTGTTTTGATTTTGACATCATCATATCATGTCAGGTGTAGAATTTTCTACTTGTCCAATCATGTTAGTGCTCAAGAAGTTACGGATTTTGGAGCACTTTGGGCTTTGATATCAAATTAGGGATGCTCAATCTGTAATTAATACTACATTTCTGTATGTTATAGACTCAATAATATATGCATTTGATTTTTTAAATCAGTGAAGGGGAGAAAGGAAGAAAAAAATGTATGTTTGTGGTGTTCTTTGTAATTAAACAGTTGTTACAGGTGTTCATTTTTGGGTAACCAGAGGTTGAACTCAGGGGCACTTGACCACTGAACCACATCCCCAGCCCTAGTTTGTATTTTCATTTACACACAGGGTCTCACTGAGTTCTTAGCACCTTCATTTTGTTGAGGCTGGTTTTGAACTCCATCCTCCTGGTTCAGCCTCTCCAAACTGCTGGGATTATAGGCAGCTAACCCTAACCCCAACCCCTGGCAGGTTTTCTTTTTTGTTTCTTTGTTTCATGTGGACTTGTATTAATTGAAGTTACTTCTGGCATGAATAGTTTCCTTTAGTATTTCTTGTAACATGTGTCAGTTATTTTCTTTTTCTTTTTGGGGAGTGGCCTGGGGAAGTCTTTATTTCGTATTTAGATTGAAATCTTTGTCAGGGTTAGCAGCCTTGATTGACAGACTTTCTTTGAGTACTTTGAATATCTTACTTTGCCTTCCAGCTTCCTTAGTTCTTGCTGAAAAGGCAACCCTTGGTCCTATAGGAGTTCCTTCCTAAATGATACATCTGTTTTCTTTTGTTTCCTTCAAGATTTTCTTGGTCTGAGATATGCTCAGCAGTAGACCACATGCTTAACCTGAGAGAGGCCCTAAGTTCTGTCTTCAGCATTGCCCTCCCAGCGAACCCCCCAATTGTTTTCCTTGTGTTTGACTCAACATTTTTATTATCATATGCTTATCTGTTGGTCTTTGTGTATTTATGACACATATATTAAATTTTGGGGGCTGTGGTTGTGGCTCAGTGGTAGAGCGCTTTTTTCCCTTGCATGGGTGAGGCCCTGGGTTTGAGTCTCAGCACCACATAAATAAATAAAGGCATTGAGTTTTTTTTTTTTTTTTTTTTTAATAAAAAAAAAATTGGTTCATGTTAAATACCTATACTTTTGAATTGAAAATATTTTTTATTTTGACATTTCAGTTATAGCATACTAACTTTATAAGTAATAATGATTAGATTAGTTCAGATTTTTTTTGTTTTTAATGTTTCAGCTGAGAATGTATTACTATAATTAAATATTACAAACCTTTACACAGAAGACATTGTTAGGAAACTTGGAAGAAACCTAAAATGAAATGGTAATATGAATTCTTCTATGTGTTGTTTGTTGTGCCTTTAGATGATAAACAATGCTAGCTCTTTAAAAAGATAGTGGCTATTGAAGCGTCAGGCTGCATGGAGTTTATGTGGTGGTGTATTGGTTTCCTAGAGCTTCCTGAACAAGTACCATAAATTGGGTGGCTTAGAGTTACAGAAATTTATTGTATTCTGTGCTGGGTGCCAGAATTCCAAAATCAAGATGTTGGCAGGGCCATATTCTCTTTGAAGATGCTGGTGAAGGATCTGCTCTAGGCCTCTTTCCTAGTGTTGGGGAGCCTCAGGCATTCCCTGGCTTGCAGAGGGCCCTCTTCTGCCCTGTGTCACATCTTCCCTTGTGTGTTTATGTCCAAATTACCCAGTTTTCCACCAGTTCCACTGGATTGGGATCCACTCTTTTGACCTCATTTTAACTTGATTATATCTGTAACTTTAACTCAATCTTTAGTTAACTCAGTCTTGAGTTAACTCAATCTTTAACTTGATTATATCTGTAAAGCCTCTGAAATTGATGTTATGAAATTATGGGAGTTAGGACTTTAATATATGTTTTTGGAGTGGCACAGTTCAGCCTATAATAGAAGGGTTAAAGTAATATTACCATCTTTAGTCCTTTAGAAATGGGATAAGGAACTCCCCTTTTTCAAGGGGAGTAGCAGTGGCTCATTTAGATATCTTTTTATTTTTAAGGTACTGATTATTAAACCCAGGGTTTTGCACATGGTGAGCAAGTGCTTTCCCACTGAGTTACATCCCAGCCCTTTTTTATTGTACCTTGAGACAGGTTTGGCTGAGTTGCTGAGGCTAGCTTTGAACTTGTGATTCTCCTGCCTTGCCTCCTGAGTAGCTGAGATTATTGGCACATGCCACTGTGCCCATGTTAGGTATCTTAAACTAAATAATTTAAATACCTCTAAACCCACTTGATGCATTTAAAGCTTGCATAGGAATTCAGAAGAGGTGGAACTTATACTTTATTTGCATTAATCTCATAATGGCTGGCATTTTCTGGAAGTGGATGTAGTTAACTGGTTGATTTTTTTTTTTTTTTCTCTCCTCTCCTTAACTGCTCATTCCCTTCCCTACCTTTCCTCTAGCCTTTTTCCTGTTCAATACTTTCTTCTAGTTACATGGATACTTTTAAAGAAATTGTAGTGTTTTTCTTTTATCAAAGGAATGCATATTTATGATAGAAATGTGCGAAGAAGAAACTAAGTCACCAGTGATGTATTTAATCAGTTACTTTTATATCTTTTCCATACATGGCAAGCATAATTTTTAGAACAAAATTTGTGTCATTACATATTCTTTTAACATTTCTGTGAGTAATTTAAATAAATTGTACATGGTAGTACTCTCAAAATCAGACACTTTGTGAATTCTGTAATTCCTTAGGACCTAAGACATGTTTTTCATTGTTTCTTGTTTTCTTCATTGATAACAAAAACGGAGTGTTATAGAATTAGCTGTGTTGTTAAAAGGGACCTAGGGACAACTATCCCTTAGTGACAGATACTTTCTAGGAGAATTAAATCTGAGATCCTGTTTCACAGTGATGAGCAGATTCTAAATGAACTTTTTCAGCATAGTAATTTAGATTGAAGTTATGTGGGAGCTAGTTTGTGTTTAAGTTATTATTAATTTGTCTTTCCTTCTGACTGAAAAGCTACCAAACCAGAATAACAAGCTTTGGAAGAAAATGGTTATGCAGGAAGCCTTCAGTTAACAGGTTGTCTTCCAAAGATTCCTTTTTTTAGTTAGTTGTTTTGAGCTTATTACTCATTTTCCATAGAAACAGTGTCTAAATTTAGCTCCTCAGTCAAATGGACAAGGTACATTTTATCACTGTTATTCTCTTTCTTCAATGTTATGGGGAAAAATTTGACTCTTAGCGGCTGCCCTTGCCATAAGGAGAAAAATGTGGCCCAGAATTTATTGTCTTTTACCACATATCCTTCTTCAAGAATGAAATTCACTAGGGAGGACATTATACTTTGGAAGTTATTTGAGGAGAAGGAAGAGAAGGAAGTGTAGGGAAGAGTGCAAAGTTTGTGTTTGACACAGTTCAAGACCTGTGTTCAAATTCCCTCTGCCATTTGTTAGTTACGTTGTGGGCAAATTATCTTAATCTCTTTGACTATATTTCATCTATAAAATGGGTCAAAAATAATATTTGCGAACAGTGGAGTAGTGCTTGCTGTGTGCTGGTCATTGTTCTAACCCTTTACAGGTGTTAACTCATTTTATCCTCACAACACAACTTATGCGGTTAGAATAAATAACTTAAGAAAACTGAGGCACAAATAAGGAATTTCCCTAAGGTCACATAATAATTAAGCTGGTAGAGCTAGGATTTGAATCCCCAAGATCTAGATCTAGAGTTTGCATGTATAATAGTCTACTGATTGTTCAAAAATATGCTTTGGGGGTTATTGGGAGGAATGAATAAAATGGTGCTCTATCAAGGGCTCAATTTAGTAAATATCAGTTACCTTCTTCAGTTCTTTAATTCTCTGCTCGGAACTCTGTGTTTTCATGTCTGCCACATACCCATCATCACAAACTGTGAATTCCCTGTATCAGCAGAAGGTTACTTCTTAACCTTTTTTGATTTGACTACTACATACTACCTTCTTGTAAAGGTGAAAATCCCCAGTGAAAATTTAGGGCAGTTTTGGGGAAGGGAAGACTTTGGAGTGCATAGTGGCAGTATCACTTGATGGCAGAGACTTCTCCTCTCTGGGAACTGAGTGCCTTTTCTGTACTTTTGAATTGTACATACTCATCTCTTCTTTTTCTTAACATTTCAATGTGGCATTTTAACCTTTAGATTAAAAGGTAGACATATCTGATGAGGGAATTGAATACTAAGGAATGAATAGGTGGGCAGTCCCTAGATGAGTCATCTGAAAGTAAGGACATATTTCTATATAGCAACTCCATTCTTAGCCAAAGAAAGTAATTCACTAATATCATTTAATATTCAGACAATATTCCAGTCGCCCCACTTGTTGTAAAAAAATGTCTTCGATGGTGTTTTCCTTTGAACCACAGCCCAGTCAATATTTGTGCTTTTTTTCTGGTTGTGATGTCTCTTTTAATCTAGAGCAGCCTCTTGTTTTTCTCCACAACAGTGACTTTTTGAACAGATGGACTGGTTATCTCAGAATAACCCTAACTGAACTTGTCTGAATACTTCCTTGTGGTGTCTTCTAATTTGCTCCTCTATCCTTATATATCCTGTAAAATAGAAATTAGGTCTAAAGGTTTGATTAGACCAGGGTTAAATAGTTTTCTGAGAATACTTGTCAAGTAATGCTGTGAATTTCAGGTTGTGGAATATAACGGCAGTTCTGTCACTGTGTGATGCTGAGTTTGATAACCCAGTTAATGTGG
Source organism: Glaucomys volans (assembly GCA_020662805.1). NCBI lineage: Eukaryota > Metazoa > Chordata > Mammalia > Rodentia > Sciuridae > Glaucomys > Glaucomys volans. The sequence continues at coordinate 104,867 of JAJEJO010001611.1, read as the reverse complement.
AAACAAACAGATGTCTTCACTATAAGTAAAATACTTCATTTTGCATTTGCCAGGTATTCTGAGAGATTTGTCAGTTTGTTGGTATCTTGTTCCTCAGTGCACCTGTTGATTAGGGCATTTTTAGTTCTTTCATTTGGTCTTGCAAAATGGTATATTTCTTATTCTGTTATTTCTTCCATATTTATTAGTAGACATTCTTCCATAAAGAACTTTGTCTCATTAATTGGGATTGAACCTTAGTTCCTCCAAAAAAGACAGTAAATATTTCATTCTCCAGTTACCAGTTTTTGGAACAAAGAATTGTGATTGATACTCCCTACCATTTAATGGAGTTGAATGAGTTTCCCTTTGTCATTCTTCTACTCTTCTTTGTTTTGAATGTTATTCCAGATTTTTAATTAAAAATTTTTTTTGTACTGGGGATTAAACCCAGGATGACTTTATTACTGAACTACATCCCCTATATCTCTATTATTATTATTATTATTATTATTATTATTATTATTATTTATTTATTTATTTTTTTGGTACTGGGGATTGAACCCAGGGACACTTGACCACTGAGCCACATCCCCAGACCTATTTTGCATTTTATTTAGAGGCAGGGTCTCACTGAGTTGCTTAGGGCCTCACTGAGTTGCTGAGACTGGCTTTGAACTCGTGATCCTCCTGCCTCAGCCTCCCAAGTGCTGGGATTACAGGCGTGCGCCACTGTGCCTGGCTCTATTTTTTTTTAAGACAGGGTCTCACTTAGTTGCTGAAGCTGGCTTTGAACTTGGTATCTCCTGCCTCAGCCTCCTGAGTCACTGGGATTACAGGTGTGCACCACTATGCCTGTCTGGATTATTATTTTTTTAAGTGTTAAAATCAACTACAGTTGGTTTGATAAGTAATTACAATCATGTTACAATCTTTTTTTAAAAAATATTTTGTAGTACTAGTGATTGAATTTAGGTGTTCTTTATCACTGAGCCAGTTTCCCCGCCCCCGTTTTTTTTTTTTTTTTTTTTTTTTTTGGTAGTGCTAGGGATTGGGGATTGACCCCAGGACCTTGTGCTTGCAAGGCAAGCACTCTACCAACTGAGCTATATCCCTAGCCCTCCAACCCTTTTTAAAAAATTCTTTTTATTCATTAAATTGGCCAGGATGACTTTCAACTGAGGTCCTCTTACTTTAGCCTTCCAGGATTCTAGGCATGTGGCACCATGTCTGGCCACAATCATTCTTTTTTTTGCTCACATTACTCCAGGTTTTGCCAGTGGAAGCTCCTCCAGGTTGATTACTATGATTTTGTTACTATAATGTTGATTTTTACAAAAGTTGGAAGGCTAATACAAGAAATTCCCAAATAGCCTTGGCCCACATCTACTGGTTGTTTACATTTTGCTAAATTTGTTTTGCAAACATATGTTTGATTTTATTTGAACCATTTGAGAGTAAGTTGGATAACTATGCCACCTTACCTTGATTCAAACCCCAGCACTAAAGAGGAAAAAAGCACTCTTAAATTCTTTAGTGTATATTTCCAAGCAACATGGACATTCTCTTTCATAAACACAGTATTATTTAAAAAAATCAATACCATTATCTAATCAATAATCCATTTCTAAAAACTTAGTCAATTTTCCTAGTAATGTTCAAAGTCAAATGAAAGATTATCATGCAGTGTATTTAACACAGTTTTAGTGTCCTTTTATAACCATTTTTGAGCCATTTTTGGTTTTTATTGACTGTTTTTTTTTTTTTAGGTGTTCAAGGCAGTTATTTTGTATGTTTCTCAGTTTAGGTTTGGCTTATTAATGATTAGAGTCAAGTTATGCCTTTTTTTTAAGCATCAATACATTTTACTTTAATTTGGTGGGAGACACTTCTGAGACTGATTGGATATAATGTTCTTTATTGAATTTCCTTTACTAGTTTTAGGAGTTTCTGTATGTCTTAGTTGATATTTTATTGAAAGAAAAATTTATTCCTTTATTTGTGCATGTACTTATTTATACCAGCATTGACTTATATTTTGTTCAGTGGACTATGATCCATTATTGTTATTAATTTTGATGTTTCAATTATTCTTGGTCAATAGACTTCAAGTTGGCCCCTATCCCTCTGTCATGTGTTTGTCATTCTTTGAGCACTTCCTAACTTATTAGCACCTGATAGTCTAGATTCATCTTGTACTTTCCTTTCCCTAGCCTTGTAATCTCAAGTGTCTTTTAGTGGAGAATGGTGTTTAGAAGCAGATATGGGCTCTGGATATGCCCATTCCTATTGGGATGTTGTGGTTAATAGGCTGTTCTAGAGGACATAGCAAGGAACTTTTTCTTTTCCTTCAAAATGAGTTCACCATCATAGTTGCAAATCGAATGAATGTTAGAGGTTTTTTCCTTTTTTTCTTCTTTGAATATTAGCTTCTGTCTTTTGAATTGAGATAGTCACAGAAGGCTTTAGAAATTTTTTATGTGGCATTAATGAAGTTAATAATACTGTGTAGTTTTAGTTTGTTTTGGCTAGATATACTGTCCGCCAGCTTGGATATAATTGTTAATAATGATCTCAAGAGCAAATGAATATTTGCAGTTTGAAAAATTTGAATTTCAAGTTAAGAATGTTTGGATTTAGTGTGTATAGATACACACTTTATTTATATATGAAGAAAGTCTAACAATCAAGTTTCTTGGGATTCAAAGTGTTATAGGAAAGACTTCAGTTTTGTTTTCTATAAAATTTGGCTTTAATCTGAAAAGGTTACTTTGAAGATAGAATTCTTAAATTTTAAGATCGTGCATGTAAAGTTGTCAGTATAGTTCTTGGGCCACTATAGGTTCTTAATAAATGGTACTGACTCTGTTATAAATAAATATTATGCTTATAGCCATAATAAGTATGAAAATATTATTTGATTAATAAAATTTGAATTGAATATTAACTTCGGTTAATTCAAAAATTGAATTCCTTTGTGTTTTCATAATTATACTTATTTGAAAATGAAGATTTCATAAATAATCCTCATGAGTTTTCTGAATAAGTAAATGTGTGTGCCTGTAGGACATTGTCAGCCCTCCTCAGGCTTTCCCCATCACTATATACTGTCTTCACTGTCAAGGGTCAGTGTATGCATTGTTTTATTTTTTCTCTATTATGTCCTGCCTGGATTGTAAAAGAAGCTGTTTTCAAGATGAGAATTGCATTAAATGAGAAACTTGAAATGGGTTTTGTAAATAGCTTATTTTGTTATATACTGTGATTTTTAAGTATTCCAGTAATGTAGATAGGGAATACACTTTCAATTTGCATTTTATCTATTATAGAGTAGACATTTTGACCTTTTTGATGAGCAAGAATGTCTTTTCAGTGTCATCTGTTCATTAGTTATGAACAGCAAAGGTGAAACTAGTTTCATTGTTTCCCTCCCCCGCTCCCTGTAAGGTTAAGCTGTAACAGTCCTTTGCATAGTGCCTAGCACACATAAGCCATGTAAGAAAAAATTTTAAAAATAAATACGTGAATCAGTCTAGGCAAGTACATTTAGCACTTGTATGTGACTTCACCTGCCTTTATTTATATTCCACCTCCGTGAAAGAACTTAGGTTGCGACTTGCATACATGAAATTGCTATAGAACTCTTTCTGAAGAAATATCAAGTAGTTCAAATTGATGATTCATTATAGAAGCTACAGTTTTATACAACTATGTAGTATACTTGCAGTAGGAAACTTGCAGTAGTTGCAGGCATATTAGAATATGTCAGCATTATAGAAACAAATTATTCATTTTAGATGTAAGGTAAGCTGTGACTCTGTAGAGAGCTAAGTGGTTCTGCATCTTAGGTATTGTATCTTGATTTGTATGTTGAACTTCTTGCCCAAAGAAACCATAAATCTACAAAAGTGTAGCAAAATGTTTCTGAAATGTTTATATTAAGTGGATGCCATAGAATAAACTCAAAATAACTAGGTAATGTTGCCTATAAAGATAATGGTTAATATACTGGATATGATTATAAGGTTGAGTGGTCCTGTGATTTAGTCTTTCAATAAAATGGGGCACTTTGGGAATGAAAAGTCATGCTATGAGTTACGTCATGGCAATTGGTGCATACAGTTTCAAGCAAATTGGAATATCTGGTCACCCCCGTAGTGGGTGAACATGAATTTCTGTGTCATATCCCAGAGCCCTAGAGTTAATATGTCTTTAAAATCTAAGCAAAGAAAGTAATAGTGGCATAACACTATGCAAAAATTGCAAATGTGGAACTTCCTATCAGAAACCATGAGAATTTTATAGGTAAATGGAAGGTTGTTTTATTTTTGTATCATTATCACAGATGTAGTAACTTAAGCCAAGTCACACTTAAAATAGTCCCCCCTCCCCTGCTGCCCCCAGTATTGGGGATTTGACCCCAGGGTATTTTACCACCGAGATATACCCCCAGCCCTTTTTTATTTTTATTTTAAGACAGGGTCTCTCTAAGTTTGTGAGGCTGGCCTCAAACTTTAATACTCTTGCCTCAGCCTTGCAAGTTGCTGGGATTACAGGCTTGTGCCACCTTTCCCTGTACACTTTCCAATCATCATATAAGTAGTAAAAATGAATTCTTTAAGTTAGAATAAAGTTTGGAAAAGAATCTGAAATAGATAATTGATCTATAGATTTCCTTTAGTATTTTGGAAAGTGTTGGAGATTTGTTGCATGCAGTAGTGTCTAAATGAAACCAGCTTTGATATGGGCTGAGAGTTTCTGATGAAATTGGTTTAGCTTCAGGTACTCCTCCTGTAATTATAACTTGTAGATATTTGTTAGCAAAACTTTTATATGACTTAGATAATATGAATTAATATTTTACTTGTTAAATGATTATTCATTTTATGAGAATTTTATAAAATTATTTGTTTTATAAGAATAATGTTATAAAGCAACCCAAGGCATCTCTACCTGCCTTTCTCCACAAGTTAAGTTTAACACTATTTAACTGTCTTTCCAGTATCCTCTCTTGCTAATTGTTATTTGAATAAACCTATAGATAAAACATGGATTTCACATAGAAGCACATGAAATGTTACAATTCCTGATTACATAAAGAAGTAATTGGGAGGTAGAGGAAATAGGACTAGTAGAAGAAAAGGTGAAGTGGTCATTTCTTTTTATTTCGCAGAAGAGATTTCTTAAATACTGTAAAAGATTGGTATATCTAACTAGAGATTTAGATGTATAGCCACTAGAATCTCCCAAATAATATCATATCTAGTAATACCTAATAAAATTTTGGAGGTGGCCTGGAAAGGAGAGTGGGAGTTGTATGCACCTAGTTCTCACCTAGTTTCTCACCTTACAAAGCTGTTGACTGAGTCATGTAATCTGTTAAAAGTTATTATAATAATCACCATTATAAAGTAAAACCATTAACCAGGTTGTCTCAGGGGAAAAGGACCTTTAAAGGAAGGAGTGGTGAATAATTTTGATTTTAAAATTTTATACCCTCTGTATGATTTGTTTTTAGATTATTAGTTTGCAGTATTTATAAAATAAAGTTTTACACAAGTGAACAAAAAAGGGACTTAGTACTTGTTCTAGTGCTTGTAACAACTGTTGATGGGGACTGACTTCAGACTTTTGAATGGATTAAAGATTAGAATCTTAATTTTTTTATTTTATTGGTTCTTTTTAGTTATACATGACAATTCATTTTGATATAATTATAAAAGCATGGAATGTAACTTATTCTAATTAGGACTCATTCTTGTGGATGTACACGATGGTGGGATTCACTGTGGTGTAGTTATATGTGCACTTAGGAAAATCATTTTAGATTTATTTCACTATCTTTCCTTTTCTTGTCCCCTTTCCCTTCCCTTCATTCCCCTTTGTCTAATTTTCTGAATTTCTTAGAATCTTTGCTTTCTACCTACACAGTGCACTTCAACAAGATACTTTATTCTCTTCTGGAATTTTCCATTGTGTTGCTCAGTTTGGTTAAAATGATCACTTAGAAAGTTTTAAATGACTAATGTTTCTAGTACTGCATTTACATGGTGCCTTAGGTGTTATAGAACTTTCACATTCATCATTTGATTTCCATAACAACAGTGTGAAGTAAACAGTTCAGTTGTTTTCCTGTATTACAAAGTGAGGAAACTTAAGACTGGTAAGTGGCTTGCCCAAAGTACATGATTTGTGAAGTGGTGATAGTTTGGATGCAGACTCCTGTCTCAGTGCTCACTACTTGTTCCTTAATGGTTCCAGGCTTTTCCTGTCCTGAAATAGCTGCAGTCTCCCTTACTAGTTCTTCTTTACCTTATTTGTTATGTAACTTGAATGCAAATTTCAGAATGTAGAAAGAAATCAGTGTCAGAACTTGAGTCCCATTTTAAAAATGACTTTTACCACAGATTTTACTGCAATTTGAAAATGCCTCACAGAGACATTGGATATCACTTGGCTTTATTTTCATAGGTAGGCAATACTATTCCTTACCCTGAAGAACTGATCTTTTCTCATTACATAGGTGCCTTCCAGAATTTTTCTGATATCCTTGTTTTGAATTTTCATGGTTTGCTGAAGCAAAGCAGTAGAATTCAAAATGTTGGTTCCAAGAATTAATCTTTTTTGGCTTGTGGTGTGGTAGCAAGACTTGACCGCTTCTGAACCCTGCATATGTGGTGCTCACCCAGGAATTTGGGGTTTTAACAAGTGAGTTGCTTTCCAGTAGTACAGTTGCTGGGGAAGTATATTCAGCTCTTGTGTTGGGAACCTAGTGTAACACCCTTGATCATGTTTTTTGTTTCTTGGAATTTTTTGGTTGTGAAATATGTGCAAAAAGTTTGCCATTTAACCAGTACAATTCATCAGTGTTGTCTGTTTCCAAAATGCTTTTTATTATCCTAAACGGATATTCAGTTTAGGATACTTATACTTATACTCCTTATACTTCCCTCCCTGGAAATCCTGGTAACCTCTAAACTCTTTATTGACATTCCCTGTATGTTCATGCAGCATTCTCCTGATTACCTCCAGAGGTACTTTCATCAGATCTCTCCCAACCCCCTCTCCCCTAGGTGGAAGCACTGTATTTTGCTGTTTCTTTGTATGTTTTGTGATTTTAGCAGGGGGTGGGTTGGGCTGGCGTGGATGGCTAAGAACTGGGCAGTCAGATATCATAATGTGGTAACTCTGGAAATCACACTATCTCCCTCCTCAGTTACTGCTTTTGAGGGTTGAAGTTCCCTGTTTGTATAATGACTTTTCCAAACTAATTTGTGAAGTTTGTATTCCTTGTTTTGTGTGGTCACACAAAGTTTCTATTTCATTTTTTCTGCTTATTTTCTGACCTGATGGAGATATACTTAAATGTCTGTCCCTCCACCTCCCTAAAAGAAAGCCAAACCAAAAGAGAAGTTGCTGCAGCCCAGGATGGTAGAAACTTAGGCAGGTATCTGTGCTGTTCCCCCGGGCCACTGCCTGACAGAGCAAAGTACACACCCCAGATGTTGGAGGGCAAGGTTCTTGCTGCTTTTCCTTGGCACCAGGGAGCCAGCCACTCAAGGGGGGCAGTCGAGTCCCCACCTCTGCAGGGTGGGAGCTCTGAGGAGTAGGGATGGTAACTGGTTTGTACAAATGGTTTCTTACCTTTCCCTTCTTCAGTCATTCCCCTGGGTGTTCGATTTCTGCTTCAGTTCTAGAATTCAGAACAATTGAATCTGATGTTGTTCTCAGCTTAATGGTTTTAGTGGAGGGACTGACCTTTGGAGCTTCCTATTCTGCTGTTTTCTGTGATGTCACTTAACCCTTGGATTATTTGGATGTGTCTACACTTGGTGGTAACTACAGTCAGTTCTTTTCTCTTCCCCATGACTGTTGAAACAGTGATGGTGGTGGTGTGGTTTGTTCTTCACGGAACTGAAACTGCATTATTGTGGGAAGTCCCTCATAGGATTTCCCTTACACCCTTCACAAAAATGATGCCAGCTTTATAGTGACACTCAGTTTTGGGGATATTGACAATGTAGGTGCTCAGAATCATCTTTACTTCTGCAGAACATAAAAGTTGGTTTCAGTTTTTTCAGTTTTATAACTGGAAAAATGGCTAAGAGTTAACCAAATTTTGTGTCAAAGGAATTGAGATCTAGTAAAGAGAAATGGCAGTGATGATTATTTTTTTCTTTTTTAATATAATATTCCTATTACTTCAACAATACGAAAGCCAGAAGTAACTGTTTTAAAAAAATTGTGGTAAGAATTAAGAACTCTTTCTGAGATAGCTCTTCACATTGTGAGTACATTATTTTATTTGAAGCATGTGGAATATTCTCATTATTTGACAAAACAGTATTTAAGTTTTGATGATAATTTCACTTGTATTGGTTGACCTGGAATTAGCTTCTTGAAGCTGGAGTATGAACTTGGCAACCATAATCTAAGCCAGTCAGTAATCTACTTTGCTACTTTGAGATCACTTAAACTTAATAATAATGCCTTGTATTTATATAGTGATTTTCTTCCCAGGAGTGTGAGGTATACTTTACAAGTACTGCATTTTACTATAATGTAGGAGTTGGGAAAAGTACAAGTGTTCATGTTCTTCTAAGCAAAACTGAATTGAACAGAGGTTTTCTGATTGAGCATCATCAGTAAAGTCAGTTAACCCAGACAGATAGCCATGCAGGATCCTTGTTTTTTATGCAGTAGAAGCCTTATTTGGTCAAATGGTCAAATATGATAGGAAGCGTAAAATGATGAAAAATACTTGTAACTTGTTTATCCCTGATGATGTAGCTCAATGGTAAAGCACTTTCCTAGTATGTGCAAAGCTCTGGGTTCAGTCCCCAGCATTGCAAAAATCTTGTCTATTTTCTGCCCTAGGTAAAGTACTAGTAATACAGTTCAGATAGAGTTATGTTTTAAATGTTTAGCTATTCATGAGATTAGTGTATTTTTGGAGAATAGTTTTGGTTTTGATAGAAGGGTAGGATTTGTAAATTTCATTGTGCAAGCTCAAATTGTTAAGTTTATGCTAAGTTTGGTCATAGTTGAGAATTTCCTGTGTTATTGTTAAAGCCAGACGTGAAGGATTGGCAGAGTAATTTTGGTAAGCCTTATATTATTGGTACTTACTGACAGATGAGGGAAGAATCTTCTTTAGGTAGCTCATTGTCACATTGTGGATATTTACAGATTGAAAACATAGGTTTTTTTTTGGGGGGGGGAGCACCCAGTTGGCGTTTTTTTCTTTTTTGTTGTTGTTGACTTTGATACAGTTTCAGGATACACATGTGTATTTTCTATACCAGGTATGAGGGTTAGGCCTTCTCTTTGATTTTCAACTTTTTCTCACTTAAGAGGTACAAACTTGTTTCTTGCAATGTCTTTATACTTTGGATTCATATCTTTTACTACCTGCATTCACTTTGTTATGGTGTTTATGTGCTCATATCCTCATATTGACTGCTTCCGGTGCTCCAGAACAGTTCTTAGTTTACCATGGTTTCTTGCTTTTCTCACCTCTGGGAAGATTCTTGCCTGATCTGGCAGTTTTCCTTTGTGTCTGACCTAATCTGACCCTTCAACTTGAAATAACAAATACTTCTAAAATATGATTTGAAAAATGAAACTGGGAAAAATATATTGAATCTTATATATTTGTATTAAACAACAACAAAAACTATGGTAAGAGTTTATCATAACATTAACACAAGAGGAAGTATACCAATAAGTTCATTTTCTAGATATTATTTGTTCATTTTATGTTTTAAGCATTTTCATTTCTTTCTAAAGTGTTTACATTCATAAAAAGTATATTCCAAACCCACTTCAAAACATGTCCTCATTGTTAGCTTAAAAAATAAAATTCTAGCCTGGTGCAGTGGCGCATGCCTGTAATCCCAGCACTTGGGAGGCTGAGACAGGAGGATTGCGAGTTCCAAAGCCAGCCTCAGCAACTTAGCGAGGCCCTAAGCAACTCAGTGAGACCCTGTCTCTAAATAAAATACAAAATAGGGCTGGGGATGTGGCTCAGTGGTGGAGTGCCCCTGGGTTCAATCGCCAGTACCAAAAATAAATAAATAAATAAATAAATAAATAAATAAATAAATAAAATAAAATAAAATTCTAGCTTTAGATGTGGATGTTTGTAGGTCAGGAAATTTCTCAATTATCAAGTTAATTCCAAAATAAATTATTTTCTTGTAATCATCCATGATTATTAGTTTGCTTTGGTATAATTTATATCTTTCAATGGCAGAACATAAGCTAGTCTATTGTGTCTTTTTCATGGTTGACTATATGAAAATTATTTAATCAGAGGACAGCTGTCTCCTATATTACTTCCTTTTTTCCCAGTTGCAGATGTCATCTTGGGTTTGCCAGCAACATTTAATATGTTATTTTTAAATTACCAAAACAATAGACCCAAGGTATGCTTGCAGTTTCAACTTGCAAATTGCAAGTTCTTCTTTCACTTGGTTGGTGATTTCTTGGTATGGAAAGAACTAAACTGGGTAGATTTAAGGAGGTACACATGGCACTTGTTTTCTTACCTACAGTTCTTGCTGTTGGTTATGTCTAAGACTGTGATACTGTATCCTAATTCATTCAGGACTTGTTAATGTTTTATCTTTAATGAACTATCCAACCTTTAATTGTTAATGCTTTAAGGAGGTGGGATGAGCTGATAGATTCACACACTGACTGACAGCAACATGGGGATGGAAAGAAAGGTACTGTAGACATAAAGGTTGTATGTCCAAGGAAACCGAGGTTCTGACCCGGACCAGACACAAGTGCATAGCTTTGCCAGTTAGTTACTCTGTTTACCCTGGTCTCTGTATAACACTTCTGTAATGGATCAGTTCTCTCATGGAATCTTTTTTTGGTAAAACATTTCCTTTTTCCTGTTCAGGGTATCCCAGACCTAACGTATGCTAGACAAGCATTCTATTACTGGGCTGTATGCTCATCCCTTTTTAAAAATTTATTTTGGCACAGATGAATTACTGAGGCTGGCCAAGAATTTGAAATCCTCCTGCCTCTGCCTCTCAAGTAACTGAGATTACAAGGGTGAAACCACAGTACCCAGCTAGACATTTCCTTTTAAAATGAAACTTTAGTTTCAGTTAGTAATGTTATATTGACAGAAATATTCACTAAAAAATACTTCCCAATATTAACTCTTAAGTCTTAAACACAACCATTGATTTTTACCTTAGCCATTGCAGACTTATATTTAGATGTTTTATTTGTTTCTTTAAAAAATCTGCTTAGGGGATGCTGATCCTTAGTCGGGGTGGGTGGAAGAATGAAGGAACTTTGGATGTACAGAGGGGAGGAACGGGGTGGTGGGGAGGGGAAGGAGGGTAGATTGTGAGACAGACATTATTACCCTATATATGTGCATCAAAATAATTTCTTTAAAAAAATTTATCACTGTCAAAAAAAAGTTGAAATAAATAAATAAATAAAAGTTAACAAATCTGCTTAGGGGCTGGGGATGTAGTTCAGTGGTAGAGTGTTTGCCTAGCGTGTGCACAAGGCCTTGGGTTCTCTCTCCAGCACAAGCGGGGGGGGTGTGGGGGGATCTTATGACAAAACAAAACAAAACAAAATCTACTTAGATTATTACTTAATTCTTCTTAAACTGAAGGTATAACTCTTTGAGAGTCCCATCTCCATGCTGGGATTTCCTGTTGTGATCCAGGTCTTGGGTGGGCCTCATGTTTAAGCACCTGTTTCCTGTACTTCATTCTCATCAGCTGTTAAAAGAGTCACTGGCATTGAAGAATATTCTCAGTGTGGAGTTTGTCTTTGCTGATTGCTTACTTTCTCCTAACTTTGTTTTCTATGGATTCCTTCTTTTGCTGGCTTAGTTCATTTTCTTTCCAAGTTTCATTTTTGTATTTTTTGTTTTCATCAGGAGGGTCATAAGTATGGATTGCTTCTTCATGATGAATTCTGTAACACTAATAGGTACTAAGTCCAAAATTATCTTTTGCCTAAATTACAAATATAGGATCAGAAAATAAACAAATGTCTTCTCTGTGTCATGTTCTCAGATAAAACTAAGGAATCCTGCTAAAGTAGGGATTCTGCATGCCACCATTCTGTACCTTTATCCCAGTTAAAAATGACAGATTTCATAAGTTGTTGTTAGTTTGGGTAGGGTCATATTTTTAAGTGTGGGGATGGAAATTACTCAGAGCTTTTACTGTTGAATTTTTATTTGTTCTAGGCTCATTTTAAATCCTGGGGTGCTTGGTTGCCATTATTTGACATGATGAAATTTGTTAGCCTTCAGTGAAACCCTTGAAGAATTTCTGTGTTTGTAAACTTTTCTAAGATGTTAAAAATCATCACCTTTTCAGTTAGTGTTAGGCTATAGATAGGAGTTTTTATGATCATTTTGGCCGAGAAAATCTTGAATCTGTGCCATGGAAATATTTCTTTTATCACTGGAGTTCGAGGCCAGGGAAAACCCTGACTCTGGGGAGTCCCAACAGACTAGGTCTGACCACTTGCTCCAGAAATCAAATAAAAGATTAATGAAGAAGGGAAGGAGTTTATTCAGTATAGGCATACTGGGAAGACTAGAGTAGACCAAGTGTCCTTAGTTCTGTCTTTGTGGGTGGATTTAAATAGCGGAAGGAACTAAAGTGGGACCAAGAAGTATGCATCATAATTAAGCAGTCTTGTTCAAACTGGTCTGGTTCATCATTTTTCAGGTCTGGTTCTATGAAGTCCTCATGGCTTCTGGGCAGTGGCTCCAGGGAAGTCATTACCACTTGAGGATGCAATCTGGTTCCCATCATGTGGTGATGTGCCTGTAAGGCTTATTGTTCCTGGAATCTTGAAAATATCTTTGTTACACTTATCTTGATGTCTTCAGTCTTGAAGAGGAATGAGAGGCTAGGTAAATTTAGGACTAATCAACCTTGTACCAGTTTTCTAAAAATATGAAGTGATTAATGTGTACATTAATCATGTTAAGGTAGAGAGGAGACAGATACAAAATGAAGGCAGAGATGCCAAGCTTTTGTCCTGCTTTACCATCCTACATCTGTAGGCCTAAGTGAACAGACAGTGCTTTTAGCAAAAGCAGCCTCTAAGTAGTCGCTCTTATACTTTTGCCTTTACAGAAGATCTGTATAGCAATATTGCCATAATAAGGTGAAATTTATTGCTTTAGTTTAGATCAATAATAAGGTGAATTTTTTTTTTTTTTGGTACTTTCTGTTTCGATCTGCTTATACTCCTTTCCTTCATAACTATAATTAATGAGCTGTTAAATTGTGGTGCTTGGCAGGTGTTGGTTGGCTTGGATTTTCCTGGGGTTTTGTGTTCATTATAGTAGTGTCTTCAGAGGCATTGATAAATATAATTGAAAATAATAGAACATTAGATTAGAAGGGACTTTAAAAATGACATGATCTTTTAATTTCCTGAGTAGTTTGAGCTGTGAAAATCTTAATTCATATACAGGGTTTTTTAAGAACCCAATAGATAGACTTGGAACTGGGGGTTTAGAAAAATCACCAGAGATTCTTAAATCCAGAAAGATTAAATGACAGTGATCTACCACTGTTTTTATTCTTGCACTCTTGGCTTTCTCTTCTCAACCTTCTGAATTGGCTTACTGTACTGCTTTGTTGTTAGGATTTGGGGGGGCATGTACAGTGATGATAACTCTGGGCCCTCTGTGCTGGTGCTTGCCATGCCCAGGAAAGGGTCTTATTATTTGTCTTTTGGGTGTTTCTTTCTTTCTTTTTTTTTTTTTCCTGTTTTTTATTTGTTTGTTTTTGTTTTCTTCCCCTGTCATTTCTTAGCTTTTACATAGAGCAGATCAGATTTATTACTGTGATTGGCTAATGAGAGTGTTTATTTTCTTTGTGATTGAAGGGAAGAGAGAGAAGAGAACCATTTATATAACACCTACTTTGGTGCCAGGAACTGCTAGCTGCCTCACAGAAGTTAAAACTCCATTAATTTGTAGTCACCCTATAAAGTAGTTGCTGATATTTTCCTTTTATAGCTGGGAAACTTAGGCACAGAGAAACTAATACTTGACCCATAGTTGAAACTGTGAGGTTAAGGGAGGGGAGAAGGGCTTTTTAAGTGGGCAAGAAAGTACATGTTTATGTAGGTACAAATGGGCACCTGGGGCAACTAGAATACGAAGTGTGTTGCTGGAGAAATATTGTTCATATGTCATTCTGTTTGTATTTCGTTTTAACTCATTATGTCCCATCCTATGCATGGGACACTTTTAAAAACTTAAATTGAGCAATTTTATGGGTGCCGTAGAAGTTTTTAGGGTTTTATAGGTGTCCTATATCTAGGATGATGGGACATAATAGGTTAAGGGTCAGAAATGCTTTCCTAAGGTTTGTGTGCTGGTATTTTGTTTTTCTAAAGAGCTAGATATTTGAGGGTGTATTTTATTTATTTATTTTTATTATATACTTTATTAGAGCACAATAGTTACACATAATAGCTGGGTCATCCTGACACAATCATACATGCATGGAATCTGACCCATTCCATTTCAGTCCCCTCTCTCTCTGCCCCCTCCACTTCACTGCTCCCCTTGGTCCTCCATTATTCATCCTTGATTGGTGCTTTCTTCACACACACACAGGTGAAATGCCCTGTGGTATTTATTTATGCATATAAAGTGATTTTGTTAAATTCATTTTGCATTTTGAAGTGTATTTTATATGATAGTTTTTTTATTTTTGTGAGGAAGGGGTTTGACTCATTTAAATGAATCATTATCAGTTTGAATTTTAACAACAGGTGGTAAAAACATGGGTTTATTGATTGTTTTCTACATGAGGAAGTTTTGTGACAAGGCACTTGAGCTGGCAGGAATGGAGAGGTAGGACTTACAACATTCCGCCACTGTGGTTCAGTGCATTTTGAAGTTGGTTCTAATAATTGTAGTTGTTATAAAATGTGAACTGACACCCAATTTTAGAAATAAATTATATCCGTTAACTAGTGATTGTATCAAGATTTTATGTAAAACCTAAAAGTAATACCTAAATTAAAAATTCAAGATGATATCCTTTTATATAACTAGTACCAGTTGGCTGAAGGATATTAAAGGAATCGGTGGGACTTGACCACCAACTCATCAGGGACCTTTAATCAATGCTTATTTGCAGTCTGGACCTGTCAGGAAGTTAAGGAAAGAGTCTAATAAACCTGGGCTTCCCAGGTTCAGGAGTAAGCTCAGTAAGGAAGCAGCAGGTGTGAGATTCTGAGCATTGATGTTTTGTTAACCATGTTCCCAGTGAGTTGAGAAGTCATGTTGTGTGTGCTGGGTCTATGTAACTTTCAGGTGTCATTTGGTGGGTTTTTTGGGGGGTGGGGTGGAGCGTGTATCAGTTGTATTTACCTGGCAGTATGTTTTCTTGAAAGTTTTCAAGATAAACATATCTAGAGTTTTCTCATTCTCAGAGTTGCTTTCATTTCCCTTTCAAACTTCTTTGAGAGTCCGTGTAGTGATATTCATATACGTGATCATCCACACTGGTGCTCATGGCCTGTGCTCCCACTTCTTGCTTTCACATGTTCTTTGGGGACCTCAGGTGCACAGAACTGAGTTGATCCTACTCTTAAGACCATGGCACATTATGCAAGATTCTTTTGTTGGATTTTATTTTAATTTTTCCTTCTTGTCCTCCATCTCCAATTCCATGTCCCAGCCCTTTACTAACACCCACTCAGATGTGTTGAGTGTATATAGATAGGTATAGTGTTTTGTTAATTTTTAAAAATTTATTTATATTCTTGAAATTTATCCATGTATCATATGTAAACCTAATTTTGTTTTTTTTTTAATTTGGATTTCTGACTCTGCTATGTAGTATGTTGTCAGGTCTTATAACTCTCTCCCCAGTGCTCGACTAGCTACATTGCTGTCAGTTCTGCAATCATAAATGATACTGCAATAAACATTCTTGCTGCCTTCGACTCTGTAGTGAGATCTTCTCAGGTGTACTCTTCAGAATCTCTAGGCTACTGCATGTGCACTCATTTCACAAAGTTTCAGCTCTTGGGATGGCTGCCTTCAAATTTTGCTCCTATTTGAATACATGATTTAGCAGGAGCTTTCATTCATTACTTAGGAAAAGGAACACATTAGGAACAAAATTCCTTGACTGAGGCTTTGGTTTCATGATAAAGTTCCTGTAAGCTAGTTTTCAGTCATATTAAAAACCATTACTCTTTTCTTCAATATCATCTTTGATTTTCTCTAATAATGTTAGGTTAATATAATAGGAGAATAGTTAGTCTTTCAAAGGATATCTCTGTAATGCCTGTATGATTGGACAAGGTTATGGAAATGATATAAGTACTAAGATTTTTTTAAATTTTCATTTTACAGGGCGCCAATGCCTCGGCATTAGAGAAAGAGATTGGTCCAGAACAGTTTCCAGTTAATGAGCACTATTTTGGATTAGTCAATGTAAGTATCCATTGATACTTAGCTTTCAAAATCATGTTTGGAAGCCAGTTGAGAAATGATGAAAGCGCTTCATAATTAATTTAAGAAGAATTGTTCATCTGTATTATTAGAATTTGCTGCCAAGAGACTTGATTTACGGTTGTAAAATGATGAATGGAAGGGAAAGTTGCCTGAAATTTTAAGAGTCTAGAATAGTTTTCTTGTCAGCTTCATTTTTCCTATGTTGTGTCAAAAATTTCTTATAACCAGACTTGCATCTATAGTGTAGACCAGGTGTTACCTTGATTTTTTTTTTGAGAATTAACTAGAAATAGTACACATGTCCAGGTATATAAATATAGCCATGTAAAATGCCTCCATGACTCCATGTGGTACTGTAGCCAGTACTATATATATAAGGGGCAAAGCAAAGGGAAAAAAAATCCCTATCCTTGTGGTGGTAATTCTAATTGTGCATTATTAAAACTGTGGAAGAACTTTAGAATTTTTAACTCTGAATGCTGTCAGTACTGAATCATTGGAAACTACACAGATCTATGTTATATAATTGTTGTTAGTTTGTTTAATACTGTCTTATATCCTGATGGGTGGATACATGGAGAATGTTTTTTAAAATGTGTGTGTGTGCGCACGTGCGCACATGTGCGTGCTAAAACTGGAAACTGGTAACAGGTTATATTGAATAAATTGGTGTTCATGGAATACGAGTATGTAATTAGGATGTATGAGGTGAGTTTTTCGTGGAATTTGAGGAAAGCAGTTAAAGTGATTTGTGTTTTTCCCTGGCTTTGGGAATCATCTGAATGTGCTCTGTGTATAGTTTATAAGGAAGGATCGGCAGTCCCTATCCTCCTTTGCCACTCCTCAGAACAGGCTGCTCATCACTCCTCCAGCTGACTTTTTCCTAAAACTTCTTGTCATGTTCTAAATAAAATGCTTATACTGCTGCTTTTTTTTTTTTTTAATATATTGATTTCCTGCATGGCAGATAAGAAATTTTGCTCTCTCCTCTGCCACCATCCTACCTAAAACTTACTCTTGTCTTTTATGTGTT
Source organism: Glaucomys volans (assembly GCA_020662805.1). NCBI lineage: Eukaryota > Metazoa > Chordata > Mammalia > Rodentia > Sciuridae > Glaucomys > Glaucomys volans. Next base: position 87,357 of record JAJEJO010001611.1, on the reverse strand, counting down.
TGTGTATTAATTTTTAGTTTAATCAATGTTCAGCATTTTTATCATTATAAATGTATTGTTCCCAGGTGAGCTGAGTTACACTATGATTATATTTTCTTTCCTTTTGAATAACTTTGTTAGCTTATAAATTATTAATTTGCATTTTATTTTTCCATGTCCTTAATTTCTGTTTGTTCTTCCCAAAGTCATCAACAAAACTAAAACATACAAACAAATAAACTCTCCACCACCAAAAAGATCTCACTACCCATCAGGTAAATTCTCTATACTGTGATGCCCTTGTTCTGGAGCCTTCTGTCCTGTTCCTGCTGGGTGGACTCTGCACATGCCTGGAAGTCCCCCCACCCCACGCCACTGCCCTCTCACTCCAGATGTTCCCTGTACTTTTTCCTTTTTTTGTTTTTTAGATCCCCTATCTTCTTTTTTGATTTTTCCCTTGCTTTGTAGAACACATTCTGAAGTCACTTCTTTTAGGAAGTGTGCATGGGAGATAAACTTTGATGTAATGTGTATTTGGTTATTGTTATGGCTAGATATGAATTTCTTCAGAAGTTTTAAGGCATTATGCTTGCTTTTTGGCTTCTTTTGTCACTGTCAAGAGGTTTGATATTCTGATTCTTTTTTTTTTTTTTAATGGACCTTTATTTCATTTATATGTGGTGCTGAGAATTGAACTCAGTGTGTTATGCATGCTAGGCAAGCGCTCTGCCACTGAGCCACAACTTCAGCCCCAATGTTCTGATTCTTGATGTCTTCTGAATGGGCCTTTTTTTCTTTAAAACTTCTTGGGGCTTTTAGCATTTTCATTGTAATATTTTATAGTTTGATGATGCGTCTGGATCTTCCTCTCCATTATTGCATTGTGTTATGATCTCATTTAGACTAAAGACTCATCTTCTTTGTTTCTAGAATATTTCTGACACTATTGTTTGGTTAATTTCCTCCCTATCAGTATAATTCCTGTGTGCTTTTAAATGTCCTGTTAGTTGCAATGTTGAAACATTGAGACTTGATTTCTCTAATTGTCTTACTTTTCTCCAATTTTGACCATTTGTCTTTTTATTCTACATTTTAGATGAATTGTGCTGCTTTTTTCCCCCTAATTCTGTACTTTTTCTCAGAATGTTAGTTTTATTTTTTAATATTTTGTGGAGGGCTGGGGTTGTGGCTCAGTGGTAGAGCGCTTGCCTAGCATGTGTGAGGCACTGGGTTCAATCCTCAGCACCACCTATACATAAATGAATCAAATAAAGGTCTGTCAACATCTAAAAAAAAAAAAAAAAAGATTTTTGCGGAGGTGATGTCCTGTTATTTTTCTCTGGAAGTCATTGCTGAGATTTTCTTATGGTTACTGGATTATTTCTGAGACCTCTGAGCGTTTCCCTGTTTTAAGCTCTGTTTTGTTTGTTAAACTTTCCCTAGGTTTTATTCATGTAGAAAAGTGCTATTCTGAGGTGATTGGAAGTTTTGTGTATTAGGTTGGTGCTTGTCCAGTATGGGTTTCACTCTAGAGTAACTGCCTAGAAAAAAGGCTTTCGCAAAAAAAATACCTCCTGAGCTACCCTGTCCCCCTCCCTTTTCAGTACTAGAGGCCATTTTTCTGAGGCTTTCTTCCCCTCCTGTTGGGAGGATTCCTCCACTATCTGCCTAGAAGTGGCTTAATTGTAGTTTTATTCAATACTCTTTGCTGTTCAGTGTGTCTCTCTGCAGTCCTCCGGCCTGGAACTCAAAGGCTCTTGTTCAGCTTCTACACGTAGAGACTAAGCCTACAGTTAGTTGTCTTCTGTTGGGCTGATAGAAAGCTTTAAGGCTTGAGTGGGCTGAGAGTCAGACTTGTGTTTTTAGGATACCCTCCATTCCCAGTTCCTGAGCCTTCAAGGGGCGAATCTACTTTTTCACTCTCCCTTCCAGGTACTTGGGATTCATTCCCCACCGCCCCCACCCGCGTCTGCCTTCTACTTTGTGTTGCTGACCTCTATAGTCTGTAGTAGTTGTTTTTTTTAATTGCACTCTTTGGACTTTTGAGTTTTTACTTAATTTATTCTTTACTGTCATTTTACTGGGATTTCACAGGGAGTAGAGTTAAATGCTATGTTTTAAAATTTCTAGTATTTCTCAAGGAATCTGGCCACTACTTCTAATGTTGAAAATGTTCATGCTTACAGATACAGTACTTATAAACAGAAATGTCTGGTGATCAAAAGCCTCATTTAAATTCTGGGGACAGCAAAACCTCAGTTTTTTCAGTTGCTTTATTATTTCCCTATGACTAATCACTTTTATTAGATTCAGACTCCAAAGCTAACGTGTCCTGAATTGTAGTAAACCTTCTAAAACTCCTGTTTGAAATTTAATTGCCATGTTAATAGTTTTGAGAGGTAGGACCTTAAGGAAGTGACTAAGAGCCTTCATGATTGGATTATTGCCCTTACTTTGGGAGTGGGTTAGTTATTGTGGGAGTGGGCTGATTTTATCCTGATAAAAGGGTATGTTCCACCTCTGTCCTCCCCTTGTCTTGTGTATTTGCTTGCCCCTTTTCAATGAGATGATGGAGCATGGAGACCCTCACCAAATGCTGGCACTGAAATGCCTTTGGGCTTCCCGGCCTCTAGAACTGAGAGTCAAATAAAACTTCTTTTCTTTATAAATTATCCAGTCTGTGGCATTCAGTTATAGCAGCAGAAAATAGACTAAGGTAGTATCCCAGAAAAACTTATTTTCTTTAGAACAAGAATACTTTTTGTAACAAAGCCTGTTTAATTTTTAATTAATTTTAATTTTCTCCCATATAAATATTTCAGTTTCTTCATTTTATGTTCAGCTATTTTTATAGCTAGCCTGAGACCAAGTAAAATAATCCTAGAAAAAAATTGTATAAAGTGAGTTCTAAGGTGATACAATATTTTTCTGCTATGTTTTCAATATAATATGATCTCAGTACCACTGATGATCAGTAGTACTAGTATATTCTCATTAAACTGACATTCAGTAATACTAATGCCAATTATATAGAATAGGGGTTTCAAAGAAGGCATCCTTTCTATTACTCCCCATGGATCAACCTAAAGCCAAAAGGTAGTGTTTGTTTCTCCTAGGAGCCAAGTAATAGTAAAATCAAGAGAAGCAGAAGGGAATAAAGTTAGTAAGAGACCAGAGGAAACTTGGTTTTTCTTCCTCAGATTCATTTCATGAATAGAAATTTTTTTTTACAAAATATCATTACTGGTCTTTACATCTTGTTATTATACAAGATTCTGAGCTTTTTCTAAGGGGACCATCTATTTAGATGATGAGTGCCTTGAATATGCTCATAAATTAATTCGTGGGGAGAGGAGATGTGAATGAATTGGTAGTGTGATTAACTTTGATTTATACTTTCAGGCTTCTTTGCAATTGTGTTCTTTGCCTTTAACCATTTCTCTATAAGTCTTTATTTTACAGCTCCTAAATTATCACCATGCTGTTTCTTCTTTTACCCTACCCCTTTTTTATTTGAAGGTTATCACACACTACTTAACTCAAGGTCATAGCTTTTTATGGGGGGGGGAGGGTCTTAGTTAAATCACAGGTCAGCATTTTAGGTCATTTTCATCCTGTCCCTTTACATGTCTGCCAAATAGCATTGTAAACAATACCTGTATGTAGGTGCTTTAAGAAACTTTGTGGTTGATCATTTCTTACAGTTGGATTTTGTTAAAGTGAAGAATATATATATATACATATATATACATATACATATACATATACATATACATATACATACATATATATGTGTATATATATATTCTTTTCATCAGCCTGTTAATAGCTAATTGTACATTTTCAGGCTTAATTGCTTTTACAAAAAGTGTATACAGAAAGAGTTGCTGTTAAGTCTGCCTGATTAGATTCATTTTTTTAGCCAATGAGTGGTAGGATCACTCGGAAGCACTTGCCTTTGGGAACTTTGGGAGCATATATGTGGGCAGTTTTATTTTGTTTGGTTTTTAGTGGAGAGAAGAAAAGATATCTATAGTTTAATTGACTTATTATAAAATTAGATCATTACTGTGAGCATTGTTAATGGCAACCTGTTTTCCATTAGTTTCAGTTGCATGTATTTTTTTCTTGGAAGAATATTTTCACAGATAATAACTTTTATGACAGCTAATTATTTTGTCTCCAGCTAATTCACAATAATTGGTAATTCCTATATCTCTAAAATTTATATCATTCATAGATTGGGGTTTTCTATTGGTTTATCTAATTTTTTTGGTACCAGGGATTGAACTCAGGGATTCCTAACCACTCAGCCACATCCCAACGCTCACCCACCCCTATCCCCCCACCCCCCACTATTCAGAGACAGGATCTTGGTGAGTTACTTACTTGGGGCTTCATTGAGTTGTGAGAATGTCTTTGAACTTGTGATCCTCCTTCCTCAGCCTCTCAAGCTGCTGGGATTACAGGCATGCACCACTACTTATCCATTTTCTATCAGTATTTGTTAATATGCATTAATATTTCTAATACTATTGGAAGTCAGAGAAGAGAAATAGTAATTTGGCTTCAGGACCTTTGGATAGGCAAGGGAACTGTTTTTGGCTGTGATATATCCCACTTACATGCCAGTTGTTTATATAGTCCACTAAAGTTTGTGAAAACATTGCTTTAGTCTGGTAAGTTAGATTGCTTCCTTGTAGCTGGTTAGTACTTGGAGACATGCTGTATGATATTTTGGTCAAGAATAGGCAGCATATAGGTCAAGGATGGATGTTATTTGTGAAATTGGTCCCAGAGATTATAATGTAGCTAAATAATTCTATCTATGGCATAGCGCAGTACATTGCTTATCCATCCATGATGATGCTGATTTTAACAGACCTATTGGCTACACTGCTAATAGCATAAAAATGTAACACAATATGTAGAAAATATAACACTTGATATAAAAAAATAAATTGACCATTATTAGTTTATGTACTTACCATATACTACTACACTTTTAGGCATAGTTTTAGAATGTAATCCTAGTTAAAAAGTTTACAGTAAAACAATATGCTGAGTTATGCTGGCAACAGTCTCTTACATCTTGTTTACTTTGTCTTTTGACTGAATCGAGAGGCCACATCAAATGATTGACCTGCACCATCAAAGTTTGTGTAAATATACTTTGTGGCTTGCATAATGACAAAATCACCTGGCAATGCACTTTGTTTTTTTTTTTGGAACCAGGGATTGAACTCAGGGACACTCGGTCACTGAGCCACATCCCCAGCCCTATTTTGTATTTTATTTAGAGACAGGGTCTCACTGAGTTGCTTAGGGCCTCGCTAAGTTGCTGAGGCTGGCTTTGAACTCGCGATCCTCCTGACTCAGCCTCCCAAGTTGCTTGCATTACAGGCGTGCGCCACCACGCCGGGCTTCTGGCAATGCACTTTGTAGAATGTATCCATCCTCTGGGTTAAGCAGCATATGACTGTACTTTAGTGTAGTTGATAGAGTGACTTAAACTATTTGAATACCCTTCTTTCATTGTTTTACTGTGTAGTTCTTTATTATAATTTTTTCATTCAGGTAGGCCCCAACATACACATAGGCTGAGCTTGTTAGTAAATTGATTTGTGAGGCTCCTGTAGAATGTCCTCCTCCCTACTAGAGGGTTTTTATATAAAATGATGATTTTCTTCCTAACCATGTAATAAAAGGTCATTTAGTTTGAATTCTTTCCTCCTAGTCATTACTTGGAGCAGGGTCCATTATGGTGGAGAAAGATAAATAAAATGAAGTTTTCTTTCAATTTGTGGTTATAAAGTTGATGAAGGAAATATCTTTATATATATATATATATATATTTTTTTTTGCATTTATTTCATTCTCATGTAGTTTCTTTCTACTTCATAGTCATAGCTTACTTAAGATTTAGGTTGTCAGGGCTGGGGGTATAGCTCAGTTGATAGAGTGCTTGCCTAGCATGCACCAGGCCCTTGGTTCAATCCCCAGCACGACAAAAAAAAAAAAAAAAAAAAAAAAAAAGAAAGGAAGAAGAAGAAGAGATCACAGAGAATATTATATCAAACCTGGTGATGGATTTCTGGTCCCGGTATCCTGACAAGATTGAATCAAGTGTTGCATCCTGTTGCAGGGTCTGTGAAAGGGCTTCTGATCAACAGCCTGACAAAAATTTTCATGGAGAAGTCAGTTGTCACAAGAAAGCATGGGCAGTGGAATATGAGTGTGGGATGAGTTGTTTGTGAGTATAGCCTAATTTTGGATCAGCTATCCAAGTTTGGTCCACTCAGGTGAATTGAGAGTGGTGGTTTGGGGTCCAGTTTGGGGACAGTGGACGAGGTTGTCTTTCTTCAAAAGTGGCTTTTTAAAGGTCATACTGTTAACATAATAATGTTTAAATTGGTTGTCTCCAAGTCAAGTGAATAAGATGATCCTTTGGGTGCAGGAAGAAAACTTTTACATTTCTAATGTTTGTTTTCATCTAAAAATGATGGTCTAAGTGTTACTAATCAAACCACTGTTTTAAAATGTAAAACCCATGGTTTACAAAGAGTCTCAATTTGATTACTCTCACTTAAAAGTTAATAACTTTTAATGGAAATACATTTTTTATAATAAACTTAAGATGAAACTTTAAATGTTCATTTTATATCTTAATTTTACTCATTTAAACATATATAATATAGTAGTACATAAATATTTTATAAGTAAATATATTAGGGATGTGAGCTCAAATAATCTCTCTGGAGATATGAAAAAAATATTTGTGGTGATGTAACTTTTAAGGTTTGGAGAAACCAATTCAAAAGATAGGGTGAGACTTTGTTCGCTCATGAATTGAAAAAACAGTGATCAGGAGCTGGGGATGTAACTTAGTGGTATAGCATGCTTAGCATATCTAAGACTCTAGGTTCAAACCCCAGGCACCCCCGCCCCCTTTAAAAAAAAAAAGAAAGAAAAGGAAGAAAAATGAATGGCCAGAACTTGAGAATGGTGGCAACTTTTACAATTTGCTTCCTCTGATTTTAAACCTGGTTATGTGTTTGATCTTCAAACCAGCTGAGATAATAAAGGTAGGTTTCAATTCTAAAGCTATGTTTTATTTAGAAATGACTACAAAGAAAAGCATTCTAGACCTTTTGCACAAAAGCTATACATTTGAAAGATTTTTAGGCTTCAGGAACTTGAACAAAAATTAATATTAAAAATCAAGGTAATTAAAGTAAGTTTCAAAATTATTAAAATGATTGAAGGTTATCTGATTCTGGAGAAATAGTAGTTTCATCCTTTTTCTTAGGTGACTGATTAAAGTAAGTAAAAGAAGACTAAAATAGTGGACCTCAGGGAATTGGTTATAATATTACCTGTTGCTTAATAGTCAGAAGAGGAACAGGTCATGTGGACAGAAGTACGAGGTTGACTTCATCAGTCTGTACAAAATGTAGATTCCTTTTAATTTTTTAGCTTGTCCCATTTGCTGCTTGTATTTTGTAGTAGATCATTCTACATTATAATATTTCTGATAAAACTTTGAGTTGATGTCTTTTGTTTTTATCTATATACTCTGGAAGTTGTTAGATTTCCCTTTTCTTCAATAAAGATGTCCAAATTATGGAAAGCATATCTTTTCTTCAAGGACACAACCAGAGTTTGTTGGTCATTAGATTCCTTAGGCTGTAATATAAATGCTAAAACTTTTCAGATGAATTTATACTGTAAAATGGTAAAGTAATTTTTGTAAGTATAGATCCATTGTGGTTATACTTAACCACTGGGTAGGCTTTGTTGAAGTATATCCAGAGTTATATTTAGGATCACCAATATCAGTAAGTCAGGATCACACACTTCTTTTAGCCATTCTCTAGAAACCCTTTGCAGCATCTCTCTTGACACCAGTGCTTGGTTCTGACTAGTAGTGTGAATGTGAAGTCGTACATTCTCGCTGGGTCTCATTCTTATTTGGAGGGGTCAGATAATCTCCCACATGTCTTTAAAAGTCAGTAAGTCCTGCTTTCATATGAGATTCTATTAGCACTGTACATCTTACTGGGGTTGAGAAGTCTATTTGTTTATGTGGAAGAAAATATGTTCAGGACATTGGATATAGCAGGACTTCTGAGCTTTTTTCTCTCATGGAATTAATGGCTGTGTCTAGTTTCCATCTTCCCTCTGAATTTAGACTCGTTATATATTGTATTTGCTATGAATTTGACACATGCTGACACAGTTTATCTCAAAGATTAAACTCTTGGTGCTTGCTTTGGCAGCATACACACTAAAATTGGAATGATACCAAGAAGATTAGCATGGCCCCTATGCAAGGATGATGCGCAAATTTGTGAAGTGTTCCTTATCTACCTATTTATTTATAACTTTATTTATTTTCATTAACTTTTTTTGACAGTGATAAATATTTTTTAAAAAATTCTTTTCATACATGTAGGATAATAATGTCTGTTTCAAAATGCACCCACCCCACCCCTTCCCTCACTTCCCTCTGTACAATCCAAAGTGCCTTCATTCTTCCTACCCACCCTCCACTATGGATCAGCATCTGCTTGTCAGAGAAATCATTCAGCCTTTGTTTTTTGGGATTGGCTTATTTCACTTGGCATGATATTTTCCATTTCCATCCATTTCCCTGCGGATGCCATAATTGCATTCTTTAAAGCCGAGTAATATGCCAAGTAATATTCCATTGTGTATATGTACCACATTTTCTTTATCCATTCATGTGTTGAAGGGCACTAGGCTGGTTCCATAGCTTAGCTATTGTGAATTGAGCTGCGGTAAACATTGATGTGCTGTGTCACTGTAGTATGCTGATTTTAAACCGAGGGTATAAACCGAGGACTGGGATAGCTGGGTGATATGGTGGTTCCCTTCCAAGTTTTCTTAGGAATCTCCATCCTGCCTTCCAAAGTATTTTCACTAATCTGCATTCCCACCAACAATGCATGAGTGTGCCTTTTTCCCCTCATCCTTGCCAACACTTAATATTGCTTGTATTCTTGATAATTGCCATGCTGACTGGAGTGAGAGGAAATCTTAGAGCAGTTTTGATTTGCATTTCCCTAATTACAAGAGATGATGAACTTTTTTTGTGTTTGTTGATTGATTGTATTTTTTCTTCTGTGAAGTGTCTGTTCAGTCCATTTGTTGATTGGGTTATTTGTTTTTGGGGGGTGTTAAGTTTTTTGAGTTCTTTATATATTCTGAAGATTAGTGCTCTGAGGTGCGTGTCGTAAAGATTTTTTTCCCATTCTGTAGGCTTTCTCTTCACGTTATTGATTGTTTCCTTTGCTGAGAAGAGGCTTTTTAGTTGACTCCATCCCATTTATTGATTCTTAATTTTACTTCTTCTACTTTAGGAGTCTTGTTACGGAAGTCAGGTCCTCAGCTGACATGATGAAGATTTGGGCCTACTTTTTCTTGTATTGGGTGCAGAGTCTCTGTTCTAGTGCCTAAGTATTTGATCCACTTTGAGTTCAGTTTTGTGCAGCATGAGAGGTAGGGTTTTAATTTCTTTCTGCTACATATGGATTTCCAGTTTTCCCAGCACCATTTGTTGAATAGGCTGTCTTTTCTCCAGTGAATGTCTTTGGTGCCTTTGTCCAGTATGAGGTGACTGTATCTGTGTGGGTTTGTCTCCGTGTCCTCTGTTCTGTACCCTTGGTCTGCGTGTCTGTTTTGGTGCCGTTTTTGTTATTGCAGCTCTGGAGTACAGTTCAGATTCTGATATTGTGATGCCTCCTGCTTCACTCTTCTTGCTAAAGATTACCTTGGCTATTCTGGGTCTATTATTTTTCCAAATGAATTTCATGATTGCCCTTTGTACTTCTATGAAGAATATATTGGGATTTTAATAGGAATTGCACTAAATCTATATAACACTTTTGGTAGTATGGCCATTTTGATGCTAATTTGGTCAATCCAAGAATGTGGGAGATCTTTCCATCTTCTAAGTTCTTCAATTTCTTTCTTTGGCATTCTGTAGTTTTAATTATAGAGTCTTTCACCTCTTTTGTTAGATTGATTCCCAAGTATTTTTTTTTATTGTTTCTTTTTATTTATACATGTCAGTAGAACCCATTTTGATATAATTATACAGCAGGGAATATATCTTTTTTTTCACAATGTAGATTCACACGATTCATATAATCTTACATATACATAGGGTAATACTGTCTGTCTCATACCATCTTTCCTTCCCCCACCCGCTCCCGTCCCATTTTCCTCTACACCATTCATACTTCCTCCATTCTTTCTTATCCCCCTCATAACCCCTCCCCCCTTATGTATCAGCATCCACTGATCAGAGAAAACATTCAGCCTTTGGTTTTTTGGGCTTGGCTTATTTCACTTAGCATGATATTCTCCAACTCTACCTATTTACCAGCAAATGCCATAATTTTATTCTTCTTTATGGCTGAGTAATATTCCATTGTGTATATATATCACAGTTTCTTTATCCATTCTTCAGTTGAAGGACATCTAGGTTGGCCTCCTCCCATTTTTTTTTTTTTTTTGGAACCAGAGATTGAACTCAGGGACACTCAGCCACTGAGCCACATCCCCAGCCCTATTTTGTATTTTATTTTGAGACAGGGTCTCACTGAGTTGCTTAGGGCCTCGCTAAGTTGCTGAGGCTGGCTGTGAACTCTCGATCCTCCTGACACAGCGTCCCAAGTCGCTTGGATTACAGGCGTTCACCACCACGCCCGGCCCTCCTCCCATTTTTAAAGAGGAGAAAATTGAAGTTCAGTAAGATGTAGAGACATACTTGAGTCCAAGTCAAATAGCCACTAAGATAGTTCCATAGTTCAGGCTTTAACTGATGCTAATAAATCAAGAATATTGCAAACCGACTTTTCAGTATTTCAGTGGTTGTTAGTTTGCCAGTTGATGACTTTTCAACATTTCAGGGGATCTTGTTAATTTTTAATTTTTATTTTTACTTATGTGTTTGTTTATTTTGGTTATACATAACTTAGAACCTAATAGAAAATCTTATTTTTGTGTTTTCTTAAAGAATTTTTGTGAGTTATATTTAAAAATGCATAATATATAAAATGTTTAGTATGTCATTATAACAATGGGAATTTAAGAAAAAAATTAGAGTCCTATGTCCTAACCAGTCTCTTTGTTCATTACTGTATAGTTCTTTAAATCAATTTTCATAGAGTCCAAGTTTATTGCATATATTTAATTTTACTTTTAACCTGAAACTGATGCCTAAAGCATCTATTTAATGTTAAAATGACTAATTTGCTGAATAATTACTTCTCTGCTTTCAGATATTTTTATGTGGATCCTGAGTTCCCCATCTTCTCCTTGTATTCTAACTAATCATAGAAAAATTCTTTCTTTTAAAATGCATTGCCCCAAATTTAACAAGTTTCTTTTTCTTTTTTTTTTTTTTTTTTTCCTTGTTCTAGTTTGGGAATACCTGCTACTGCAATTCAGTTCTTCAAGCACTTTATTTTTGTCGTCCATTTCGAGAAAAAGTTTTAGCATACAAGAGTCAGCCTAGGAAGAAGGAGAACCTTCTTACGTGCTTAGCAGATCTCTTCCATAGCATAGCCACTCAGAAGAAAAAGGTTGGAGTAATACCTCCGAAGAAGTTCATAACAAGATTACGGAAAGAAAATGGTAATTCTTCTACTTCCCTACATATTGCTTACGTAACAGGAAGGCTAAATATAGCATACTGTAACATAACCTGGGCGTTTATTGAACGTCTTTGTGCCTGATAATATATTGTCATTGAGGAGGTAGAGGTGACATCCTATCTTTAAGGAGGTAGTTTTTAGTGGAGGAAATAATTTTATAGTAATTAATATGAGGTGTGCTTGGTGTTTGAAAGTGTGTTACACAGATAAAATTTCATATGTCAAGAAATGAGAAATCATACTTTCTCTTTTCTGCCTACTTAACTTTTCTATTTAAAATGAAAAATTTTCCAGTAGGATTGTGATTTGCTGTGTGCATGGTACTTTTGTATTGTTAACTCATGTGATCCATTCTGTAATTTTAGTACATTATTTTCCCACTGTAACCATGGGGGGAAAACACAAGCTAAAAACTTGCCAGAAGTTATACCTGAGGGAAAGGAGGAGAGAAAATAAGAACTGAGAACTTCTGGCTTAGGGTTAAATTTTAATCCCCCCTTATTGTTGAAAACATTTACTGAGTAAGCCCCACATCTCTTTAATTTTTACAAGCCTTAGAGACATTGCCTTATTTTTCATGAAGTGTTTTCTATCTTGAGATTGTGGCAATTTTTATTTACTTAATCTTGCTTATTTGCATTTTTCCAAATATTAAGCATTTGTAGTGTTTAATTCTTTTTAGTTATGTATGACAGTAGAATCTAATTTATTTATACAAGCATGGAATACATTGTATTCTAGTTAGGATCTCATTCTTCCATGTGTATGCATACACGATGGTGAGATTCACTGTGTTGTATTCATGAGTTTTAACTATGACTCAGAGAAGTGAACCAATTTGTCCTAGGTCATACAGTTAGTAAGTGACAGACCTGGTTTTTACCATATTCTCCCTGATACCTAATAAGTCTAGTATTCTGTCTCATGGTATGTTGCCTCAAAAATCTAAATAGATTTTAGGTAATTTGGAATTCTGGGTTTTGTTTGATGTAGGTATTTCAGTCATGTAGAAATAAACTTATGTAAGACCCTGAAAGATGATATGTTTATATTCTTTATTCTGATACACATAGTAAAGATTTGTTTATCTCCCCACAAATATATAATAATTGATTATTGCTCACAGAACCACATTTTCCTCCTAATGAATGGTAAGCATGTTTATTTTCTTAGATTACAGATCTATAGTAGTATCTTGTTTTTAAGAAAGCCAAGGTGCAACCTTTTGGAAGGTGATTGAGCAATTCCAGTTCTAGTCTTTTTGTCTATATTTGTATGTAGTATGAACCTTTAAAGAATTTATCCTGAAAATTAATGTGCGTATGAGTTGAACTTGACATCTCTTGTTGGTGAGTGTTAGTAATTTAGAAATGTTCAATATCAGAAGTGTGTAACTTACACAGAGTACATGTTATTTTCCTTTTCATTTAATAGTAAGTACGTTTTTCTAGCCCATACTTACTAACCTGCATGTGCTTTTTAAATGTGCAGTGATTTTTTTTCTTTTTTCTTTTCTTTTTTTTAAAGTTAGACTGACTCATACTGAACACAGAGTCAAGTTACTATGTCGTGTGTGGGTCTGTCCCCCCAGCCCCTGTGCTGCGTATTGAAACCAGAATCTTGCCAATTTTATGCAGGTATTCTGACTCTGAGCTATATACCCAGCCCCTCAAGTTACTGTGTTTTGAATTCTATGCAGTTATATATTTAGGACTTTATATTTGCTTGTCAAAATGTTTTTACAGTGTTTATTATTTTTTAAAATTTTTTATTGGTGCATTATATAATATAATAGATTCACTATGACATTCTTACATGCACAAAACTTAATTTGGTCCAGTTTTATTCCCCAGGACCTCCTGCCCCCCCGCCCCTTCCTCTATTCTACTGATCTCCCTTCTATTTTCATAAGATTCCTTTCCCTGCCCTCTTTTTTCTCCCTTTTATTCCCCCTCTAGCTTCCACACATGAGAGAAAACATGTGACCTTTGACTTTTGGAGTCTGACTTCCTTTGTCTTCTTTATAGCTGAGTAAAATTTCATTGTGTATATATGCTGCATTTTCTTTATTCATCCTAGGCTGGTTCTATACCTTGGCTATTGTGAATGGTGCGTCTGTTAACATTGGTGTGCATGTATTGCTGTAATGCTGACTTCAATTCTTTAGGATAAATATTGAGGAGTGGTGTAGCTGGGGCATATGGTAGTTCCATTCCTAGTCTTTGAGGAACTTCAGTACTGATTTCTGCAGTGGTTGTACTGAATTACAATCTTACCAACAGTGTGTAAGTGTTCCTTATTCCTCAGTTTATTGTTTTCAAATAGTTGACTATTTTTTTCAGAATTGTTGTTTGTATTTACCCAGAGTAAACTGATAGTACAATAGACTGCTTAAACTTTTTGAGTGAAACTGATTCCAGAATGAATATTTATTTATTCCAAGCCCAATCTGCTTATGAGTTTTTTCCCTTAATTTCAGAAATATTTAATAGAAAAGTGTTTTTGTTACTATATGTTGCTAGCATTTGTAAATATGTTTTGAAATACATTAGTGCTTTTTGAGCTTTTGAACTTTTCCCTGAAATTTTATAGAGAAGTGCATACAAGTCAGAGGATTTAATATATATTTTAGTGTTTACACTAGCAGACTATTGGATGGTTCTTCATAAATCAGTTTCCTTCCATACTGTGTTTAAAAAAAAAAAAAAAAACTTTTGACATCCTTTGGAAAGAAACAAGTGTAATTTCTATTCATTAATGATTTTTTGTTTTAAAATTTTTAAGTCAGTATAAGCAATTGTTGAACAGCATTCTTCCATTCTGTGTGACACTATTAGCTTTACAACTGTACTATCTGTTTGAATTGATTAATTATTACATATCCATTTTCTGTTGTGTGCCAGGCACTGTCTGTACCTTGAAGATACAGAAATAAGCCATCATGGAGCTGACAATCTAGTGTGGAGGGCAATCAACAGTGATGTCACATAGTCTGTCATTGCTAGGAAGGAAAATAAAGCAGGGAAAGGGTGTGGAGAGGGAGAGAGTGGTCAGTATAGATGTGGATGGTTGTGAGAGTTGTCCGTCTTATAAGGTGACATTGGAGATTTGAAGTGAGAAGAAAGCTATTTGAAGATCTAAAGTAAAAGTGTTAGATGTAGAAAGAACAGAAAGTGTGGTAAAGGATGGCCTGAAAGTTAGCATGATGTGAATGGAGCAGGATGAAGATGTAATTAGAGAGAAGGGCAGAGGCCTAGAGCTTGGGTTTTATTTTTGAAAGACATGGGAAACTATTAAAGGGTTTGGAAGAGATGAGTGACATGTCCTGATTTGCATTAGGAGAAGTTCCCTCCGGATGGGAATGGGTGGGCATGGGAGGTGTGAGTTGGTGGCAGGGATACCAGCCAGAGGTTACTGAAGAACTCTTAAGAATCAAAGTCATCTGTTTTAAGCACTTCCTATAGGCTCTGCTGTTATTTTGGAAGAAAGAAAATACAGGTGGTGATCTAATTGTGTTAGCTAGAGTTGACTGCCAGCTGGACATTTAATTTAGAATTATTTAAAATGGGCTTGAGAGTCATATCAGTTGGCATCTATAGCTGTGTGCTCCTACACACTGGTGTTTTTTTTTTGTTGGTTTTTTTTTTTTTTTTTTTGCAATATGTATAGTTCAAATTGTTTTGGGTCAAATCTACTTTTTTCATACCATCTTAACAGCCCCTGTTGTTCATTCATTCATTCGTTCAAAAATTGTCAGGCACATCTTAATACATGGCAAGTACTCTTGTAAGTGCTAGTTATACACCAGTGCATGAGATAAATATGATTCTAGTTCTTAAGGAATCTGCACATATGTGTCTCAGGAGCTGTGAACAGATATAGATTATATGTGTTACATCACACATACACACGTGTCTTGGTCTTCCTCAAATGAGGAAATACTAGTCATTTACAAGTAACACCTGTTAAATTTGAGTAAATAATTTCTTGTATTTGTTTCAGTTAGTTCTTTTCCCCAAAGAACATGAAAGGTCTTGTGTAATAAAAGCTATAGTTATTTTAGAATTATGAAAAAACATAATCTCTTTTTAAGCAGTGACTTGATTTTTTATTCTTTTGCATTAATGTTGGAGCTGTATCAGGATTATAATGGTTTATAATCATACATTTATTTAATAATGAAATTATCTGTCTCTCCCACTAGACTGTCAGTTCCATGACGGAGGGAACCCATTTGTTTTTGCTCACCATTGTTTTCTCAGCATATAATCCAGTTCCTGGCACATAGTAGGTGCTTACTAAATACTTGTTGAATGAGTGAATGAATGAATGAATTAATTTACCAAAGTAATTTTAAAGTTCATCTTTCCCATTATGCTGCTTAGAGTAGAAAGCCAACTAAGAAAAAATTAAACACAGTACCATTGACAGGGATTGTTAAAAAGTCATCATTTTGATGTTTTGATATTTATGTTGTCCTGGTTGGTAATTTGTAAAGCTATATGTCTGCTTTCATGCATTGCAATATTCTATTATATTGACAATGTTTACATAAAAGGACTGTAAATTACTTTAGAATTACTTCAACAGAAGTTTAAAGAGAATTTTCTGATTTACTTTGCATCTCATTTCCAGAGATTTCAAGTCAGCTGAGGTAATTCTGTGGATAAGAAGTCATTGTTCTATGGTAAAGGAACCCCCAAACTGGCCCCCCCATTTGTACTTTTTTTCTGTACCCCCATCCAAAAGAGGCATGAAGAACATACATGCACACATGTATGCTACAATAATTTTTAACAGAAAAATTAGACTGTTTTAGATTATGACATTGAGATAGTACGTTATTATCCAATGTAGTGATTTAATCATCACCAATTCAAATTAGGGGCCCCAGCAGTGCTTTTATGAAGTCTTTTACTAGTCCTTCCCTATTATCCATCTCTTTGAATTCTTCTGACTTCCAATTTATTTCTACTTTTGTTAAATCCTTTATCAACTCTAGCATAGTTACCTTCTGGTCCTTATGTTAGTGAGTGAAGGAAAGGTGAAGGTGTTTGATTTTTAAGGGGATCAGGTGCACTTAAGGAAGCTGCCTGAAGTTTAGGTTGTCATGAGTAACCTTAAATTCGGTTCTCAGTAGGTGGGTGGGTGGATTGGCAGATGGCCTCAAAAAGAGGGTTAAGGGTCACAGTATGGCCAGATCTTTTATGCTGTTTTCATTGATGGCAAGTTCTGATAATGTAAACGAAAGTGTAACAATTTTGAAATGGTAGCAGAGAGCTAGAAAGGTTCAGGAGAGTATGTTTAGAACAGAATGTGGTTCCTAGAAGCAGCAGAGTGTTGGGAATGAAGAAAATTCCAAAGATGAGGAAGAAAATAAAGTATGATAAGTAAATTAGTATAATAGTGGATAGGAGATTGAGATTGAGGATTGAAATATTTATTAATTTCAGAGAGGGAGAATTATTGCATTGAGAGGCAAGGCTGAAGATGATTGACTTTTGTTTACTGAACTTTGATCTAGACCGTTTTGTGGTGGAACCATCTGAGGGTTGGTTTTAAACCTGACAGATTGGCTTCAAACAGGTAGAATGGACCACCAAGAAGGTTTGCAGAGTTAACAGGCTGCCTCACTGTGTTGGGGTGGTAGCTTGAGCAGGGATTGGAGAATGGTGGCACGGAGCTTTGGGTCTACTACCCCTCCTGGACAAAAGCCAACAGACAGATAGTATACCAGGTTTAAGATCAAATAGATATTAAGTCCACATTGGCTGAATGCATAGGATAAATATAACATAGGGAATTTGTTTAAGGCTAGTGGAATTCCTCAGGCTAAACTTATAGCAGGGAAATTAAGTGTGACTCCAATTATTTTGTTACTGTGTTTGATTTGAGATCCAAATTTGTGGCATGAATTCGGGTATGTGAAAACAATGAAATAATAAACATGGAAAGTTATATGTGGATTTTACCATACAGTGTAAGAAATGTTAGGGAAAAATCTTTGGTAGGAAGATTAAGAGTGCATGAATCACACTTTTCTACTTTCACAGTGAAATTAAATGAAAGGAACCTTTGTTAGTGATCGAGTAAGGGGACCTTACTTAAACCACATAGATCATAAAAGAAATGGTACAGACTAGACAGATGTGAGAATGGTTTTTAAAAATTCAGAGGACTTAGGAAGTAACTGGATGTGAAGAATGTGTAACAGATAGTGATGTTGAGCAGGAAAGTGGGTATTTTGTATGAAAAGTCCTTGTTTATTGTTGCATATTATAAATAATGGATGCACACATTCTTCTAGTAAAATGTCTATATAGCAAAACGGAAGTTCCTGTGGATGCTCTGCCCCTTTCCCAATCCCTCCATCTCCTCTTCCTTAGAAATAACTTGATCCTGCAGGCTGGGGTTGTAGCTCAGTAGTAGAGTGCTTGCTTAGCATGTGTGCGGCACTGGGTTTGATCCTTAGCACCACATAAAAATAAGTGAATAAAATAAAGGCTTTGTGTCCATCTACAGCTAAAAATATTTGAGAGAAGAGAAAGAAAGACCTTGATCCTGGACTTTAGAATGTAGCTCAGTTGAAAAGTACTTGCCTAACATGTGGGAATCCCTAGGAATCACACACACACACACAAAAAGAGATCCTAACAAACCTTTTTTTAATGCATTAAGAAAAAAAAAAAAAAACTCCATATAGTGATAGTTACAGTTTGTGAAGTCCTTTGATCATTTTTCATAAATGGGGAGGGGTCTATTACATATGTGCAGCATCTTTGTTTTACTTAGTAACTTAGAAATTTTGCCATATTAATTAATATAGAATTCCTTTCTTTCTTCCTTTCTTTTTCTCCACCTCTGCCCCCTTTTTTTTTTACTGAGGATTGAACTAAGGGGCACTTTACCACTGAGCTACATCCCCAGCACTTTTTATTTTTTGAGATAGGGTCTTACTAAGGTGCTGAGGTTGGTCTTGAACTTTGGCAGTCCTCCTGCTCAGCCTTCTGAATTGCTGAGATTATAGGCCTGGGTCCCTGCAACTGACTATTGGAACTACTTTCTTTTTAACCATTTCTCAGTATTTTGTAACCAGATTATATCATAATTAAAACCATTCTGTTAAACGCTTAAGATATGTTTTGGTACATGCACAGATACTTACTTGGCCTTGCTATCTAGGAGGACTAGGTTTTATTCTGTTAAAAGCATTAACTGAAACTACCCTTTAAAATTTGCCATACCAATTGTCAGCCCTAGCAGTGGTGGATGAGAATGCTCATTTCTCTACACTCAAGCCAACTCTGAATACTAAGTCAGTCATTTTAGTAAGTCGCTTTTTATTTTGTCAAAGTGATGGGAAAATGATGTTTCGACATTGTTTTAATTTTTATCTCTCAATCACTTGTCATGTAGTATTTGGGCATTTGTATTTCTATTCTGAATTGCCTGTCATTTTCCTAGTTTTCACCTGTCTTCATTTATGTTGTCATTGCCATACAGAAGTGCTTAATTTTTATGTAGCCAGTCTTTCTGGGTTTTGTGTTCTGTTCACTGTTGTCAACAATGTTGGTTGCAACTGCTCATGACCTTTGAGTACTTACAATGTTGTGTTCTAAGCACTTTTAATCTTCATAACAGCTCTGTGAGGTAGGTACTATTATTAGCCCCAGTTTTTGGATGAGAAACTGTGACTCAGGGAGATTTCAGTAAATTACCTATGATGTAGATATATTTAGGGATAGAACCATAATACCAGTCCAAATAGTCTTGCCCTAGCATCTGCACCTTAAATTGGTATTTTTAAAGGTCTTTTCAGTATCAAGATTAAAATCATTATTTATCTATTTTAAATATACCTCTCCAATTAATACTTTTTCCTTGTTCTCATCTTATTTTTATGAGAAGTTTGCAAAGGAAGATTATATCCTTATTTTACAGGAAGAATGGGCAAAACCTTATTTTATTAGTATAGGGTTGAACATTTTCTCATGTTTCTTGGCCTTTTGAATTTTCTACAAATCATTGATTTCAAGTCCTTTTTGGTTTTCTTTGGAATGAGAAATTGTTTTCAATTGCATTATGGAAGATGTCCATAATTTCCAGATTTCACTTTTTTTTTTAAAAACTTCTAAAGTGATTTCTAATGCATAGAACTTAATTTGTGCAGTCATATCTGTCGGTCTTTTAAAATATAATTTTTACTTCTCTTTGCTTTGACCTTCCCTAAATTTTCTTCTAAATAATATGTGCATTCAATTAAACAATGTAATTGTAGTCTTTCTGGAAATTATTGTGTTCCTTGAGGATCTAATACCCTCCTAAATAGGTAATTTTTTCAATGCAGTTCATTTAATAATGTATAGATGTTCTTGTTAAGTTAGGCTCAGACTATGCATTAAAGTTTGTATGTTGCCTGGTAGAGTCAGATTGCCTGATGTGAATATTGGGGTCTGCCTTTCCCTGCAGTGTGACTTTACCCTTTCTGATCCCAATTTCTAACTGTAGATAAAGTTATTAGCAGTATCATATGGTTTTAAAAGGATCAAATGAGATACTGCCTCTGAAGTCCTTACAGAGTTCTGTGATAGGGTTGTCAAGCCCAGTGCTTGATATTAGCACTGTCAGTGTTTCCAGTATATCTCCTCATTTGTATAAGTACAGGGAACATTCATAGAGTTACAAAATCTCATCCTTGGTGGGGTACTCTAGAGATTATCTGGTTTAAATAGATGATTTCTGACCTGACATCAAAACCTGACTGCACAGCAGATTTATGTAGAGGCACTTTGAAAAGCTCCCAAGTTCTGGGCTTTACTTCTCATCTACGAAATCAGATTCTCTGGGATATATGGCCCAGTAATTTACCTTTTTTTTTTTTTTTAAAAATACTGGGACTTGAACATGTGGGCACTTTACCGATAAGCTATATCCCCAGCCCTTTTTATTTTTTTATTTTTTGACAGGGTCTTGGTTGCCAAGGGTCTTGCTAATTTACTAAGGCTGGGCCTCTAACTTGCTGTCTCCTCCCTCAGCCTCCCAAGTTGCTGGGATTACAGGCATGCACTGTCATGCTGGCTTCAGTAATTCACATTTAATAAACTGGCTCTTAAGCAGTTGGCTTATCCTTGGCAAATGGTTGTCCAGCTTCTACTTTAAAGCTTACCTTGTAGAATAATAGATTAGATGAGCTTATAAAAAGCAGTTGATTCTTATCTTTCCATTATCTACTATGCGTATGTATGAGAATAGGTTTTATCCTTTTCTCATGGATCATTTGAGTGTTTTTTTTTTTTTTTTTAAAGATTTTCATTCATCTTTATTTTCTTCCAATTCAGTCATAATTTTTTAGAAGCAAAAGTTTTGTTTTCTTGTACATTGCAAATAATACTAAACATTTGTACTTTTAATTCTGACAAAATGACTACTTGTTTTAAAATTTGTTATGAAGGTATTAATTCTGAAATAATTCTTGAATTCCATTTTTATTTTTAGAGCTTTTTGACAACTACATGCAGCAAGATGCCCATGAATTCTTAAATTACCTACTAAATACAATTGCTGATATTTTACAAGAAGAGAGAAAGCAGGAAAAACAAAATGGTCGTTTACCTAATGGTAATATTGATAGTGAAAATAATAACAGCACACCAGACCCAACGTGGGTACATGAGATTTTTCAGGGAACATTAACTAATGAAACCAGATGTCTTACTTGTGAAACTGTAAGTATATCATTAAATTTTGCATAGAAAAAAATTAATTCTTTATGTTAAAGTTCTTTGAGGATGAGAATATGGAAGATAAAAGTTAAAATTCTCAGGTATAATTGTAGATGTTAAAGATGTACTTTCCACTTTAAAGTAATCTGTTTCTATATAATGCTGCTTATTAATAATGAATACTTGAGATGATAGATGGATAATTATTGCAGTCTGAAGTATTTGATTTTGTTTCAGTTGTGAAAGTTGTATGTCTTAGCTTTGGTATTTCATGGAAACCTAATAGGGAGATAGAATTATCCATCTCTTAATGACAGGAATACATTTTGAGAAAATCATCTGTGTTAATCAGCTTTGCATTACTATGACCAAAATGCCAGACAAGAAAACTTAGAGGAGGAGAAGTTTTTTGGGGGCTTAGGTTTTCAGAGGTTCAGTCCATGTTTGGCCAATTCCTTCTCTTAAGTCTGAGGTGAGGCAGAACATCATCATGGAAGGAAGTGATGGAGGAAAGGTACCTTACCTTATGACAGCTGGAAAGCAGAGAGCGAGAGCGAGAGAGAGAGAGAAGCCAGGGACAAAATATGATCCCTGAAGACATGTCCCCCAGTGACCTACTTCGTCTAGCCATGTCCTATTGAGTTTCCTACTAACTTGGACTCCTTATTTTTCCTTGAATACATCATGTTCCCCTATTGTCTCTGAATTGTCTTTCTTCCCCTTTTTTTTTTTTTTTTTTTTTTTTTTTTGCGGTGCTGGGGATTGAACCCAGGGCCTTGTGCTTACGAGACAGGCACTCTACCATCTGAGCTATATCCCCAGCCCTCTTCCCCTTTCTTTTTCACTGCTTTTTTTTTGTTTTGTTTTGTTTTTTGAGACTCAAATCAGTTGTAATATTACTCTACTTTATGTTGTATAGTGGAATAGTATTTTATGTGAGGGTTTAGGTTTCAAGGTTAGCTTAATGTAGAAATTAAGTAGAACCAAAATCACTCAAGAAATTCCCTCAAACTATCTATAAAATACAATATGCACAGTACCTGTGTTTACTTCTGTTTGTCTAACTATATCATGTGTACAGCCCCCTCATCATTCACAGCTTCATGATACTGAGCTTATAACATTGATGTAGTTTTAAAACAAGAAAACCTTTGGTCAACTGAGTGTATAATCATTGTGGATGAGAGGCAAGGGGAACTGAGTCAGGCATGTCTCTGACATGCTCACTTAGGGAATTAGACTCAGGGGCATAGCTAGTGTAATTTATCTCTGAAGTTCAACCCTGTTGTCATTCAAATAAGCAAGAGTAACTTTATAAAATGTTTCATGGTCTGGGGCTGTGGCTTGTGGTGGAGCGCTTGCCTGGCTTGTGTGAGGCACTGGTTCGATCTTCAACATCACATGAAAATAAATTAAGTAAAGGTATTGTGTCCATCTACAACTCAAAATATTTTTTAAAAAGGATGTTTTAGTCATAAAACAAAGCTTTGTGTTAGATTTTTGGGAGAAATAAAAGTAGATCATAAATGAAGATTGTAAATTGGCCTTTGGGCTAAATTATTTTCTTATAAAACTATAGTTGGGCTTGGTTTGTGGCTTAGTGGTAGAGCACTTGGGCCTAGCATGTGTGAGGCACTGGGTTCAATCCTAAGCTCCACAAAAAAATAAATCAATAAAATAAAGGTATTGTGTCCATCTTCAACTAAAAAAAAATTAAAAGCAAACAAAAAGCAATGCAGTATACATGTCCTTTGTCAAACATTCTTATTCAGTCTCAGCCTGTTTTTAAAGAAAGAGGATTATATAGTATAATTTGTTCCATGCTTTGAAATAACACTAAGATTTTGGAAAGTAAGGACATTTTCTAGTATACTATCCTTTGGTACTAAGGAATCAGTCACGTTTACTTTGGTGTTTTTATCTATACAGATGATAAGGGTTATTTATTCGTTGTCCTTTCGGATAATTCAAATCAAGCAATTTGCTTTTAAACTTAAAAAGAATAATATGTGATTAATAATGCATTTAATTCTGTCAGCTGGAAACCTGGGGTTTCCTAAATATTGAAGAAATCAAAGATAATTGCCCATTTTTACAGATAAGCAGCAAAGATGAAGATTTTTTAGACCTTTCTGTTGACGTGGAACAAAACACATCAATTACTCACTGTTTAAGGTATGTGTAGAATTGTTTATTTTGAAATTTACTGTTTTTGGGGGGTGGAGGGTTAGAATTTTTAAAGTGAATTCATGATTTACTGATATTCAAAAAATCATGAATTAAAATCATGAATTCATTTAAAATGTTTTATATTAAATATTAAGTATTAAAATAAAATAATTTTAATATTAAAATATTTTAAATTTAAAGATATTTTAAATGAATTCATGATTTTCTGGTATTCACAAAATTTATTTTGAATTTTATACAGGGGCTTTAGCAACACAGAAACTCTGTGCAGTGAATACAAATATTACTGTGAAGAGTGTCGCAGCAAGCAGGAAGCACATAAACGGTAAGTGAGTGTCTTGAATTTTTTAGTGATTCTTTGGCTATCCGTGGATGTTGGAGATGGGCTTTTCTTTTCTTTTTTCTTTTTTCTTTTTTTTTTTGCGGTGCTAGGGATTGAACCCATTGCCTTGTGCGTGTGAAGCAAGCACTCTACCAACTGAGCTATATCCCCAGCCCAAAAGCAGGAGATGGGCTTTTCTAGATGAAAGTGATCTTTGAGATTTTACATTGAGTCAAAATTTTTAATGTCACCACAGTTAGGGCTCATCACGTATTACTAGATAAATGATATTTTACCCAGTCATTGCTTTTGTTACAAACTCTGTACCCTTAGGTGATTTTGTATGGTTAGTGATTGCATGAATAATAATAATAATAAAATAATAAAAATAATAATAAAAACTAGTACACATAAAGTATTTGACTTTGAAACTTTTCTGATTATTTTTAGACCTTTTTCTTGGTGAGGAAGAGGGAGAAAGTGTTTCACTCCATCCAAATTTCTGCTATTCTGCTGTAGGATATTGTATGTTTTCCTAGTGTGTTATAAAGACTGGATTTGGTGTCAAGGATGTAATCATTACTGTCATTGTTACTTTGCTTTTTATTTTGGAGCATTCTCAAACTTAAGAGAAAAGTTGCATGAATAATACCAGGAATGCTTTTTTTTTTTGCCCTTATCTCAAACCACTTGAAACTATGTTACTGGCTCATGACTCCTAGACACTTTAAGTAGGTTTTTTTTTTTTTTTATGAACGTGGAAGTTTTCCTACATGTCCTTGCAAATCAGAGAAGTAACAGACATTCAACTATTTTCTCAGGTCGGATTCTGGTATCATAACCTATTTCATTAATTTCTTATAAAAGCAGGATCTAGTCCAGATTCACACAGCACTTCTAGTTTTCATGTCTCTGTAGTCTTTGAATTTGGTACAGTTCTTCAGTCTTTTCTTGACTTTAATGATCATAACTCTTGTGAGAATCATAGATTCATTGTTTTGTAGAATAGCTCCAATGTTATTATTGCATGGTTACATTCAGCTTGCAATCTTAGGAAACTTACAGAAGTGAGGCTGCGCTCTTCTCATCATATCCTGTTAAGCAGCACACAATTTTGATGTGTGCCCTGTTTTGGGGCATCCCTGTGTTTGGTGGTTTCCTAGAAGGACTTTTAGTTCTCAGCAAGTAATCATGCTCAAAGCCAAGTTTTATCACAGGGAAAGGATACAAAGCACATTCTACAAAGGGGAAAGCCAGGCAGACCTCCAAGAGTCACTGTCCCAGTGGAGTCATACAATCACTTAATTCCTCTAGCATAGTGACATCATGGGAATCTTCACAGACTCATTGCCTAAGAGATTTATTGGAGGCCAGTATCATACACACCCTCTGCCTAACACACACCAAATTCCAGACTGCCAGAAAGAAAGTAGTTGTTCAACATAAATCATATTGTTTGTTCAACTTCTGCAAAGCAAAGGAAACAAGAGAGTGGAAAGAACCTGCAGAATGGGAGAAAATATTTGCAAACTATATATATGAAAAATTGTCAATGTCCAGAATATATTAACAAAATCTGCACCTTAATAACAAAATAATAATTTAGTTCAAAAATTGATGCAGGACTCAAGTAGACTTTCTCCAAAGAAGACACATAAATCACCAGCAAGCATATGAAAAGATGTTCTGCCTCATCAGACATCAGGAAAATGCACATCAGAACCACACAGCCTCACTCCTGTGAGGATGGCTACCATTTAAAAAAAAAGAAGCCGGGTGTGTGGCCCACGCCTGTAATCCAAGCGACTCAGGAGGCTGAGTCAGGAGGATCGAGAGTTCAAAGCCAGCCTCAGCAACTTAGCAAGGCCCTAAGCAACTCAGTGAGACCCTGTCTCAAAATAAAATACAAAATAGGGCTGGGGATGTGGCTCAGTGGCTGAGTGTCCCTGAGTTCAATCCCTGGTTCCAAAAAAAAAAAAAAAAAAAAAGAAAGAAAGAAAGTAAGTTTTGGTGAGGATGTGGAGAAGTTGGAACCCATGTGCACTGTTGGTAGGAATGTAAAATTGTGCAGCTGCTATGGAAAACAGGTACCTCAAAAATTTAAATATATCATTAGCATTCTAAAAGAATTGAAAACAGGCTCTTAAATAGATATTTTCACACCCATGTTCATTGTAACATTTAGTCATAGTAATCAAAAGGGGGAAAAGAACCAAAGGGTCCCTCCCAGATGAATGGTTAAAGAAAACATGGCATATGCATAGTGGACTATAATCAGCCTTTTAAAAACTAGAAATCTTGTGTTATATGCCATAGCATGGATGAACCTTGAGGACATTATGCTAAGGGAAACAAGCCAGTCACAAAAAATTACAAATATTGTATGATTTTCCCCTTATATGGTATCTAAAATAGTCAAACTCTTAGAAAATAGAGTGGTTGCCAGGGACTGGGGAGGAGGAAAAGGAATAGTTGTTTAGTGGGTACAGAGTTTAAGTTTGGAAAGTTGAAAAAGTCCTAGAAATCTGTTGTGCCATTAATGTTCATGTAGTTAACACCATGGTACAATGCACTTAAGTGGTTGTGATTATACACCCTTAGTTCAGTGGTTTTTCATACTTCTCTTTTGGTCTCCTATTATGAATCTGTTCTTGCTCTATACTAGATTAATAGAAAAAAATGGGTTTCAGTCTATACTCAGTCCATTGTAATTGGCAGCTCCTGGGAATGTGTTTCTCCTCTGCTGCTCTTGAGCATCACATGCATTTAGTCTTTTTATAAGGGGTCTATATTTGAAAAACAGATTTCTTAACAAAGGACTGGTGCCATTCCCTCCGTTTCAGAGCCAGACTGAATGTTGCACCTAATTATGTGGATTGGTGACGGTGGGGTGGGTGAGGTGGTCTTAAGATATTCACAGTCTGGTTTTGCCAATATAAAAATAATTGGTAGGAATATGTGAAACTGGGTGGTGCAGGGCTATTAAAACTAACCATTATCTGTTAATAGTTTGATGTGGAAATGGTGGATGTCTCTCATGAAATTGTATTTTTCATCTTTATTTTTAAAATAGGATGAAAGTTAAAAAACTGCCTATGATTCTAGCTCTGCACCTGAAGAGATTTAAATATATGGATCAACTTCATCGATACACAAAACTTTCTTACCGGGTAGTTTTTCCTTTAGAACTCCGTCTGTTTAACACTTCAGGTGATGCAACCAATCCTGACAGAATGTACGACCTTGTTGCTGTTGTGGTTCACTGTGGAAGGTAATTGCAGTTCTGGGGCCATAGTATATAAAGCAGACACGTTCAGGATGTTTATGAATGATTCAAATGGAGAGCTTTTAGACATTCTTTATTCTTTACAAGTTTATTTACTTTAAAATGGAGTTTTCTGTTTTTCCTGAAAACTTCTGTATATTAAACAAAAGCCTTTCTATTATTACTTTAAGGGCACTATGTCTCAAGTCTTACAACTTTAAAGTCTGTCAGTTTTGGGGTTGTGTGTGTGCATGTCCTTGTGTGTAGTAGTGGTTCTTGGTAAAATGACGCTGCCTAAACAGATTTTGCAAAATAAATAATTTCTCAGATTAAATGGATATGATGTTCATGTTGTTAATGGTTACGAAAACCTTTTAAAGTAACTTTGAAAATAATCTTCAAACTTTTCTGGTTTTACCAGTGTGAATATTTATCACTGGCTAGTTTAGTGTGCAGTCTTTTTATTTATGTTCCTTTTCCAACACGGTTACGTGTATTCTGTGCATGGAGTGGGGGGAGAGAGTTGTGTGGGATTTTTTTGTTTTTTGTTTGTTTTTTGTAATTTATAACTCAAAAAATCCCAGACTACAGGAGGATCATGTAATGAAAACTTGGATTTGGAACATGCAGTTTTCATTGACTGCCCAGAATTCCTTTTAATAATTTAAAAACAGAGTATTCATCCTTTTCCCCTTGGTTTTAAAAAACTTGTACTGATTATTTGATTTTAAAATTGGACGCCATTTCAAATCAGCATAGCTTTAAGTTTGTTTTGGAAAGAATAAATATCTGTTCTGGTTCTTTATAAAATATGAAGTTTAGGTCATGAAAGAGTAATATCAGTAAACTTCATACCAAATTAACTTTTCTTTCCTTTTATTTTAGTGGTCCCAATCGAGGCCATTATATTGCAATAGTTAAGAGTCATGATTTTTGGTTGTTGTTTGATGATGACATTGTAGAAGTAAGTAGTTTCTTATTTTTTTAATTTTAAAAAAAGTTATGTGTCGTGGGGAACCTGGTGCTAAACCATTCTTAGATGACCTGCTTCTGGGTTGGGATTTCGTACGTAGCAGAGCAGCTTCCTCACTGCAGTCTGTTGAAAGTCAGCCCTCGACACAAGGGTTTAAAAAAAAAGAAACAAATAAAATAACAACAACAACAAAAAAGTTATGTGCATATTTTATTTTTCACACGTTTTTCCTCACAGTTTCTCATTCATATATGGCTGGGGATGAGTATTAGACAAATGTGCAGGCCTTCAGATTGTAGGCTGATTCCTTCTTTTAAAATTCCTAATGTCCAGGCCTGGAGCTTAAATGGCCAAACAACTTTTCCATGTTTAGAATAAACAAGGGAAAACTTTAAATAATGAACTAGTTTTTAAACATTTTATTTTTAGAAAAATATTATCAAGTGGCATAATAACATACAAATAGTAAAACACAGAAGTATGAAC
The DNA here is from genome assembly GCA_020662805.1 of Glaucomys volans. NCBI lineage: Eukaryota > Metazoa > Chordata > Mammalia > Rodentia > Sciuridae > Glaucomys > Glaucomys volans. Next base: position 58,736 of record JAJEJO010001611.1, on the reverse strand, counting down.
AACTGGTAGGCACCAGCCAGATAAAGCTGCAGTGCGTTTTTAACACCCCAGCAAACTTCCTTATTCCTCTCTTTGGTCAGCACCCACAGTTCTCCCTGAAGAAGCAGTACCTCTGCCCTCCATCCCCTGGAACCCACTGTTTGGACTTTATTTTGATTAATTTTGACTGTTTGAATATAAATGGATTTATACAGTATGACTTTTGTATTTGACTCTTTTCACTGATTAATATATTATTAATATATTGTGAGATTTGGTCCCATGTTGCCTGTAGTGGAAGTAGTAGTAGTAATTTTTCATTGCTTTGTAATTTTATACTGTATTAATACACTAAGTGAAAAATTTGGCTTTTTGTCAATTATTGATTAGCATTGAGCAAAAGTGCCTTAATCATTCCTGTATAAATCTTTGTTTGAACAATATGCACTCAACTTTTCTTGGATTTATATTAGGATAGACCATTAGAAATTACCATTTTTGTAAATTCAAAATGGTGTTTTAATTGTGGTTCAACCTAAACCTAGAGGTATAACTACTGGATCAAAGGGTAGTTGCACGTTCATGTTCAGAAATAATTGCTAAACATGTTCCCAGAGTAACTATACTATTTTACATTCTCAGTAGCCATGTGGGAGAGTTCCATTTGCCTCCATTCTCACCAGTCCTTGATATTATTAATCTTGTTAATTTAAGCCATTCTGGTTGTCCAGAGCTTGTTTATGTCCTGATATTTACATTTTTGCCTTACAGAAAATAGATGCACAAGCTATTGAAGAATTCTACGGGTTGACATCAGATATCTCAAAGAACTCTGAGTCTGGTTACATCCTTTTCTATCAGTCTCGGGACTGAGGGGGAACCGTGATGAAGAGATATTTTCTGCCTCATTTCTTCTCTGGTTATTTTGGAAAGGATCAAGCACTGATTTTTCAAGAAAAGAGAAATGCAGGAAGCTCAGGGGGCAGTAGCACACTTTGCACACAATAAAGCAAAGACTCTGGATTAACAAGCCCTTCCTATCATGGTAGTTGATTTATTTGCTCAGGTATCATGCTGTCTGTGCAGTTCCATACAACAAGGAATGAAATCAGAGATACCAGCTCCTCTTGTAAAAACAGCCTTCCAGTTGTTGATATGCATTTTCTCTTTATTAATTGCACCAATAATGATTTGAATTCTTCGGGAGTGCGGTAGAAAGAATTGGAATCTGTGCGGGGTTGTATTGATGATTTAAGGAGAGGATACTGAACACACTGCACTCATGCCTGTGTTTGGAATGTTTAGAAGCGTATTCCATGGTCTTTTGAAGCATAAACCAGAAATACTTTTGGGCCCAACACTTGCAGTTGCCTTCCTGATATAAAAAACTAATAGATACTAGAATCCAGTGTCAGGAAGACAAATATGTTTTGCTTCTCTGAAGAAGCTTATAATAATATACAGTATATGTATATGTAGGGAACAATTGGTCAAAAGTGGCTTTTTGTTTCCCCAAGGGGAAAGACTGGCTTTGTAATTATAATTTTTTCCTTATTTATTTTACTTAAAACTGGTAGAGTCTAAGTATTGTATGAAGTGCCCATGATTCTGTCAGTAAATTTTAGCATATTTTTATTAGTTGTATCAGCTTAAGTAGTCCTTCAGTTTGTTTCTATTTTTAAAATGAATTTTAAATTTTATCTGAAATCACTAAGATACCTTGAGAAAAATTGCAGTTAGAGAAGGTAAATATTCTTTTTCAGGAGGAACTGATATCTCTGGCTTAATATTTATTCTTTTGTCATAGTTTGTAAGTCAGTTATTTTATTCTGCTTTAATTTCACTAAAATAAAAAACTTAAAAATTCCCTATAGTTCTTGGAATGAGATAAGCAATTCTGGTGCAGTGGTGATATACCAGTCTTTAGAATTCTTGAATATTTTAATGTTCCAAGTTGAGCCAGACTTGGGAAAAATTCATGTCCTTGCAGTTATATTATTTTCAAATGTCCTTTCTTTTACCTTGGAAAGAAGTAATATATTCATTGTAACCCTAGAAACCTGGATAGTAGTTAAATCCTTTTCAGGATCACATTTTGAAGAAATAGACCAGTAGTCCCACAAACAACCCCTCCCAACCTTATAAATCTGAGTGTTCAGAAATTAAAATTCATTCATTGAGGGTTTTAAGAAGTAATAAATAATGTAAAATGTATGTAAACCATTGCTGTTGGCATTTTTCCATGCATCAGTAAGTTGTCTGACAGTGGTTGAATGTAACTTGCAGGAAACAATTGAAAATTATATTCAAGATAATAGTAATCAGGCATTCATTCGATATTTTTTTTTATTGAACTCTTTTCAGGCGTAAATTTTTTTAGATTCTCTAAATTTTCTAAAGTTATTTTACTAAAACTGTTGACTATGGGAAAATAACGAGAGAGTGTTTTTTGTGCTGCTATTTTAACAGTTGTTATCTGTATCTTTTAGCTCAGGAAATGACTTCACCTATTCATCCCATAAACAGATCTTTAAACAGGGTCACTTAGCTAATTGGGTTGCTTAGACAGATGTGCTGGAAGAAAATTACGATACTTAGTATTTAGTATTCATACTAAATATCAAAAATATTTTGACAAATTCATTTTTAAGATGCAGTTTCTAATGCCTTACCCTGGCTGGAGATGTTTTATACAAATTATATATAGCCTGCCTGATCTACCGACATTGCACAGAGAATCACAACCAAGAATGTGAGGAAAGGCTGAGCAGTGGAAGTGCTTGTATTTTGAGGGCTTAAACCAAATTGTCTTGGGACTTAAAACTGTACTTTTGCAGTTTTCTGTACAGAGAAAAAGGGCGAAGTGAAGCAGAGTCAGTTTTACCATCAGCTAGGACATAACATGGATAGGAAAGATAGATGAAGTCATTTGCATAAAGGTACAGCATTGAAATACTGTGTCGTGTTTGCTTTTATGTCTTTGGGTTAAAAACATGCAGGAAAAACCAAGTTTAATTTCATAGTAGAGCGAATTCTAGCATTTGTGTTGGGTTCCATGGTAGTCACACCCTTTGTTCACATTTACACCATTTGTCATAGTATGATTTGTCAGGGGAGGGAGTATGGGATGATGGTTCTAAATTTACTTTTTATTCTTGGTGCAGCTGGATCTAAGTAAAATGTTTTGAAGCTTATCAGAAACTCAGTATACTTTTAGAAGAACAAAGAACATTTAGGGTTAAGATTGGGGAAAAAAGAATAAAGGTATATAGTAAGTAAGAAAAGTGACCCACCTAGAAAGCAATGTGAGTTTGTCTGTTGGTTGGCTGTGATTAAAATGAGGGGCAGGTTCAAGCTGTAAATGGGGCTAATTGCTATATAACTATGTACATGTTTGTTGGGATAGCTGTCCCATATTTTGTATATTGGAATAAAAATTTCTATAAATTATAACTAAAGGTAAATATTCTAAATTAAATCCCACTTCCAAGTCACATGGCTTCTGTCTTAGAAATTTTACTTTTAGAAGTACTTTTAAGACAGGAGCCAGAAGACTTTAGGAAAAGGGAAGGAAATGTACTATATGGGTCTTGTGGCCTCTAACCATCAGTGTAGGGGTTTTTTCTTTCCTTGATGGCAGTAGAAAGACCTCATTTTCATAACATACTACCCTTGATACTTTCTTTAAAGATAATTTTCATTAAAGATTCTCTCATGAGGTGTTTGGCTGGGAGCTGGGAGGCTAAGGCGCTTGGGTCCTGGCTCTTCAGTGAACTTAACTGTGTGACCTTGGGCAAGTCACTTAACCTCTCTGTGCTTCAGTCTCCCTGTCTTGTAAAATGGGAGTAAAACCTACCTCACAGGGTTGTTGTGGGGATTAATTAGAGATAATGTCTGTAAAGCATTTAAGGTTCTTGAAGAAGGCGCTATATAAATACAAAATAATATCTATTAAAGTTGGTTTATTTGTGCTTGTGGGTTTTTAAGTGTGTTTTTTTTCTTTTTGCCTAAAATATATTTGCAAATTAGAAATATACACTTTGGAAGTTGTGGTGCTCCTTTTGCAGAAGTTATTACTTTTTGTTATCCAAATAGATTTTCCTAAGTACAACATTATGTGTATGTAAAGCAATGTTCTGTATGTGCCTGTGTTTAATTAGCACATAGCTTGCTGTGTTAGTCCTCCTTCTGTTGGGTGACAAAATACCAGACCATGATGGCACAAGTATGTGGTAGAAGTATGTGGCACCTGGTGGCAGCCAGGAAGCAAAAAGGATGGAGGGCACGGGACCAGGGTTCCACGGTCTCCTTCACGGGAATGCCCCCAGTGATGCAGCTGCCTCTCACTGGGCTCCATCCTCTGTAGGTTCCACGGCCTCCTAGTAGCAGCACAGACTGGCGACCAAGCCTTCAACACTTGGACTTTGGGGGACACTCCAGATTGAAACTATAACGATTACATTTGTTTTTGGAGTGTCTTTTGAAAAATTCCAAGTTTCAATCTTTACATTTAAAATTGTAGTCTCTTAGGGATTGAATACCTTATACGTCACCATTTATATGCTTCCTCCTCCTAATAGTGTGGTAATTGTTCCTGTAAAATCCGTTCAAGTCGCCCTTTCCACTTTTCAGTAACTTGAATTTTTTATTTATTTTGCTGTTTTCTGTAGCTCATCCTCATTCTCTCAGGGAACCCTCTGTTCTCAACTGACCTTTGTATTATATGGTGTTCACTTCATTCTTGGAGTCCTATTCTGGAAGCTCTCCTGTTTGTTCAGATTTCCAAGGGTGTTCTCAGAATAAACACAGCAACAAGTGAACTAGGTAGTCAGGACCTAAGATGACATTCTCTTTGTGTCACATATTTCATATTGAACTTGTAGTAAATGAAGTTCAGTTTATCCAAGAGTTTCTCATGGACTGTTGAAAAGTCGACTACCCGTCCCCCCATGCCTTTTTCAAGTTCCTTTATTACTATCCATGCTAACATTTTGGAGTTTTTCCACCTCTGTTTATGTATTTTTTCTATGGTAGCATTTTACCTCTCCGTTCTGTTTCCAGAGCTGCTGAAACAACCCATTATTTTTGAGTGATAGCCTGCTTATGTGAGTGGTCCTATACTTGGCATTTGACTTCTTTTGATGTTAATCTCAACAGCAACATCTCTGAGGAATTGATACCCTCATTTTACAAAAGAAGAATCTGGCTCTTCAGAGGTTGAATAATTTTCCCAACGTCACTCAACTGGGAAGCTGAGATCCAGCTTCCACAAAGGAACTTCGCTGCCAAGTTTTTAGCCCTAGCTAACATTGTCCAAAAAAAAAAAAAAAAAAAAGTTACACTATCATAATTGCCATTTTAACGATTTTTTTCCCTGAAAGTACTAGGAATTGACCCCAGAGGTGCTTAACCACCAAGCCACATCCCCAGCCCTTTTTTATATTTTATTTAGAGACAGGATCTCTCTGAGTTGCCTAAGTTGCTGTGGCTGGCTTTGAACTTAGAGTCCCTTAAGTTCTTTCAGCAATATTTTATAGGGTTCAGTGTAAAAGTCTTTCACCTCCTTGGTTAAATTTATCCCTAAGTGTTTTACTATTTTTTTCATCTACATTGTTCTATTTTTTATGGTATTGTAAATGGTATTGTTTTCAGAATTTGTTTTCAAATGTTCATTGTTAGTCTGTAGAACTGTAACTGATTTTCACGTATTGATTTTCCTGCACTTTGTGGAATTTATTAACTTTAACAAGTTTTGTTTTGTTTTTGAAAACCTTTAGGGTTTTCTAAACATAAACCCTGATTGTGTGCAGACAAATACTTCTTTTTTTCTGATTTGGGTGCCTTTTATTTCCTTTTCTTGTCTAATTGCTCTTGCTAGAATTTTCTATATTGCACTGAATAGAACTGGTGAATGGTTTCCTGGTTTTATTCCTGATCTTAGAGGAGCTTTCAGTCTTTCTCCACTGAGTGTGATGTTAGCTATGGGTTTTTCACATTCTGCTCTTGCGATGTTAAAGATGTTTCCATGTTTCCTTCTATCCCAGTTTGTGTGTTTTTATTGAGAAAAGGTGTTGAGTCCTGTCAGATGCCCTTTCTGTATCAGTTGAGATGATCATTTTCCCCCATCATTGTGTCATTGTGGTATAGTGGTTATGACCTGTTGAATCAGCCTTCCACGTGGTTGCTGTGTATATTTTTAGTAGGTTAGTGAATTGGGTTTGCTAGTATTTTGTTGATGATTTTTCCGTCATTATTTGATCAGGGATCTTGGTCTGTAGTTTCCTTTAAGTGTCTTTGTTATCAAAATAATGCTGGCCTTATACCGTGAGATAGGAAGTGTTTTCCCTGTAGCTTTTGGGAAGAATATGAATTTTACTTGATAACTAATACTTATATGCTTACTGTAGTTATTGTTAATTTGAGGTATAATTTTTGCTCTTAGGAATTTATCATCTGAGAGGAAAAATCAGCTGTATAAATTAGCATATACACAACTGACAGAATAGGCAGGAAATGAGGCTTAGGAAGGTGTCATTGATACTTAGGTACAGATTCCTAAACCCATGAAAGGGAGTCTGGAAGTTAAAATAGTTAAAGAAACTGGGAATACGCAGTATAATGAGAATTTGAGAATATTAGCTTAGGATTCTGTTTGGTAATAGAATTTCAATTTCTAAGCCTTCTTCAAATTAATTTTTCCCTTCTTTACCCTAAGAAAAATCTCCGAATTCTTTTTAGAAATCCTCACTTGGAATCCACTGTGGAGCCCTGATTCCTGAGAAGACAGTCTTATACTCTTCTATATCTTACCCGTTTATTGTAATTCCCCATAACAGTTGGTTCCTTTTTAAACATTTCCTCACCCATTGTCAGTGATTTCCTGTTTGGTATGGTAGAAAACTTAATGGACAAGAAGTTCACATACCTCCTGCTTGTGTTTGTTCAATAAACAGAACTGTCTCTTAAGATCAAGTAAAAGAGTTCTGCCTGCCTAATTTGATGAGCCATTCTTAAATCTGGATGATTGGTAGAATATTTCAGTTCGTAAGATCCATCCCCAAAGTTTTTGATTCACTGGAGATGAGGAATCTTGTTTTCAAAAGCTCCCAGGGGATTCTAATTGGTTTCCTGGGTGTTAAAACTCACCTGGAGCTCTCTGTCATATTTTTGTAGTCACCACTGGTGGATCAGAGTTGCTCTGACAGAAGAGTTGTCACAAAATGGAAGCCTTAAGGTCAAGGGAAACTTAGGGTCAGGGTGTGTGTAACATGTTTTCACATACAGCATTTGAAAGGTTACCATCCGGGGTATGTTTTGCTTCTATGCCTGAATTGGGCAGAGAGGCACATACCATGTACCAGGAAGAGCTTCCTGGTCTGAACAGTGAAAGGTACTGAGAGGGCTAAGATACTGATGCCATTGGTCTTTCTAGACTGGCTGGAAGGTTGTGCTGGAAAACCTTAAACTTATTTCCAGATGAGGCAACTAAGACTGTGGGACACCCCCATGGTCACTAGTAAATTGCAGAGTTGGAATCTGGGCCGGTGTTTTCCATTCACAAGACTCAGATTCAGTTCTACATCATGCTACCCTTTGTCCTTTAAAATAGTTGAGCATAGAGTGCTAGAAATTACTAGGGAGAATGTAGGTTGCCACTGATCAGGATGGGAAATGTTCCATCATCTATCTAAAAAACATGGGTTGAACAAACACACTAGCCTCAAGATTACAAAGTGGCAGAATTTGAGTTTATATTGCCTTCTGTTTGAGCAGGCAGGATGGTATCAATGGAATTGTTGGTCTTCAGCCACCCTGCATAAATAAAACACTGATCCATCTCTTAAAAACACTTCCTTTGAAGAATATTCTGGTTCTTTAAGTTGAGGAACCTCTTGAGTTGTGGCCCACTTGGTAGAAGATTTACATTGGAAAATACCTGAGAGGTGGCCTTAACCTTGCATGATTGTTCTTTTCCTAACACTACCCCAATGAATTCCTGAAAGTGCACTTTGTGTACGAGTTTGCAGAAGAACAAAATACAGTTTTGATTTCACTGTGCTTGGCCATGTTATAGTCTATCCATCCACTCAAGGCCCAGAATCAGGACAGTAATATACTGTCTGCTTATTTGGGAACAATAAATACAGTGACTGTATTGTTTTTAACCTATTTACTGAAACTTTTGCTGGTAGCTTTTCCCTTTGGTTAGGAACCATTTTCCAAATGGTGTTTATTTTAAGCTGCAAAAATGAATGTTTTGTGGCAGGGCTTTTAATAGCTATTAGGTTTTTTACAACCTGCCAAGTTTTGCACTTATTTTAGGGTGAAAATAAGTGATGATGGAATGGTGTGGAAAGACTTAAAAATTGGGCATCAATATTAAGATGTAATCATGGAAGCCTGGGAAAATATAGTTACAGATAAGCAGCTGACCTGCTTTCCCAGGATTTCATACATTTCTCATTTCCCAAATCATCATTTGTTGTACTTTGATTGAATTTATCTGTTGAGCAAATTGGGAAAAAAAGAAAAACTTCCTATCCTCCAGCCCCCCAGATACATTCCTACCATGACCACAAAGTGCGAACATTAGTGTCTGGATTCTACACATTATATGTACTCTGTATTTTGTTATATGTTTTGCTGTGTATTAGAACTGGTTTGAAATTAATTTACCTCACTGACCATAAGTTTCAAACTGAGATGAGATTTATGACACTATGCCAAAGCAGGCAAGGGTGGAGAAGTTTGTACTTTTAGAAGGTACCTCTGAGCTGTGGTACAGAGAGGAGCTTAGAAGGGGCCAGAGTGGGTATGATGAGACCTCACAGTGGCAAGACTTGGCCAGCTGGGGATGGTTTCTCTAGTTTGCATGACTGCATAGATGGAGAAGTCTATTTTCTGAGAACCCAGGAAGAGAATGAGGTTTGAGGGTTGGAGCATGAGTATTCCATGGTAGGGTTGTACTGCAGTTTGTTTACAAACATTTGCCTTAGGTAAGTAGACCATGCCTAGCAATTCTGGGAGGTCTAGCCTTGATGGCATGTGAATGATTGGAATTCACATGCTCGGACTCCACCTATTAGCCGCCATCCCACATACCACAAGTACAAAACAGTCACGTGAGAATTTGAGATCAGGTAGAGTTGAAATGTCTGTTATGCTTCTTAATTAGGTTGTTTTTAGTGTCCTTACAGAATGTGTTACAAAGTCTGCAGTGACGTGAGACATTTACTAATCAAGGACAGATGATAAAACCAACTTAGCCTCATGTTGAAGAGCATTGGGTGGTTTTGCATATATAGCATGTGAAAGGGTGAGGGTTATCAGTCTTTGCAAGGAATATAAAGGTGACTAAGACTATTTCTGTTTTCATGGAGCTTATGATAAAGAAGATCATTTAAAAAAAAACAAGATGAAATACAATAAAACATTGGGTTCAAAGGAATTATTAGAGGTAGCCTAATGTTGCAAGTGTGGAGTCTGGGGGCAAGACACCCCACTTCCCAGCCCCACTCCTTCTGTTACTTCGGGCAAACTAATTTACTCAGTGCCCTCATCTATGAAATAGAGCTCATGTGGATGTCTGTTTAACTCATATGTTATGAGGACCTAGTGTGTGGGCATTAAGCTGAATGCACTAACATGATATTAGCAATGGTATCTCAGCACATATTTATTGTCTACTGTATGCCAGTTGCCAAAAACACAAAAGTTAAATATATACACAGTTCAAGGAAACAGACAAATCAATAATAAATTGCAATGACAGAGGATCAAGAGCCAAAATGGGAACACAAATAAGATCATGTGGAAGCAGGAAGGACATCTAAATCAGATTGTGGAGTAGGGAAGGGCTTGAGAGGACATGCCACTTGAGTCTAGCTTTAAGGAAGTAAGGGTTATCTCCATCTAGGTGTGGGTGGAGACAGAAGGCAATATGAGTGTGAAGACACAAAGGATGTGAGAGAGCAGTGGCACACTAGCACTCCATGTTGGGGAAGGATAGTTTAGTAGGGCTGGGCAAAGAGGACATGGGGTGAGAAAAGCAGTACTCTAATCCCACAGGGGTTCTATTTATCCAGCAGAAGAGTTTGGACTTTGCCAAAGTGACATAGGGAACTTTGGAAGCATCATAAACAGATGACTGAGTAACTTTTGGGAAGGTAGTCAGAGGGCAGAGCTCAGCCAGAAGAGAAGGACCACTGAGAAGATGGTAGTAACGCCACCAAGGAAGAACGAGAGCCTGGGCAGGTGATGGCACCTCTGGGAACAGAGGTGGGGACATGGAACACAAGATGCTGTGGTAGAATCTACAGGATGTGTTTGAAGAATTCACTGTGGAAGGAAGCGGTAGTCAACCAAGAATTGAACCAAAGAGTGCTCTATCTCTGAGCTACCTCCCCAGTTCCTTATTTTGAGACAGGGTCTTGCTGAGTTGCCCAGCTGGGTTGAACTTGCCATCCTTCTGCCTCAGCCTCCTGATGCTTTTGCCTCTGAAGTTCAATGTTCTTTGGGCTGTATTTTAAGCCACTGCTCTCTTTATACTCTTATTGGACAACTATATCCACTTGCACGGTTTCATCTCCCTGAGGCCAGTAACTACCAGATCTTCCACCCAGGTTCCAAGTCTCAGGCTCTATGGTCCTGCCTGCTTTGACCCAGGTATGACTCAGGCACACCAAACTCCATTTGCCCCACCCTTCTCCTTCCTGTCCCACACCCACCTGTTCTGAATGCATGCTGCCTTCATCATCCATGTGCACAAGTCCAAAGCTGGAAATCATCACAGCACTTCATCGGACTTTCAGCATATCTCACAGGATGAGTTCCTGCAACCGCCCTGAACCTTCCCACCTGCTGATAACGCTAGTCCAATTTAATTCTTGAAGTCTATTCACACCTTGCCACTGCCATACTTCCTCTTTCCATTATCTACAGATTTCTGCCCAGGATATTGTTTCTTTGCATTTTGTTCATTTTCTTTCAGGGACTCTATGAGATTATTTTGAAAAAAATTTTCTGAGAAAAACATTTGAAGTTATTCTTTTCTCTCCATCAATTTGAATGAATCATCTAATCTCTGGTTCCTTTACATAAACATCTTTTCAAAATGTAATGTCTTTCATATGGTAAAATCATATTCTGTATAAAGGCAAACATTGAATGGAAAAGGTAGATCAAAACATGGTGAAGGTCATAAAACATTGTGACTTAGATTTAAAATTGTCTATGTGTATGCGTATGTTCCATTTCATTTCTCAGGGTTCAACATCTGTGTAACATTTTGTTCATTCATTCATTCATTCAAATATTTGATTGGAAATCTCTAATGGGCAATATAACAGCTTTATTTTCTACTGGCAGGGGAGGAGCATGACAAAAAAATACATTATAACATGCATTATGACTGTATTTCTATATTACCACTATATGCGAAAGTATACATGGAAAAGGAGCACAAGTAGAATAAAGTATAAAATACATCAAATAAGAGGTGGGATGGGGGCTACTGACACTAAATAGGGTAACTTCTGTAGATGGTTCAAGAAGAAGATTTCAAGGAAGAAAGGAATTAAGTAATCAAATGCTTTGCCAGATTATAACAAAAGTGGTCTGCAGTCCAACTTCAAATAGGGTCACCATTTCCCTCTGAAAACTGAAGAGCCAGGTCTGCATTTCTGTTGGTATTCTGGTCAGCTGAGCACCAGAATCCCTGTTAAACTCCTCTTCCCAGCGTCTAAAGGTTCTCCACCTGGCTTCTCTACAACATTACAAATTCTTACCACAAACCAGCTCCAAAGCTTTCTGATGCACCTGAACAGATTACTCAGAGCAATGACCCCACTTCTCACTATACCAATTTCTGTTTCAGTTAGCTTTCATGTCACTCCAACCAAACACTCTGACAAAAACAACGTAAAGGGTGGACACATGATTCCAGAGGACTCGGTGCATAGATGGCCAACCGCATTTCTCTGGAGCCAAGGTGAGTCAACACACCTTGAGGAGAGGGTCCAGAGAAGGAAGACTGCTCCCCTTATGGCAGAAAGGAGGTGGGGGGCAGGGGGAGCATGTACAAGTGGTTACAGAAAAGAAGCAGCCTTCCAGGGCATGACCCCAGTGATCCACCACCTTGAGCCACACCTGACCTACCTACAGTCAACACCTAGTTATTCCACTGAAATTTTGATGGTGTCATTAGTTTCCAGCTCCCATAATCCAATGATTTTAGCACTGACTCCTGCATGAACACAGGAGTTTTGGGGGCCCCCGTCATATTCATACCATAACAGGCAGTAAGCCTATCTCCTCTGTTTACTGAGGCAGGACAGTCACATACTCCTGCCCAGCTTGAGCAACTTAGCAAAAACTTGTCTCAAAATCAATAAATTAATAGATGAATCAATACATAAATGGCTGGTGGTGTACATCAGTGTTAGAGTACTTGCCTGATATGTGTGAGGTCCTGCAATTAATTGCCAGTATGCCCCCTCTGCGTGTCCCCCCAAAAAAAAAGTGCTTGAAGAATTGAGTTCCATCCTTCTTCCCCTTGCATCATGGGAGGATATAGCAACAAAATGCTTTGATCTTGAACTGGGAGAAGTTAAGTCCTGCTAATAAATTACCCAGTTCAAGGTATTTTGTTACAGCAGCAAGAAGGGACACATTCATGTGGGAATGCCTCCATTTCTTCCCTCTTTGGGAAGGACACTTTGACCAGTTCTGGGATTCTTGATTTCCATATTTTGTCCCTAAACACTTTGAATCTATCAACCCATTCATTCTTTTGTGAAATCCAGCATTTCTAATGAGAAATCCCTGAGAGGACTATGTGTGGAAATTATGGTGAAGCCTTCCTCCCTCTTAACCCCATAGGTGTTGAGACTGGTCTACAGTGTCTTAGGGAACAGAGCACTTCGTTACAGTACACAGTGGGAGTGAGGTGCTACCACGATTTTTGACACCCCTTTTGGAAGAAAAAGGACTTGAATTCCTTGAGTGTAGATGTGATAAGGTTTTCCAAAGCCCAAAATTACTAGAGTATTTTTTTTCTTGAAATGGCAAGTTCTTTGAAGTACTGTCCACATTGTAATTTATAAACAGTCTCCATAACCCACAGAAGGAAAACCCCATCTGCAGTCCTTTTTAATTTTTATTCTGATGATGGAAAAGATTCTGGAGGCCCAAAAGGGAGATGACCAGTGGGGGTGATGGCCAGGCATGATTGATCAATTCATGGTCTGATTTCACAAGGAGTCATTGTGAGGAAGTTTGAAAGGGCAGGTATATAACAGTGTGGCTGCAGCTGGGTTTTTGTCCACAAGTACAGGAAGCTCTTGGTGGTGACCTGTCGGACTCCCAGATAGTTAGTGCGTTTGATGGTTGGCGATTGGTGGCTGTGGTCTTGGGATATTGGTTCTTTGATTTGGGTTTGTTCTTTTGTCTTGTTTTGGTTTTTGATTTTGATTTGTTGTTTTTATTATTATTTTTTTTTAAGCTAGCACCCTTAGCTGGTGTTCCCACTTAGGATGGATAGCCAGAGTAGTGAGAGTGAGAGTAGTGTAGCCTTATTGCAGGGGCCCGGTTCCTGCAGCTAGTCCACCTTCACCGAGCACTACGATCCATAAGGGCCATCGGGCGTGGCGCCTATGGCGAGGTGGTCCTCGCCCTCCATCGCCCCACTGGGGCAGAGGTGGCGGTGAAAGTCCTGGAACTGGTGCTGGAGAAGGTCCCGGTCTTCTCCGAACCCAATGTGCTGAGGACCCTGGAGCACCCCAACGTGGCCCAGCTCTTTCAGGTTATGGGCACCGGGCAGCACATCTACCTGGTGATGGAGCATGCGGGTGGGGGCGGCTACTGGAGCTCATCGCGCGGGGCATGCGGGAGGAGGAGGCCCGTCGAGTTTTCTGGCAGATCGTGTGTGGCGTGGGCTACTGCCATGACCAGGGCATGGTGCACCGGGACCTGACGCCGGAGAACATCGTGCTGGACGTCAGAGGCACGGTCAAGCTCATCGACTTTGGCGCGGCCACCAGGTTCCGGGCCAGCCAGAAGCTGAGGAGGTTCTGGGGTACTTTCCCGTACCTTGCCCCCGAAACTGTCGAGTGGGACGAGTATGAGGGCCCCCTGGTGGACGTCTGGAGACTGGGGGTCATTCTGTTTTTCATGTTGACCCAACGCCTCCCATTTATGGCGACCACCCTCGAGAAGCTGCTGATGCGCATCGTCCTGACAGGGTACGATGTCCCTTGCTGTGTGCAGGTCCAAGCTCATCCGCACAATCCTGACCCTGAAGCCCAAGAGGCGGCCCACGGTCAAGCAGATCTCTCAGCACCCGTGGCTGAAGCAGGGTGAGGAGGATTCACCCCACCCGGCTAGGGAGGCACTCCCCAGACACCCAGACCCCGAAATCATGGCCCTCCTGGTGGAGGTGGGTTTGGATCCATACCAAGCCTGGGTATCTGTGGCCCAGAGAAAGTGTGATGTGGCCATGGCCACCTACTTGATTGTCCAGCACCAGAAAAGCCAGGGGGTAGGGTGCATGTTCCCAGGGAAGCCTGTGCCTCCCAGGGTTGTGCCTCCCCCTGTGCCATGCAGCTTTCTGGTTTCCCTACCCTCTTGAAAAGGAGCAAGAGTGAGCCCGCCCTTCGCACCTTCCCCTTGCCCTGGGAGCTGCCTGAGGAGGCCAAAGAACCAGGGCAGGAGGGCCTCAGAAGCGCCAGCATGCCCGCTGTTCCTCTGGGCTTCCTGCCTACAGGGGCCCCCACTCCAGGCCCAGCCTCCCAGTCTGACTCTCTGTCCTACTTGCCCAAAGGCTGGAGGATCCTTCTTAGGCCTCTTGGAAGACACCACAGAAATTCCTCCCAGGCTTCATCCTCAGACAACAGGAAGGGCTGGGCTGGGAGGATGGCCACCTGTGTCAGAAGGCTGTGCTGCTGCATGCCACGGGTCAGCAATACAGTTGCTCCAATGGCACGGAGAAGGAAGTGCCAGACCCATAGACAGTGTGGCCAGGAGGGAGCGGGGAGCTGAGCCACACCAAACCAGTGGATAGCCAAATCCCCTCTGCCTCCACCTGCCAAAGACACCAGAGACTGTTCTGCCTGGGACACTGCCCTTCCCTGCCCCTCTCTGTCCCTTCTCTCATTCTTCTGAGATGTTTCCTAATAAATTCATTTCAGATGAATTGTAGAGTAAGATTATTGTTTCAAGGGTTAAAAAAACAACAAAACAAAAACGAACTGATTCAAAGAAAAGAGGGGTGTCAGGTTGAGCACGGGAACCCACCACCCATGCCTCTGAGGCCTGGAACACTGTGCCATCCCCTCCAGTGTACATAGACTCCCTCACCCTGAGAACACCTGGGGACTCACTGGCCTAGAGCCAGCGTAGACATTCACTGGCTTTGACCTAGTACAGACAGACTTGCTCCCCTTAACCCGGTGTGGATGGAGTCTGTCCCCTTGAGCCAGTGTAGACAGAACCTTTAGCTGGTGACCATGGGCAGGAGGAATCCCTGCTGAGGTGTGTGGGCATGTGGGTGGCAAGCGTGGAGGAATTCCACCTGAGACGGCATGGGAGGCTCAGGGTGCTCTATTGGCATCATCTCCATGACACTGTGTGTAGGGAGGGACGAGGTGGGCCAGTGGGCAGGGGGCAGGCCTGCAGCAGGGGCTGGGTGCCTCACCACCTGCCATGAACACTCACCATGGAATATCATTCTCTCATGGCTGTTGCTAAAGGTCTCGGACAGGAAGTCCACAGGATTTCAGGAGTGGAGGTGTCAATCCATCTTAAGGATGCAATTTTTCAGAAAGTGATGTGCACCAATGTGGAATTGCTCTCGCCTTTGGTTTCTGTGAACACAGTTTTTAAAGCCAAGTGCGCACAAATAACAAATGAGAAATGGTCAGGCAAGTCAAAGGGGGTAACTTTTGGCACCTTCCATCTCTGACATCTCCATAGGGCTGGCACCCAGAGCTGCTCTGATAGTAGCTTCCTGCTCTTCACCTTCATGGTCAGAAATGGATACATTGTTAAAAAGTGTATGTCAGTCAATGTTGTATAGTTTTCAGTATATAGTTCTTTCACCACCTTGTTAGATTCATTTCTAATTTTTATGAAGTTATTTTGAATTGGAGAGTTGTCCTAATTTCTATTGCAGCAGATTCATTTTAGGAGTAAAGGAAATTGACTGATTTATAGGTGTTGAGCTTCTTTCTTGTTACTGTGCTAATTATTTTTTATCAGCTCTAGAAGTGCTCTGGTGTTTTTTGAGTGGTCTTTCACATAGAGGATCAGGTATTCCTTTTGTATCCCTTTAATTTCCTTTTTTTGTCTGATTGCTTTGGCTAGACATTAAAGGTCTATGTTGCATAGTAGTGGGGAGAGTGGACATGCTTTCGTTGGTCCTGCTTTTAGAAGAAATGCTTTCAGTTTTTCTCCATTCAGTATGGTGTCGGGCTTTGGTTTATCATATATAGCTTTAAGATGTTGAGGGAAGTTCCTTCTATCCTCAGTTTCGCTGGTGTTATGAAAACAAATGGGTGCTGGCCTTTTTCAAATGCATTTTCTGCATCTATGGATGCTATCCTGTGATTCTTGTCCTGAACTCAATATTTATCTGGTGAATTACATTTATTGATTTGTCCACCTTGCATTTTTTGGAGGAAACCCACTTGATCATTATGTGCTTAATTTGGTTTTTGATGTTGTGTGCCAATATTTTATTGTTGTATCTATGTTCATCAAGTTATTTGAATTGTTTTTTGTTTGATGTGTCTTTGGTATCGGAGGAGACTGACTTCATTAGAATGAATTTGGCAGTGTTTCCTTTTTTCTGCTTCATGGAATACTTTGAGGAAGTTGGGCAATAGTTCTGCTTTAAAGATCTGTTAGAATTAAACTGTGAATTTTTCCTGGGCTTCCTTTTTTGGAAGTTTTTTAATAGTTGCTTCAATTTCATTACTTTTTATTGATGTGTTTAAATTTTCTACATCCTCAAGGTTCTATTTCTTTAGGTCAATTCCCTTTACGTATCTTTCATTATGTTCAAGATATTCTAGCTTACTTGAGTATAAATTTTCAAAATAGTTTTTAATGGTCCCCTGGATTAGTGCATCTGTGGTGATGTTATCTTCTTTTCCACTTCATATTTTGTTAATTTGGATCTTTTCTTACTTTTTGTTAGTTTGGCTACATTTTTATTAGTCTTGTTTATCCTTTCAAAAAATGACCTCTTTGTTTCATTAATCCTGTGTTTTTTTACTCTCAGTTTCATTAATTTTGACTCATCTTACACATTTCTTGTCTTCTACTGGTTTTGAAACTAGTTTGCTCTTAAAGTATAAGTTCATTTACTTGGGATTTGTGTGGTTTTATTTGTATGTGTATGTACTGGGGATTTAATTCAGGGTGCTTTACCACTTAGTCACATCCCCAGCCCTTTGAAATTTTGAGACAAGTTCTCACTAAGATGCTTTGGGCCTACTACATTGTTGAGCCTGATATTGAGCTTGTGATCCTCCTGCCTCAGTCTTCTGAGTAGCTGGGATTATAGGCATGTGCCACCATGCCTGACTGGAATCTATTTTTTTAGATTTATTTTGTGAGATTATTTTGTTATAAATTTTCCTGTTAGAATTACTTTCATAATCCCAGAGATTTTGTATGCTATACCTCTGTTATTGTTTATTTCAAAGAAAGAATTTATTTTTTCTCTTCTTCTATGGTTCATTTTTTAAAAATGAGTACTTTTCTGTCCCCTTGTTTTATGTGGTTTCTCTTATTTTTCTTGCTGTTGATTTATAGTTTCACTTCATCATACCTTATAGGATACACAGGATTGTGTAGATTTTATTTTGTATTTGCTAGAACTTATGTTGTTATGTAGAATACAATCTATTTTGGATAGATTCCATGAGCTGCTGAAAAGAAGGTAAATTTAGCTGTTTTTGCATGACATAGCCTATGGATGTCTATGAAATGTTTGATTTACAGTATTATTTATGTCCCCAATGTTTTTATTGATATTATATTTGAATGATCTATTGGTAATCAGGATAGCTTTGAAATCTCCCATTGTTATTGTGTTGGGTGATCTCTGGGATTTAATGTCAAGAAATTTTTTTCTTCTTGTTTTTTAAAATATAATCAGGTACACTCATATTTAGTGCTTATATATTTACTATTACTGTATCTCCTTGTTGGATTGTTCCCTTTCTCAGTATATAGTGGCCTTTTTGTTTCCTTTTGTATATTATTGCTTGAAATTTTCTTTGTCAGATGTGAGAGTAGCTACTCCTGCTTATTTTTGGACTCCACTTGAGTGGAATTTTTTCCCATTCTGTTACCTTCAGTCTGTGGGTATCCTTGTCTAGGAAGCTCTTGAAAACCACATTTAGTTGCATTGTGTTTTTATCCATTCTGTTTAATCTTATGTCTTTTAATTGGGGGAATTGGGACAGTTACATTGAGTTTTCTTGTGAACATGTGCTTGTAGTGTCCTGCCATTTTGATTTGTTCTCTATATTTAATTCTGTCTTGATTTTCATTTAGTTGGTTGCTCTTGTATTGATCTTCATTTTTGGGGGGTTTGTTTTTGGGTTCCTCTGTGTGCAGTTTATCTTTGAGTGTTCATTGCAGTGCTCATTTTGTGGTCATGAATGCTTTCAGTTTATACTTGTCAAAGAACATTTTTTACATTCCCATTCATTTTGAAAGAGACCTTAGTGATCTTGACTTGCAATTGTTTTCTTTTAGCTTGGCATATTCCATGCCAGACTCTCCTTGATTTAGGGTCTGAGTTGAGAAGTCAGAGAAGCTTTGAGACTCAAACCTTTGAGTCTCAAAGGTTTTAATATTCTTTCCTTATTTTCTCTTTCAGTCATTTTGATTGTGATATCTCTTTGGAGAGTTTCTCTTCTTATCTTGTCTATTTAGGGTCCGCTATTCATTCTCTTTGTTGATGTCTCTGTCATTTCTGATATGGAAAAAGTTTTCTGTTACTATCTCATTTAAAGTGTTCTCAATGTCTTTAGCTTGTATTTCCATGTTCTATTCTATCTTAATGACTCTAAGGGTTGTTTTCTTGATGCTGTCCCAGAGTTCTTATATAGTCTGGTCATGTTCTTTTATTTATGTTTTCCCCTTAATAAAAACTGAACATTCATGTTCATATAACCTGTCTTCAAATCCTGAAATTCTGTCTTCATGGCCTGAAGTTCTATTTTCTATGCAATCTAATAAGTGGTGATGTTTTCAAATGAATTTTTAATTTAATTCATTGTGTCGTTTATTTCTAGGAGTTCTGATTGGTTTCTTTTGCATATTTCTATTTCTTCATTGGTCTTTCATCTCCTGTGTTTGCTCTCTTAATTTGTTCCTTAGATCTTCTTTTAGTTCACCGAAATTTTTAATAGTCAGTTTTTTCCCCCTAATATTTCTCTGGAATTTCATCCACTTACATATTTATGGGATCTTTTATTGGTGGATTGTGAATTTTGAGAGGAGATTTATTAGCCTGTTTTCTCAGGTTTTCAGAGGTCTTGGACTTGTGTCTAAATTGAGATGGATTCCCTTCCTCTTTTATATGTCTCCTTTTGTATGTAATTATCTTTTTTGATCTTAGTGTTCTCTTTCTTTTTGAAATATGATAGATATCGAGGCTTGGGGTATGAGGACCTCCTCTGGTTGTTCCTCTTTGGAGTCTGGTTGTTGATTTGGGGTTTCTTGGCCTCCTGAATTCTGGTTCAGATGGGGCTAAATAGTGTGGGGAGTGAGATTTACTGTTACTTGGCTGAATTGTGAGTATTTCTCTGCAGCAGGATCTGTTTTATGTGAACTGGAAGTGTCCCAATCATTTTCTAGCCACTCTTAGAGAAAGGGAGAAGACAGGGGTAGCATTAATGTTAGCAATAGATGTTCAGCTTTAAGATAAATATTTGAGTCTAATTTGACATCTATAACACCACCAGTTGCAGCCTGTGTAGAAATGGAGTGGTCAGCATTTAACATCAGCTATGACAGTAAAAACCTATGAATTAGGTCAGGCATTAAACAGCATCCATCTATTGTGGGCCACAGTATTAGTAATCATAACAACATGAATGGGGTAGGAATTGCATAAACTATATAATTCTATTACATAGTGGCATTGCAGTTTCTTACATGAAAAGAAAATAGAATAGGAAGGCAAGCAAAATTTGAAACAGTTCAAAAAGGTAAGCACAGGAGAGGAAATAGGTAGCAGATGTCAACTGTAAAGAAGAAATGAAAAATTAACTAAAGATAACAAAAGAGAAAGAACAGGAAAATTTTGCAATTAGTGGGGGAAAGGGCAATGAGAAGGCCAAAAACCAAGATGTGAACAAACAAGAAGACCCAACAATGTCACACCAAGGCTAAATAATAAACAGGTAAAGGAAAGCAGTTCAAAGTGAATGAAATATTTTATGAATATACATATATATATTTTTCAAAACTATTCCTATAGTGAGAACACTCCCGCTTCCACACACACATATACATAAAATCCTGCAGAATGGAAAAAAGTAAAAAATAGATAAAAAGAAATGAAATCATATTTGGAAAACTTTTTAAAGTTAAAATTTTAAAAAGAAGTGAAAAAATAAAATATAATGGGAGGAATATGAGAAAGAAAAAAAAGAAAAAAGGTGATTAAAAAAATGAAAGGAAAAGAGAAAATCTTATTGAGAAATATAGGGCTTGTTGCTACTGAGATGGCCAAAACTGTTGGCAGGGTTGTATTTTCACTCTTCATATTTATTTTTGTCTCTGTAACCCTTGGGTCAAGGACTGGACATCAAGACCAACATCGCTGTGCTCTCTTCTTAGGTGCTAGCCCTTGTTACTAGGAGCCAAAGCTGATTGTACTAAGTCACAATTCCCAGTCTTTCAGTATAGAGTGGGATAGGATGGGCAGGGCTGACAAATCATGTATCACTCTAGGGGCTGTGGTGTAGAGTTCCAAATTGGAAGTTCTAGTAGTTGGGTTTTAGTCTTGGCTAAACTTTGGAACTCTGGGGCATTTGAGATTTCATCCATACCTCCTATTGTAGGGGACATGACAGGCTCTGCAGGATATCTGAATCTATAGGGCCTCTGGCAAAATCTACTTTTAGGGTATAGGGAATAAACCTTCACAGGTTTCACTTTCACTACTAAGAATACAAATTACCTGATATCTACCCTGGAGTGCAGATGCACCTGTGTGGCAGCTCTACCCATCTTCTCAATAGCTCTGTGAGGTGCAGCTCTACCATCTTCCCAATAGCTC